>OX101754.1:45412902-45607124 GCA_944452675.1 Tachina lurida
CAGCTTACTAATTTTAAATTTGTATGGGCCTAATTCCGCCCACTAAAGGTTTTGGGGGTACTTACCATTTGCGTCAAGTTTCGTTAGAAACAGATAATAATAAATACATAAATAGCAAATTGGAGTGTGCTCAGCTAAAGTACATGAAATAGGAGGATTAAGGTTTATAGGCGTGTTTACGCCCACTTTTTTTTAATTTAAAGCCTTGCATTATCGCAACATGTATACCACATTTCAATAAAATTGCTTGGATTCTAGATTTGCTTTTTTAATTCTGAGCTTTCAGGTTTTCAGACTTTTTTAGTTAATTGGTCACCTAGACCTACTTGTGTATTAAATTTCAGCGTGTTAATGCCCACTTTTTTAAAAGAAAATTTATAGCTTTGCATTATCGCAACATGTATGCCGAATTTCAATAAAATCACTTTCATTAAAGATTTGATTTTTTAATTTTGATATTTGGTTAAAATGTTCGGGTTTTCAGATTTTTTTAGGTGGTTACTCACCTAGATCTAGTTGTGTACTAAATTTCGGCACTCTCGTATATCGAAAGTGCTTCATAACATTGATGAGTGACTCACTGAGTATGTCTTAAATTATGCACTTTTTGCACCTTCACATCTCAAGAATCTTTCATTGTAAAACTTTCGTACTTCGTATATATATAAGCAAGGTTGGAAACCGAAACAAACAACGGTATCGGTATTGATACCGGTACAATTATTTTTTAAATTTCGGTATCGGTAGCGGTATCGGTATTTTTTTTATTTCGGTATCGGTATTACCGGTACATACCGTTATCGAGTTTGTAATACCGGTATACCGATATTACTGATAAATTTATTGGGCTTAATTACGAGTGTCGTATTTCGACTACGCCTACGACGATTTTGTGCTAGATTAAAGAAAAAATGTTGCAATGTTCTTTAGTCTACTACAAAACCATCGTCGTCGAAGTCGTAATACGACACTCGTGATAAGGATCATTATTTCAGGCAGTGAACATAGTTTTTATACTATTATTAAACAATAATTTATTAAAAAAGTGAAACAAGGAGGCTGCAGTTCAAACTTTACATATAAAGAGTATACATTTTGGTTAAATAAACAAAATACAGGGTGGCCCAGAATGGCCGAAGTGGTTTCAATTCCTTATAACTTTTTTATTATAACTTTTTTATTATTTTTCTTTTCAGTATTTTGTAAAGAAGATTTGGGGAATTTGTCCAACAACTGAAGCCGACAGATTACCAGCAACGACTTGATTATGCAAATTATTTTCGTCAAAAAGCAGAAGAAAATCGTGATCTTATTCATAACTGAATTATGAGCAACGAAGCTCATTTTTAATTAAATAGGTTCTTTAATAGGGAAAACTGCAGAATATGGGCTACGAAAAATCCTAGAGTAGTTAAACCGCGAGAATTACATCCACTTAAGTGAACCGTTTGGTGCGGTGTCGAAAAGGATGATTAGCTTATATTTTTTCTGAAAATGAACACGATGCTGTCATTTCTATTACTGGTGCTAGATATCGTTGTTGAATTGTGTACTGTTCCATTTTAAATTTCCCAAGTCTTACCTACAAAATAATGAAAAGAAAAATAATAAAAAAGTTATAATAAAAAAGTTATAAGGAATTGAAACCACTTCGGCCATTCTGGGCCACCCTGCAGTAAAAATATAGGTTTTGTCTATATTAATAAATTACACTGTGTGACAAACTTTGATAAAATCGAAATACCTGGGATGTGTTACTATTTTTCTGCTAGGTATTGTCGAGTATAACAAAAATCTGTATTCGAAATTTTCCGGACATCTCCAAAATCTTGAGTTACGGCTAAAAAGCCGCTTTGTCGTCCCCGTATGCACTTATCAACCTCTAACTAAGTTAAATATCAGTCGATTTTAAATGTATAAACGGATACAGAAAGAAGAGACTAAGACCTTTCGAACCATATACATATACATATCTTGTTTCAGTAAATTTCAAATATTTGTCTGTATTTTTCACCAAATATAATTTGTTCTTTTTGTAACAGGGGTTACCTTCGGGCTAGTAATGGTCAATTCCAATTGTAAATAAAACAAATATATTTTATTTTATTTTTAAGTACCCAACGTTTCGTTTGTTTTTTTCAAACTTCTTCAGGGGTAGTTTTTATTCATAAGATCTGGCAAAAAAATAGTTCAATCAGATTTTGAATTCTACAATTAAATAGCAATTAATTTTTGACTTACAAATATTTGTTTTACATATTGTCACTATCAACTTATTAATTAAAAATAGAAAAACTGGACTTCACGACACAGAATTTGTATAAATAAAAAATAAATAAATAAGTAAACACAATACAACACAAATTTATTCGTCAATCTTAACGCTTATATCACAGAACTTCAACTAAATCAGACTATTGCGGCAGAATATTGTAGTTTGGTATTATCTTTATCCTCCTTTGTGTTCATTGTCCTTTGTATTTTTGTTGTATCCGCAAACTTTCAAGAGTTTAACGTTTGTTCTCTTTCTTTTCTTTGTCCAATATTTTTATATTTTCTAAGTCCGCTACATGATTGCACTCTTTAACATGTAGTGATAAAGCTGTTGCTTCCTTTCCTTTTCTTATGTCTGCCTTGTGCTCATTAATTCTCGTCCCTAGCATTCTTCTTGTTGTGCCTATATAAACTAAATCACAGCTTTCTCTCTCGTTTCCATTACATTATACTTCGTAAACAACATTGTTTGTTTTTAATTTGTCAATTTTTGTTTTGTTGTTTGTGAACAAGCTTCTTAAGGTTTTGTTCGATCTATGTGCAATTGTTATTGTTTTGTCTTCAATTATGTTATTTAAAGTTTTTGTTTCTGTGAGTTTTGGTATGTAGGGTACACTGTAAAATTTTTTGGTTTCTCCGTTCCCCCTTATTTTTGTGGAATTTTTATTTTCGTTTTTCAGAATTTTATTTATCAAATTATTTATTATGTGGGATGGATAGTTATTTTTACCCAGTATTTTCCATATTGTGTGTATGTTATGTCTTTTATATTTTTTGTCGCTTAGGTGTAGAACTTTTTTAATAAAATTAGTAGCCGTATTCAGTTTCATTTGTAACGGCTGAGTTGAATGAAAATTTATTATTCTTCCTGAAGAAGTAGGTTTTTTGTACCAATTTGTAATAATTTTGCCATTATATTATTAATTTTTTCTGTTTTTTTTCGACACTTTTATACTTTGGACACATTCTTAGGCAATATTTTTGTACTGGACCCATATTGATTATAACTTTCTCGCCAAATTCAGACGAATTTGGATATTTCAGTTCAAAAATAAACAACATTATTTTAGCCAACTTAAAAACAAAGAAAGCAATGTTCTTGTACAATTAACATTAAAAAACTTAAAGCAGGTACTTTTCTTCACCTCAAGAGAGAAATCTTTAACTTCAAATATAAAAGTTTAGAAGTTTTTTCTCTGCAAACCTTATTTATTAAGGTGAAGTGTGTAAACAAGACCAAAACCAAAGAAAGAAAGTTAATGAAATATATTTTTGTAAATTTTGCCCATATTACTTACGGTTTACAGCTCAACTAAGTTGGATTGAAACTGAAACAACTTAAATTTTAAACAACTGTTTTTCTTATATTCTCAATAACAACTAATTTTAGTTGTCTTCGGATTAATGCTCGAAAAACAAATGTTCTTATCTATGCTATGTTTTTTGAAACCATAGTATCCATTATAAAACATTTTAAATATTTTTAGTTCTGGCCTTGCTATTTTTTCTTGAGATTTTATGTTTGATGAACATGGCAATAATATTGGTAGACAAATGGGCTTGGTTGGCATCTGCAAAAAAAAAAGCAAAACGAACACAATGAACGAAATAAAAACCAAAATTCAACTGAAAAAATGAGTTGTCTCATGGTTAAAAAAGTTGTAATACATAATAAAACTTTTTCAAATACAACTCACCTATCATTTATTTTTTTGGCCGGAATCGGTATACCGGTACGTACCGGTATAGACGTAAACGGTAGTCCGGATACCGGTATTTTCTAACCGAAATGGATTTCGGTATCGGTAACGATACCGGTATCTAATTTTAGCGGTATTTGAATCGGTATAGGTATTTTTACGATACCGTTTGCCAACCTTGTATATAAGGTAACATGAAGTTATTCTAATTATGGTTTAAATTTTATAATTTTACGATGGCGTGGAACAAAGTTATCAGGGGGTAAAAAGATGACGAGTGGCTTCCTGTAAATATACACACTGTGTACATTGGCCGGAATTTGGCATGGCGCACTAATGTGCGCCTAGATTAGTGTGAGTTTTTCAGTTTAAATTTAGAAAATAATATACACATATATATATTTATCCCCTGCCAAAAAATAGGGGTGTTACAGTTTGTACAGTGTAACTGTCCGTCTGTCCTTTCCCTCATAGAACCAAAACCGCTGGACCAATTTTAATTTTGTTTTTTTTTTTTATTTGAAAGTGTTCTTAGCTCTGTAAGCCAAGTTACATTACAGAAAAAATTATAGTTGAATTGTTGTTGAATACATGTTTATATTAATTAAATTTACTGCTCTTCAAATAGGTGCTATCAATAGAGTTTAATTCATAATATTACGAATGGAGGACAAATAGGAAATTGATGCGAATACAAATGTTATATTTGTATATATAGCCAATCCTCACCAACTATCAAAATCATCCACTTTCCAGCCGAGACTTGGCATCCTCTGTCACGCTAACCTCTGATCGGGGGTATAACCCTAAATGCAGCAATTAAGCATTCCTGAATGCATAGTCAGAAGCCCCAATACCAGGATCGGAAGCCATGGCCTAATGAGTCATTCGCCTTAAAACAACCTTAACCGAAACCGTTGCAAGATAAAGTACAGCCCCATGATCCTTTTAGGAGTTAAAATGAACAAACATGTCTGTAAATATGTTTTGATATTTTATATGGGAGAAAAAATATGATACTTATACCCGTATTCTAACCTCTGTAACAGTGACAAAAATATAACAAAACTGAAGTGAATGACTACTTGTATATTTTTTTATGTACAAGTAGTACAAATTTATCACCATATTAAAATCACATAACAAAATAAAAATTTATTAATTTTTCTTCTATGGCCTGTTTCACAATAACGAAACGAAACTTTTGACTAAAAATTTATATTGAAAACAACAATAAAATATGAAAATTTTTTTTTGTTTTCAATATAAATTTTCAGTCGAAAGTTTCGTTTCGTTATTGTGAAACAGGCCGTTAATTTCCTTTTCAGTTGTGAGAATTGAAGAAAAAAAAAGCGTGATTATTGAAAAATTTTCAACATCTTATGTCAAAAATTATTATTTTTTACTGCAGTTTTTAGGGTTTCGTACACTAAAAGTGAAAACGAACCCTATTGTTTTCGCTACGCTATCCACCTGTTTGTCACAGACTATTTTCTCGAGAACCGTAACAGCTACGGATCTGAAATTTGGACAGAGTTTTTAGTCATTTGGCCGCTACATCAACAAATACATGAGAGCTAAAAATTAAAGGATTTTCCAAAACGAGCAACGAAAAATTTTAAAATCCCATGTAAAAGTTATACATACAATTGTATGTATATACACTTGAAATTTGTAAGTTTAGTGTATTTTTATACAGACTACAACACTTAAAACTAAAATTTAAAAAATTTTAAATAAAAATTGGGCTCCATGAAAAATCGCCAAAAACCAAATCGCCCAAAAATTAAAATGAAAAATCGCCCAAAATTTCAAAACGAAAAATCGCCCAAGTTAAAATTAAAAATCTCCAAAAAAAAAGTTAAATATCACCCAAAATTAAAAAACACAAAAAAAAATTCAAAATTATAGTAATTTAATTTTTATAATAAAAAAAAAGAAAAGTTATTGAGAAGAATAAATAACCCAGCAAAAAATTTTCGAAATTTTGTAATGGGTAGTACTCTTTTAATGGCTTACAAAGTAATGACTGATACTTATTTATGTAATTATTTTATGTGCATAATAATGACTGCCCCGTAATGAATAAAACAAGAACTTATTTATATCATTACGTGAAAGTACTTATTGTAGTGCTTTCCAGTTAATAAGGAAATATATCTAGAAAAAACTTTATTGATCGGGAAAATTATTTTAATTAGAAAAATTAGCAAATTAATTTAGAATAAGTTTAAGCAAAAATTAATATATAAAATTTTGCATATTTGTAAGCAAAAAATAACCCATTAAATTTTGAGTACTTTTAGGCAATCAGTAATATATTAACTTTTGCATGTTTGTAGGCAAAAAGTATAGGGTACCGCATAGTTTTTGAACCTCTCAAACAAAAATAATGGGTTATTCAGTCAAATTGTATGTACTTACGACTGAGGAGTACATACACTTTTTTGCATTCTAGTAGGCAAAGTTTTTTGCTGGGAATATTCCTTTGTTACTGAATTGCAATAAAAGTATGAATAAAAGAAAATATTCTCCATCGGCCAAGAATTATAGTATGGCTCTCCAAGGGCAACTTAGATAATTACCATAGATGTAACAAAAAATTTATAAACATACTTGTATGATAATTAGACTGTACCGCCCAACTGCAAATGGCCCGAAACAAATAAATGAAGGAACGCCCAAAATTTTTTGGGTGATTAGTCAATATGAAGAATTAGCCAAAAGACAATGCCCGATCACAAGAAAAAAATATAAGTTTAACCTAAAAGTGTAAAATGAATAATCGCCAGAAGTTCTTGGGTGCTTTTTAATAGGTGCAATCATCAGAATTTGGAATAAATAGTCGCAGGTTTGCAAACTTAGACTAATTAGTCTTCATGAAGAATCAGGAATATAATCAATATTAGTATTATTTTAAAGCTTTTAAGAACATTTTTCATAAAATGGTAAAATGCAGACTTGGTTGACCATTCAAGAAAACGTTATTAAGCGAGAAAACTTTGCAACGCAGAAAATCCTTATTAGGCTACGCCGTGTCGGGAAACACCAGGGTGGAGAAAATACTTAAGCCCGGCCGAAGGCCGGCAGTGCAAGAAAACGTCATTAAACAGGAAAACTTTGCAAGGCACAAAATCCCGACACGGCGCTGCCTAACAAGGATTTTCTGCTCTGCAGTTTTTCTGCTTAAAAATGTTTTCTGGCACTACCGTCCTTCGGCTGGGCTTAGGCATTTTCTCCACGATGGTGTTTCCCGACACGGCGCTGCCTAACAAGGATTTTCTGCTTTGCAAAATTTTTCTGCTTAAGAACGTTTTGATGCACTGCCGGGCTTAAGGATTTTCTCCACCATGGTATTTCCCGACGCTGCGTAGGCTATTAAATATTTTCTGCATTGCAGAGTTCTCCTGCCTAATAACATTTTGCTGCGCTAACGGCCTTCGGCCGGTATGTCAAATCTAGGCTTCGCTAACGACAACCACTTTTACAAATAATCGTGGAGATGGAGTGCATTGGAGAAGCTTTCAAATATTTTCTACATTATGCATACATATACACATGTATTTTAAATTGTATATTCGATTTTGATGATTTCCACATTTTTTGGGTGTATTTTTATGAACGTTTAAAAAATTTTTGACGATTTTTCATATGAAAAATTAATTTAAAAATATGTAAAATATCGAGCACTTTTTTCGATTTTATCGTAAGCGACATGTTATCGGAAATAGACTTTTTTATTGAAATTAAAATTTTGTGGGCCTACATACTATATTCTATAGCTTAGAATTATCAAAATGGCAAAATTGTTGATAACTTTTAAGATATAGGATGTACAATTATATCGTAAGTGACAATTTACGTACAAAAACAAATTTAGATATTTAAAAAAAACCTTCTTCTGAAAATTTAATTTTTGTAGCTTACGATAAAATCGAAAATAAGGTTTGATAAGTATGAAAAAATTTTTGGGCGCTTTTCCATTTTTATTTTTGGGCGCTTTGGTTTTGGACGATTTTTCATGGAAACATTTTTCATACGAAAAATCGCCCAAAATTTCAAAATGAAAAATCACAAAAAAAAAAAATTTAAATTGCCCAAAATTTTAGGCGATTTTTCATTTTTATTTTTGGGCGATTTGGTTTTGAGCGATTATTCATGGAGCCTAAAAATTTACTATGTAATTTAAATAACTTGCTGTATCTTGGAAACCGTAAGAGCCAAACTCTGAAAATTTTAGTTAGTTAGTTAGTTAGTTAGTTGTTTTATTGAGACTTCATTTTTTCATATTACAGGGTTGTTCCAACATACATATTGTGCAAACTTAAAACTATAAAGTATTATTTTAACAACATAACTTTGTTTCGAATATGCTTCGTGCTTATAAAAATTGAATGAACATTTTTTAGTTTTTAAATAAAATTAACGTAGATTAACATAGTGTTTGCTCCCTGCACTTGTCATTGCTAGTAAAGCTTTGTTTACAATAAATAAACTTAATATATATTGTAGCGTGTTCTAACTATCACTACGACTAGCATTGCGTAGTAAACATTTAAAGTCAACTTGACCGCAATATACAAAACATCCAATGGCATTGAAATTATTTTGCGCTGGACATTTGACACTCATGCAAATGCATTAGACAGACTGCAACGTAAATATGTATTTTGTACAAATGATACTTGACCAGTCAGATCGAAGGCCGCAGCAAAATGCATTTGAATGAATCATAATTAATAACCACATGTGTTTATATAATAAATATAAACAATACAAAATCCATGTTTTCCAAATTCCTTATGAGACACACGCCACACGCCTACCGTGGGAAACTAAAAGGAACAATTTGCTTATTAAGCATATACCTTTTCTTTTCCCTCTTAGGTTAAAATAGGTTAATCTTTATTCTCATAACTAGTATATAAGACAATGTATTTTTATTTTTAAATTCAATTATTAATCAACATTCCTAGAGCTCCTAGCTGAGCTCAGGAAATTATCTTTTATTTAAAATAAAATAAATAAATGAATAAAATAAAACAAATAAAATATTTATTTAAATAATACTTTTATTACAATATAAAAAAAAACAAAACACTTAAAACTAAATCTTAAACTAAAAACTAAGGCTACAAGTTCACAAATTAAAAATAAATTCAGTAAAGTGCGACTTTGACTCGCGCACGAAGGGTTCCGTACGTTGGACTTTGAGCATTTTTTTAATACAGTGTTTTTTTACGTTTTTTTGATTAATTTTCGCTTTTTTCTCGTTTTGGCGATTTTTTAAATTTTGGCGATTTTTTCATTTTGGCGATTTTTTTCAATTTGGCGATTTTTTTTTCATTTTGGCGATTTTTTTTTCATTTTGGCAATTTTTTTCATTATGGCGATTTTTTTAATTTTGGCGATTTTTTCATTTTGGCGATTTTTTTCATTTTGGTGATTTTTTTATTTTGGCGATTTTTTTTGGGTTTGGCGATTTTATAATTTTGAGATTTTTTTGTTTTACCGTTTTTGAAAACTTCAAGAAGTTTGCTCTTACGGTTTCCAAGGTACAGCAAGTTATCAAAATTACATAGTCGAAATTACATTAACTGATGGTACACCCTTTAATTAAAATTTTTTAAATTTTAGTGTTAATTGTTGTAGTCTATATAAAAATACCCTAACTTTACAAATTTCAAGTGCATATACATACAATTGTATGTATATTACATGGGATTTTAACATTTTTCGTTGCTCGTTTTGGCACACCCTTTAATTTCCAACTCTCATGTATTTGTTGTTGTAGCGGCCAAGGGTCTACACACTGTGTCCAAATTTCAGGTCCGTAGCTCTTACGGTTCTCGAGAAAATACCCTGTGACGGACAGACGGACGGACGGACAGACGGACAGACGGACAGACGGACAGACGGACAGACGGACAGACGGCCAGACGGACAGACGGACAGACGGACAGACGGACAGCGTAGCGAAAACAATAGGGTTCCATTTCACCTTTGGTGTACGGAACCCTAAAAACGAAAGAAAAAGAAAAGAAAATAATAATATATACAAATTAAATTACCCTCTGTGAATACCGGGAGTATTATTTAAATAAAAGTTTTGACCGACAAAACCATTGAAATTCTCTTGCAAAATCCCAATGCAAGAAATATATTGCGTATTTGACCAACTGAAATATTGCTCACTGGATAAAATATCTTAAATAACATTGCCTTAAAACTAGGACAATTTTTCAACAAAACCCCTCAGCAGCTCAAAAGCATACTGAGATATGGGAGATAATTTGGCATTATCATAAATAAATTTATTTGAAAATCTTTAATTTAAATATTGGTAATTCTTTTCTATGCATTTTCGCAAAATATGCCGTTCGAAAATATCCATTTTCTTCATAATTGTCTTTGATATGCTGAACCATATTGGAAATGCATAGAGAAGAATTGGTCTAATACTAACCTTATACAGAAGTAGCTTTGTCCTGACTGGTAAATATTTACTGTTAAATAGTTTTCCAAATGCTCCTTTGACACGATTTGCTTTATTCAGATTATATAGAACGTGACTATTAAATTTCATTAGTTTATTAAAATTGACCCCAAGGTATTTGATGCTATCTTTAAATTGTATTTCATTACCATTTAATACTAACTTAAGATGTTTGCTTTCCGGCACGACATTATACTTACACTTTCCAGAAGCATTCCGCAAGCAAATAGCAGAACTCCTTGCAACGTTTATTTTAATCCCCCAATAAGAATAAAATTCGTCAATTACCCTTAGGTGTGAAGAAACACGTTGAAGTGTGTTTTGAGGAGACTCATCATGTGCATATAAAAGGGAGTCATCAGCATATAATATACTGTGTGAGTTATTGTACTCATGAGGGAAATCATGTATGAAAATGTTGTACAGATGGGGTGCCAACACAGAGCCTTGTAGTACACCACAAGAAACGCTACCTTGACTAGATAACTTATTGCAAGTCTGCACACAAAATTTCCTGCCATCAAAAAAGCTTTGAAACAGTTTTATAATAGACGGATCAAATCCGATATTTACCATTTTAAATAAAATGCCGTCATGAAATGCCTTGTCAAAAGCTTTTTCAATGTCAAGGGATATCGCCACAGCGCACTCACGTTCCTTTAAATTTTGTATGACATCAGCGTGAAACCTCAAAAGAGCATGAACCGTGGAATTTCCTTTTTTGAAACCAAATTGCGTTTGTGGAATATATACATCACCAATACCTAAATCCATTTTATCTCGTATAATTCTCTCAAACATTTTTCCTAAATTAGAAAGTATAGATATTGGCCTTAGATTATTTATTTCAATGCTACCTTTTATTTTGTGAATTGGTACTACCATTGCTATCTTCTAAGCAATTATTCAACGAGTTGTTAAACAAAATTGTCAAGTACTCAAAAGCCTTAACTGGAAATTTTTTTATGAGGAAGATAGAAATTTTATCCAAACCACAAGATTTTTTGCTATTAAGCATTTTTGGTTATGTCCAGAACAGAGTTCAAAACAATAAATTTAGAGTTCCCTAAATCGTTCAGTGAAGTATTAGTATCACTAAATACAACATGAGATGCGTAAAGAACCGAATCATTAATTCTTTCACGAATGTCCGAAACATCTCTTCCAGGTGGTGAACTCTGAAAAAGGCTTGTGAAATAGTCCTTCAAAACTTTCAATTTCCTATCATCTTCTGCAATTTTAACTCCGCCAACAGAAATATCTTTCACACCAGAGCGACTCCTATTTCCAATAATCCTAAAAATGTCCTTATATGCACGTGGCCCTGGTACTATATCTTTCAACTTGTTATTGAAGATAGTTGCCTTTTCCTGTTCAATCTGTTCCTTTATCATGATTTTAATAAGATCAATTTGCTTACACTCAAAAAAGTTTTACATTAACTGAATGTAGGTTATTTCAGAAGTTTTCCGTGAAGTTTAAATTGAAGGAAAATTCAGTTATTTTACAAAGCCATGTCTATTTTAACTTTTTATGTATGTTGTTAATTAACCAAACTACAATATAATAATGATTTTCTGTGCAGTCAATATAATCAGTTATTTAGAATACCTATGTATTCAGTAAAACTGAAATAATGTAGTTAATTTTAATTTTAATTAATTTTTTTTTTTTTTTTTTTCATTTAATTTTTACTTACACAGGATTCACACGAAGACTTTTATGAAGTCTATTTTTCGACGTCATTTTTGGTTTGATAGCGAACGGGGTAGAGAAGAAAGAGGGGTAGAAAAAACGACTCGATTTCTGTTTTCTATGGTTTTTTTCATATTTTTCTTTACACAAATTTGTGTTCCCGTTGTTACGTTTTATTATTAATATTCTCATATTGGTGTGTTCTTCGAAGGAAAATTTTATTAATAAAGTACCCTGTCGGAAATTCGGTTAACTTGAAACAAACTATTTCACAAATAGTACTGACTGACACTTGGATTACTTTCAATGTAATCAACTGACTATTTTAACATTGCGATGTCCTAGGCGGTAGTCAATTAGTCAATTGTCTCACTCTGCACTACTTTCAACTAACTTAAAGTTGACTTTTTTAAATCACCTGGTAGTCTGTAAATTAAAAAAATTTTTCCGGGGTTCGAACATGTATCATCACACGTTACTCAACGCGCCATCACTTGGCTAAGGTACCATCTAAAATAACAACAGCAAAATGTTAATATAAAACTGAAATGAGTTTCAAGGTAGCTGAGAATAAATTTGTTGGCTCTCATCAAATTTTATTACGTACTCAACTTAAGAATTAGTTTTGGGTTTGTTCTGGATGACATTGCAGTTAGATTTTAGTCAGTCTAAGATAATAATATTAAATTAATTATTTTTGTAGTCAAGCACACATTCTCCGACAGGGTATGTAAATGTATGTATAAGCAATAAAAATCAAAATCAATAAAAAAAAATTAGACATGTAAAAATAATCATCGTATGAACGCAAATAATTTTTGGTAGCAACTTCAAAAGGGAATCAAGAAAAATAGACGTCATAAATTTCATCGTCTAAATCCTGTGTTATTTAGTTTATTTTTTTTTCATAATAAACTTCAAAAATATTTAAAAAATTAAAATTCAAACAAAAAATCAAACATTGAAAAATTAAAAAAATATTAAGAAAAACTAAAATCAATTTCGCAAATATTTACATACATATGTATGTATACACATATGTATATAAAAGTTAATTCCCTATAGGAACTCAAACCCATTTGTAAGTAACTTCAAACTGGTTTTTTAATAACCACAACTGGTTGATTAAGTGACTTTTTTCCTTGTCGCCGACTCACTATTTTAACATAGGCATGTCATAGGCGGTAGTCAATTGGCCATCTCTGCATGACTTTTAAATTGACTACTAACTAATTATTTTTCACCCAATTTGTAGTTAATTAATATTATAGCAAAAAAGGATATATGTATGTATATTTATATTATATATATTATATATACATATATACATATATGCATATATTCATATATATCTTTGTAAATATATAAATACATATATGTTTGTCTATATAAATATTTATTATTGTTATATTCACTAAAAATAAAAAATTCGTACATGCATATATACAAATGTACATAAATACATATATTCATACATGCGAAACGCTCATAGAAAATATTATTGAAATTATTTAGTTTTTTTTCCAACAAACATTTGGCATTTGTTTTCATGGCATGCTTCTTTTGATTTTTTGATTTTCTTTTCATTTACTTATTTTGCTTTTATTTATTTCTTACGTGTGCTTCTATTCAATATGTTTGGTTGATATCTGCATGTAATTTAAACCAATTTGTAGTCACTTGCAAAATAATTAATTTATAAGTTAGTGTTTTTTCTCAACTGACTATTTTATTTACTACAGGGTTGTATGCTGCCATATACATATGTACATACATATGTATGTATGTATGTATGTGTACATAAGAAATTTTAATTGGTAAGTTGATTGCATGCTATAGAATTATATAATTTTGTTACATATATGCAGGGTTACCGTTCACCCGACTAAAGTCGCAATTTGACCCTTTTTTAGCGGTCTGCGACTTTTTGTGAGAAATTTTTTTGTCACCGACTTTTCCGACTTTTTTTTAATTTTGTTGCGACTTTTTACCCTTTTTTGTGAAACTTCTCAAAAAACAGTAATTTGCAGTAAATTAAAAGTTTTTTTATTATTTTTATCAAAAAACAAGTAAGAGTGCTATATTCGTCTGTGCCGAATTTTATATACCCTTTACCAACATACGTACATATATATAGTATACAGACACATACATACATATTTGTTTTGTGAAAAAATTTATAATTTTTTTAAAGTTTCCATCTTTGGCGCTGTAATTTTCATTTTTCAAATTTCATACGCCAAACTTTTCTTTCAGAAGCATAAAATATATTCAATTTATAAAGAAAAAGAAAAAAAATTTAGACCTATTTATTTTACATAACACAAAAAGTGTAAGTTTTCCAAACCTGGAGTCATAATTTTGGATTTGTCTGATTATTGATACCAATCTAGTTTTTTAAAAAATACATAAAATTTGTTAAGTGAACGAAACAAAAACGAAATAAGAAAAAACTTAGTTTCATTTAATTTAATATTAAAAAATTCAGTAAAGTGCGACTTTGACTCGCGCAGTTTTTTTCAGTTTTGTCGCTTTTTTCTCATTTTGGCGATTTTGTTTTCTGTTTTTGGGGGTTTATTTTCATTTTGGAGATTTTTTTCCTTATGGCGATTTTTTTTAATTTTTGCGATTTTTTTTTTATTTTGGGGTTTTTTTCATTTTGGCGATGTTTTTTCATTTTTGCGATTTTTTTGGCGATTCTTTTTCCATTTTGGCGAGTTTTTCCTATTTTGGGAGTTTTTTTCATTTTTGGCGATTTTTTTTTTCATTTTGGAGATTTTTTTCTGTTTATGGGGCTTGTTTTATTTTGGAGATTTTTTTCATATTAGCAATTTTTTTTCATTTTGGCGATTTTTTCCTGTTTTTGGGTTTTTTTTTAATTTTGGCTATTTTTTCTGTTTTTTGGGGTTTTTTTCCTTTTGGCGATTTTTTTTCATTTTGGCAATTTTTTTAATTTTGGCGATTTTTTTCTCTTTTTGGGGGTTTATTTTCATTTTGGAGATTTTTTTCCTTTTGGCGATTTTTTTTAATTTTTGCGATTTTTTTTTATTTTGGGGTTTTTTTCATTTTGGCGATGTTTTTTCATTTTGGCGTTTTTTTTCATTTTGACGATTTTTTTTCTGTTTTTTGGGGCTTTTTTTCATTTTGGAGATTTTTTTAATTTTGGCGATTTTTTTTTATTTTGGCGATTTTTTCCTGTTTTTGGGTTTTTTTTTCATTTTGGCGAATTTTTTCATCTTGGCGACTTTTTCCCATTTTGGCGATTTTTTCCTGTTTTTGAGTTTTTTTATTTTGGCGATTTTTTTCTGTTTTTTGGGGTTTTTTTTCGTTTTGGCCTTTTTTTATATTTTGGCGATGTTTATTCATTTTTGCGATTTTTTGGCGATTCTTTTTCCATTTTGGCGATTTTTTCCTATTTTGGGAGTTTTTTTCATTTTGGCGATTTTTTTTTCATTTGGAGATTTTTTTTCTGTTTATGGGGATTTTTTTTTATTTTGGAGATTTTTTTCATATAAGCGATTTTTTTTTCATTTTGCGATTTTTTCCTGTTTTTGGGGTTTTTTTTCATTTTGGCGATTTTTTTCTGTTTTGGCGTTTTTTTTTTTCCATTTTGGCAATTTTTTTTCATTTTGGCGATTTTTTTCTCTTTTTGGGGGCTTATTTTCATTTTGGAAATTTTTTTCCTTTTGGCGATTTTTTTTTAATTTTTGCGATTTATTTTTTATTTTGGGGTTTTTTTCATTTTGAAAATTTTTTTCATTTTGGCGATTTTTTTTACTGTTTTGGGGTTTTTTTTTTAATTTTGGCGATTTTTTTCTGTTTTTGGGGCTTTTTTTAATTTTGGAGATTTTTTTAATTTTGAAGATTTTTTTTATTTTGGCGATTTTTTCCTGTTTTTGGGTTTTTTTCATTTTGGCGATTTTTTTCATCTTGGCGACTTTTTTCATTTTGGCGATTTTTTCCTGTTTTTGGGTTTTTTTATTTTGGCGATTTTTTTCTGTTTTTTGGGTTTTTTTTCGTTTTGGCCATTTTTTTCATTTTGGCGATTTTTTTACTGTTTTGGGTTTTTTTTAATTTTTGGCGATTTTTTTCTGTTTTTGGGGTTTTTTTTCATTTTGGTGATTTTATTTCATTATAGCGATTTTTTTTTATTTTAGCTATTTTTCCGGTTATTCGCGATTTATTTTAGTCTTAGAAAATTTTTTTGTAATTTGGTGCTTTTTTTCGTTTTGGCGATTTTTTTTTGTTTTTGGCGATTTTTTTCGGTTTGGCGATTTTATAATTTTTTGTTTTTTTAGTTTTACCGTTTTTGAAAATTTCAAGAGGTTTGCTCTCACGGTTTCCAAGATACAGCAAGTTGTCAAAATTGCATAGTCAAAATTACATTAACTGATGGTACACCCTTTAATTAAATTTTTTGAAATTTTAGTGTTAATTTTTGTAGTCTGTATAAAAATACACTAACCTTACATATTTCAAGTGTATATACCATACATACATACAATTGTATGTATATTACATGGGATTTTAATATTTTTCGTTGCTCGTTTTGGAACACCCTTTAATTTCCAACTCTCATGTATTTGTTGTGGTAGCGGCCGAAGGTCTACACACTGTGTCCAAATTTCAGGCCTGTAGCTCTTACGGTTCTTGAGAAAATACTAATATAGTTTTAGACATAGTTAATTTTACATAACACAAAAAGTTAAAGTTTTCCAACCCTGGAAACGTCTTTTTAATTTTTTTATATTTTTTTAATTTAAAATTCCAATTTTAGTCGTACTGAAGTGTAAAATAAGTTCATTTATTAAAAAAAAATAAAAATTTGTTGTCGGTAGTTACTTTTATATGGCAAAATGAAGTTTACGTTTTCCAGCTCTGCAATCGTCTGGTCGATTTTGCTGAATTTCAATACCAATCTATTTTGGAAAATTTCTGACACACCAGTCCAAGAACGAAGTCTCTAGCTTTTCTGTGAGCTTCGGAAAACCGATTTCACGTACAGACAGACGGACAGACGGACAGACGGACAGACGGACAGACGGACATCGCTTATTCGTCTTCCCTATGCATAAGGATCCAGAATATATATATTATATGGGTCGCTTATTGATATTATAGAAATTACAAACGGAATGACAAACCTATATATACCCTTTTACCATTTTTGTTGGTAAAGGGTATAAAAAACAAGTAAGAGTGCTATATTCGGCTGTTCCGAATCTTATATACCCTTTACCAACGTACGTACATATATATAGTATACAGACATATACATACATATTTGTTTTGTAAAAAATTAATAAATTTCTTCATTTTGGAGATTTTTCCCATTTTGACGATTTTTTTCCATTTTGGCAATTTTTTTTTTGTTTTTGGGTTTATTTTGATTTCGGCGATTTTTTTCCATTTTGGCGATTTTTTTGGAGTTTTTTTCGTTTTGGGGTTTTTTCATTTTGGCGATTTTTTTCATTTTGGCAATTTTTTTTCATTTTTGCGATTTTTTTTTTCATATTGGCGATTTTTTTTATTTTTGGGTTTATTTTTATTTAGGCGATTTTTTTTTTTTTTGTGTTTTTTTCATTTTGGCGATTTTTTTTTCATTTTGACGATTTTTGTCTGTTTTTTAGGGTTTTTTCGTTTTGGCGATTTTTTAATTTTGGCGATTTTTTTTTTCGTTTTGGCAATTTTTTTTGTTTTTTGGCGATTTTTTCCTGTTTTGGGTTTTTTCAGTTTTGTCGCTTTTTTCTCGTTTTGGCGATTTTTTTCTGCTTTTGAAGGTTTTTTTAATTTTGGCGATATTTTTCTGTTTTTGGGCTTTTCTTCATTTTGCAGATTTTTCCCATTTTGACGTTTTTTTTCATTTTGGCGATTTTTTTTTTATTTTTGGGTTTATTTTTATTTAGGCGATTTTTTTTCATTTTAGCGATTTTTCGTCTGGCGATTTTTTTTTCATTTTGGCGATTTTTTTTTCATTTTGGCGACTTTCTTTCATTTTGGCGATTTTTTTTTTGTTTTTGGGTTTATTTTTATTTAGGCGATTTTTTTCTTTTTTTTTTGTTTTTTTTCATTTTGGCGATTTTTTTTTATTTTGGCGATTTTTGTCTGTTTTTAAGGTTTTTTTTTCGTTTTGGCGATTTTTTTCATTTTGGCGATTTTTTTCCTTTTGGAATTTTTTTTTTGTTTTTGGCGATTTTTTCCTGTTTTGGGGTTTTTTTCATTTTGGCGATTTTTTTCTGTTTTTTTGGGTTTTTTTCGTTTTGGCGATTTTTTTATTTTGGCGATTTTTTTCATTTTAGCGATTTTCTTTCATTTTGGCGATTTTTTTTCATTTTAGCAATTCTTCCGTTTTATGCGATTTATTTTAGCTTTAGAAATTTTTTTTTTAATTTGGTGCTTTTTTTCGTTTTGGCGATTTTTTTTTGTTTTTGGCGATTTTTTTCGGTTTGGCGATTTTATAATTTTTAGTTTTTTTAGTTTTACCGTTTTTGAAAATTTCAAGAGTTTTGCTCTTACGGTTTCCAAGATACAGCAAGTTGTCAAAATTGCATTAACTGATGGTACACCCTTTAAGTTAATTTTTTTTAATTTTAGTGTTAATTTTTGTAGTCTGTATAAAAATACACTAACCTTATAAATTTCAAGTGTATATACATACATACATACAATTGTATGTATATTACATTGGATTTTAAAATTTTTCGTTGCTAGTTTTGGAACACCCTTTAATTTCTAATTCTCATGTATTTGTTGTTGTAGCGGCCAAGGGTCTACACACTGTGTCCAAATTTCAGGTCTGTAGCTCTTACGGTTCGCGAGAAAATACTAATATAGTTTTAGACATAGTTAATTTTACATAACACAAAAAGTTAAAGTTTTCCAACCCTGGAAACGTCTTTTTAATTTTTTTATATTTTTTTAATTTAAAATTCCAATTTTAGTCGTACTGAAGTGCAAAATAAGTTTATTTTAAAAAAAATTAAAAAAATTGTGTTATCTAGTTAGTTTTATATGGCAAAATCAAGTTTCAGTTTTCCAGCTCTGCAATCGTCTGCTTCATTTTGCTGAATTTCAATACCAATCTATTTTGGAAAATTTCTGACACACCAGTCCAAGAACGAAGTCTCTAGCTCTTCTGGGAGCTTCGGAAAACCGATTTCACGTACAGACAGACGGACAGACGGACAGACGGACAGACGGACAGACGGACAGACGGACAGACGGACAGACGGACAGACGGACAGACGGACAGACGGACAGACGGACAGACGGACATCGCTTATTCGTCTTCCCTATGCATAAGGATCCAGAATATATATATTTTATGTGTCGCTTATTGATATTATAGAAATTACAAACGGAATGACAAACCTATATATACCCTTTTACCATTTTTGTTGGTAAAGGGTATAAAAATCGGCAAAATAACGTCGGCAAAATTTAAAAGCAATTCACAGATTATTGGTCATTTGGAAACACTTTTATCACCTTTTTGTAACATGCATGTCATGTATAAAATGTATTCAAGAAATGTTTCATAAATTTTCAGTAGAAGTTGCAAAGAATAGTTTTAGCTAAAATCTTCAGGGTACATGAAAACATGTACATACCCAGCAAAAAATTTCATAAAAAGGTAATCGGGTTTGGAATGAAGCATTTTTGGTGGAAGTTATTCCTTACTGGATTACCAACTTAATGATTTTAACAAGGCATGAGACTAAAATAATCGATTCTTGAGAAGTACTTACTATTTTTATTTGGCAACTTGTTCACGTAATCAATTTAATCTAAAAAAATTATTCTCATCATTTAGCAACTTGTATATAATTTTTTTAAATTTTAGGTAATGTGATTTGTAAGCGAGTAATGAAATTTGGTAATCAGAAAAGTAAGTCATTATATGGTAATGTGTAATTTTTTGCTGGGTACAAATATAAGCATGTATAATGCAACTGCATGTGTTGTGAAATATGATAAAAATGGATTCTGCAATAAGCTTTTTGTTTTGTTTCAATTGCTTTTTTGTTTTGTTATGCTTTTTATTAGTAAAAAACGTTAAAAAAAGAAGTGCAACTTTTATTTTCTCAAACGACTTTTTTGTGCGACTTTATTTTCACAAAACGACCTTTTGTGCGACTTTTCTAAAATTCCTAGCGGTAACCCTGCATATATGTACATATACAGCCTTATGTATAAGGAAAAGCGTAATTGGCAAAATTGAATATGATCTTAACGAGTTTTGCCATACAATTTTACATTAAAAATCACCCTAGGATTTAGGTTTAGAACTATATTATGTGCCGATTTTTAATCTCAAATTGTATGAACGAACTCGTTAGCACTTAGTTCAATGTCTTCACTTATGCTAACTTCATGCCAGTTTTTACTTATACATGCGCATACATACAGAAGTATATATATGTATGTAAATATACGTGTATACTAGTATCATTATCTTACAGGTGAAATTTTGGAAGTTATTGAGGCACTAGTTCATACATAGTACGAGTACAAGTACGAGTTCATTCATATGTAAGTAAGTATGTTTTCAAATGAGAAAATTTCCTATATCTCAAACAAATTTTATACAGGTCAATTATTTGTCTACCCCCTGTGCTTTTACGTTTGTTCAAAAAGGTAAAAAAGCTAAGCAGATATAATGTACCTTAAAGTTATTTTAAATAATTTATAAAAAGTTAGCGTAATTAGTTTTATGTTATTATATATGTACATTATACTCATACATATTAAGTAAGTTTAAAATTTTTTTAAAACTTCACAAACTTATCCTTTCGCTGCTCCGTAAGCACTTTACCAATAATAGAATACCTGAAACCTCCAATTAAAAGGAAATTTTAAATGTTTATTTTTACTTATTTTTCTTTTAAATTAAATAATTAAATAAGTTTGCAATATTCGGCTATATCACAGAGTTCAATTCCGTTCGGAAACCGAATTGAAGACACCTGAAAATATCGAGTCCAAGCAGGATTATACCCCCAACAGTCTGGACACACGTGACGAATTTTCATATTTTAGTTTTCTTCTCTAGACACCATCTCCTACAAAAATGGGGTGGATTGAATTCCGTTTCCGAACGTAATTAAACTCTGTAACATGGCCGATTATTACACTATTTATGTTAATTATTCTACATAAAAGTCATCGTAAAAATATCGCTCATTAACTCAAACAACGTCATAACTTAAACCAATTTGAAGTTTTTAATTTACACAGAACTTAACGAAAAAAGAAAATTTTATTTTTCTCTCAACAGCTGAATAAACAAGATATTTGTATAAAATTTTTACTTAATATCAACAACGGTATAAGGATTAATTATGCATAACTAATACAAAAATTCCATATTTTGAGTTATGATGTTGTTCGAGAAAATGAGCAATTTCTTTTGGTCTCTACCATAGCAAAACTGAGTTTTCAGTTGTAATGTCTGAGGCAAAGAAGAAAAATTGCTTAAGTCAAGATAAAATGAGTTAATGGTAACCCTGTAACCTCAATATTCCAAAGTATTCATAAGCAAAATCTGAATTGTTTTATGCGATTTTTCAGAAAATTGTAGTGCAATGACTTGCTGCTTATCTTTTTTTCATATAGAATAATATGTTAATTTAGCTTATACTTTAGTATATCTTAAATCGAATGTATTGTCTATAGTGTGTAGAACGATGTCTACATAAAAAATGAAAGTACACACCGAACTTTCCATATTAACGGTAAATAGGATACATTTCTGAAAATTTTAAGTTTAAAAGTGTTCTTTTACAAAACAGTAAAATATGACTTAAGCACTTTTCCTTATTACCGCAGATATTATTCTTAGTACATTACGGACCGTATTCTGACGCAGATGATAAAGACCTTCCTTTATGATTCCTTATGATTTTCTATGTATGTATATTATAAAATTATTTTACTAACTACATATTTTTCTTCCAGATTTCAATAATTTTGAAGAACTTTTTCCTGAAAAGCAAACTGTTTTCATCTGAATTTGGCAAAACCGCAGGATATATTACTATTTATATAAACTAAAATTTAGAAGTCAGAATAATTAAAGATTTTGTACGTAAAATTATATATACATATATACATACATATGTAAATAATAAAAACTATTCATTCAATTAAAACTCTTAATTTTCTTGGGGTTAAATATTTTGCATTAAAATTAAATGAAATAAACAGTAGTTTCTATTGATTCGGTAGGTTATTTTTTGTCAGTCAAAATAAGTGAAAAAGCAGTTATTTTTAAAGTTTTGGGTAGTAAATTTATGTAAGTTAAAACAATTGAAAAATTCAGTCGTTTTTACTGTTTTTGTGAGTTGTTTTCAGGCTGTTAAAAAAAATGAAAAAACAGTAGTTTTAAATGATATGTAGGTTGTTTTTTGTAGTTTAAAGTAAAAGAAAAAACATTCGTTTTTACTGAAATTGTATGTTAAAAAATTAACATTCAAAAATAACTGAAAAAATCGTTTGATTCAAATGAAATGTTAGTAATCCGGTTTTTAACTGAAAATACTATTGTTTTAAATGATTTTTCATTTGAATTTACCTACATAATATTTTGAGTGTAGAAATTAATAAATATTGAGGATGACGCCTATTTAAAATCCTTGCAAATATCAATTTCAATTCCTTCTGCCAGCCATATTTCGCTCTAAGCATCCTTTTAAGTTTTTCTGAAGCCAGGAACTTCCTATTTTTATTCTTCACATTTTGGGAATGCATATGCGATACAAAATTAACAGAAGTACTGAACTCATTAAAAAATAATCTATTTCTTCATTAGATAAGTTTCTTGTTTTCGAAGGGAAATGATTAAGTATCGCATATATGATGTCATTTTTAAACGCATTCCAATCTGTCTCTTTATAACTTACATAGTGGTCCGGAACTCTCAAAACAAAGTTAAAGTCTTATATTGATATATTTAAAGCTAAAGGGGTATGATCAGAGAAAGTGGGTAGTGTATTCGTACTATAGTTGCGCTGATAACTATTTAAAATATTGTTGCTAAGTATAAAATGGTCCAAGTGTGATGAGCCTCCCGGATAAGTTGCAAATGTGTCGCAAATTCTCATCACTGAAAATGATCCATTTTCAAGCCATGATGAAAGCACTTTAAAATTGTCAATCGAATCTCCCCATGAAATATTTTTTGTATTTAAATCACCACCTAATATAAGCCCACTATAGTTGTGTGAGAAATCCAAAATTGAAGATAGTCCGTCACACATATCCATACGGTTGAGATTACTACGAAAATAAACGGAACCACATAGAATTCTCTGTACTATACCATTTATTGAAATTTTAATTTCAATGAATGAATTTGGAAAACATACCCCAGGAACAACAACCACTGAATAATCAACCGATTTTCGCAATGCCAACGCCTACTGAGGTATCGTCCCTAACAATATAAAAGTCTTCGAGATATACACTTGTCCCCGTAGACAAGTGCATTTCTTGTAGAAAGGCTATATCAATCTTAAATTGATTTAATATTATATTGAGTTCAGTCCTTCTTCCTACGTGGACAAGATAACCAACATTAAAAGTCACCAAATTGAGAGATTTACGGGCCATATACATTTTGGATATCTTTTATTAATATCAAGCATTCTTTTTTTGCCTGCTCTTTTGTTAACAATTGGTAGTTTTCCAAAAAGTTTTGAATTCTATCCTCTAACGTAGGAGGATCCGTATCACATAATAATTTGGCCACCTTCATGAATTTCTAAATCAAATCAGGTTTCTCCGTTCTGCTTTGCTTTGGAGCGTCCTTAAATAAACTAGAAAAAGGCCTGTTCTCATCAACAATAGACCGATTCGAAGCCCTTTCAACATTTGCGGTAGCTACATCTTTTCTATTTCTAGCCTGCACAAATGACTTTTTCTTAAAATTAACATATTCCTTGTACACAGGACAACCTCTGTAATTTGAAGTGTGACCACTTTCATTACAATTTACACAAAAAGGCAAAGCATTACTATCTTGAATTAATGAACATTCACCTGGTCCATGTTTTTGGTCGCATTTCAAGCAAGCAAATGGCCAACTGCAGTTTCTTGAGTAATGGCTCCACTGCTGGCACCTCCAACACTGCGGAATCTTAGTACTGGCCTTTGGCCTTTCTCATGATATAACCTGGTTCAGAAGAAATTTTAAACCAATTAACTCACTTACTTTCCTGCTTGGTCTAAGTACCACCAGAATTAAGCCAGTATCAATACCGTTTTTTTCTTGAAAATTCAGTTGAGAACTTTGATACGGATTCAATTGTGTCAGGAATTCATTTATCTAATTCTGCCTTTATGTCATTTATGTCTGACCCAAAATACAAACCCCTGCATATGACGCTCTGGCGTTTTAACTCCTTGGGAGTGAAACAGTGAGCTTAAATTTCCTTCTCTTTAAGCAATTCAACCATTTCTAAATGCGTTGACAATTCTCTAAAATACAATTTACTTTTATATTGTGACTTATTTTTGATTTTAAATTCTACATTTTTTGATTTCAGTTGGTCAATAAGGGACTTTACATTGACATTTTCAATAATTATGGGAGGACAATATGAAATTTTAGTTTGTGTCTGTGTGTTTTGTGTAGAATCATTAATTCTATACTCTCTGCGCTCTGAATTTGTATTATTAATCGGCTCATTTGCCTCTAAATCTAAATCCCCCAATAATAAGAATCTATTAACACGATTCACATTATCAGTTGCCTTGGTGTTTGCATCAAATTTACATTTTGATATACATATCAAAAATTACTTCACCTGGAAATTTCCGTTTTTTGCCCTTAACGATATCTTCCATTTCAGCATCATGCATCTCTGGGTGTTCAAAGATTGTCACATTACCTTTAGTAGTGTCTGCCTTCAAAGATTCTTTTACAATATTTTGCATAGTTACGGATGCTTCATCTACAAAAACAGCGTTCAATAAATCCTTTTTAAGTTGCGAATTATGGACAACATCCTTCATATTTGCCATATCGCTGGGATTCTTGAGTCCCAATTTGCTTGCTTGATACCCTTCATTTTTAAATGAAAAATTAACTTTTTTGGAGTTATCTGAAGATTTATCCTTAGCTGTCGGGGATCTTTCCTTCAAATTATTGGGAGAACGTCCTCCAGATTGGGACAGCAGCGGATTTTCTTCCATTGTTATTGATACTCCATATAATGAAGATTAAAAAAATTTCTGCCCAAATTTCCACAAAAAAAATTATTTTAATTTAATTTTTTTTTTGACAGAAAAAACAAATATTTATATGTACGCATTTAAAATATTTTACAGAGCTTTCTAAAACACGTCTCATGCGTTTCGCAGTTGACACTAGAATCCTCTGAAAATTTTCAAAAACGGTAACTAAAAAATCCCAAAATTATAAAATCGTCAAACCGAAAAAATCACCAAACTGAAAAAAACGTCAATTGAAAAAATGCTAAATCCGAACGTACATAACCCTTCGTACGCGAGTCAAAGTCGCACTTTACTGAATTTATTTTTTTTTTTTGCAACAGTAAAGGAAAAAAAATTTTCACTTTTTTCAAAATAACTTCGAAGAACTCCTAATTTTTTGCCAACAATAATTGCAAAGTTGTAGCTACGGTAAAAGTGGACAACTTTTGTGAATATATTAATAATGGGTGTTTTTTATTGAGGTATAGAACTTTAAGTTGGCATCACTTTTTTAACTGGCGGCCATTTTGTCAGCTGTCAAGTGATTAATATTTAGTTTGGTTTGCCATTTCATCATGAACAGGTTGACAAAAGAACAATGCTTGCAAATCGTGCAAATTTATTTCGAAAATAATGGTTCAGTTCGCGAAGTTTACCGCAAGCTCCGTCCATTTTATGGTCGACATAATCGTCCATCAGAGCAATTAATTCGGTTAACCATGGATCGTTTTCGCACTACGTTTACTCTATGTGATAATACGCATCCGCAGAGACATCGAACAGTGCGCACCGAAGAAACAATTGCCGCTGTAGAGCAAAGTGTTGAAGAGGACCCGAATGAATCGATTCGCCACCGTGCACAGCAATTGGAGCTTTGTCCATCAACTTTATGGAAGATTTTGAAGATTTTGAATGTGGATGAGTTGTGGTTCCAACAAGACGGCGCTACATGCCACACAGCGCACGTCACAATCGATTTATTGAAGGAAACATTCGATGAGCGCATAATTTCGCGGAATGGACCTGTCAATTGGCCACCAAGATCGTGTGATTTGACACCATTGGATTATTTCCTTTGGGGATATGTGAAGTCGCTCGTCTACGCCAACAAACCAGAAACGTTAGGGGACTTGGAAGCCAACATTCGCGGCGTTATTGCCAACATACGGCCCCATATGCTCGAAAAAGTTGTTGAAAATTGGACCTGTAGAATTGGCTTTATTCGAGCCAGCCGCGGCGGCCACATGCCCGAAATCATATTTAAACATTAATGGCATAAAATTATCCTTCCAATAAAGCCAAATTGATGGACATTAAAACGATTTTCTTGTGTTTTATTTCAATTCAAAGTTCTATACCTCTAAAAAAAAACGAGTTACATATTTAGATAAAGGCATGAAACAATCGGATTTAATACCAACAGAATGCTAAAGTTTAGTGAAAGTTATTGTATTGTAGAGTAAAAAATTGTAACTAGATTAAAATTGTTGACAAGTGAAGTTCTATTAATATTTATTTTAATTAAAATAAGTAAGTTTGTAGACCTTTTAATCATCATGTAGTGTGTGACAAGCATAATAATTTTTTATGTTTGCGGTTTATTTGCCGACTTGAATTCTAATTGAATAACTGCGCGAACTGGCCCGCAACCGATGCCTTCAAAACAAATTTTTACTGCTCATATAGTTCTAGAAAATGGTATGAACCCGAAAGTACTTGTCCAAGCTGTTCCAGTGTACTTAAGAAAGATAAGTCTGAATAGTTTATAAGCCACTCATTACCATTATCTCAATTATTTGGCATCATCAAATATTCCATAAAGCAGAGGACTGTTATTAGTGTGAAATGGCTTACCAAAAAAAAACTGCAATCGCAATATTTGTACTTTAGAAAAAATTTAATAACTTTTGCAAATATAAATCGATTGTAACAAATAATGTCTAACTTTTTTCAATATAAGCTTTCCTTTAAAGTTACCCAGCAAAAAACTTTGCCTACTAGAATGCAAAAAAGTGTATGTACTCCTCAGTCGTAAGTATTTACAATTTGACTGAATAACCCATTATTTTTGTTTGAGAAGTTCAAAAAATATGCGGTACCCTATACTTTTTGCCTACAAACATGCAAAAGTTAATATATAACTGATTGCCTAAGAATATTCAAAATTTAATGGGTTATTTTTTGCTTACAAATATGCAAAATTTTATAGATTAATTTTTGCTTAAACTTATTCTAAATTAATTTGCTAGTTTTTATAAATTAAATAATTTTCACGATCAATAAATTTTTTTTTTGCCAACAATAATTGCAAAGTTGTAGCTACGGTAAAAGTGGACAACTTTTGTGAATATATTAATAATGGGTGTTTTTTATTGAGGTATAGAACTTTAAGTTGGCATCACTTTTTTAACTGGCGGCCATTTTGTCAGCTGTCAAGTGATTAATATTTAGTTTGGTTTGCCATTTCATCATGAACAGGTTGACAAAAGAACAACGCTTGCAAATCGTGCAAATTTATTTCGAAAATAATGGTTCAGTTCGCGAAGTTTACCGCAAGCTCCGTCCATTTTATGGTTGACATAATCGTCCATCAGAGCAATTAATTCGGTTAACCATGGATCGTTTTCGCACTACGTTTACTCTATGTGATAATACGCATCCGCAGAGACGTCGAACAGCGCGCACCGAAGAAACAATTGCCGCTGTAGAGCAAAGTGTTGAAGAGGACCCGAATGAATCGATTCGCCACCGTGCACAGCAATTGGAGCTTTGTCCATCAACTTTATGGAAGATTTTGAAGATTTTGAATGTGGATGAGTTGTGGTTCCAACAAGACGGCGCTACATGCCACACAGCGCACGTCACAATCGATTTATTGAAGGAAACATTCGATGAGCGCATAATTTCGCGGAATGGACCTGTCAATTGGCCACCAAGATCGTGTGATTTGACACCAATGGATTATTTTCTTTGGGGATATGTGAAGTCGCTCGTCTACGCCAACAAACCAGAAACGTTAGGGGACTTGGAAGCCAACATTCGTGGCGTTATTGCCAACATACGGCCCCATATGCTCGAAAAAGTGGTTGAAAATTGGACCTGTAGAATTGGCTTTATTCGAGCCAGCCGCGGCGGCCACATGCCCGAAATCATATTTAAACATTAATGGCATAAAATTATCCTTCCAATAAAGCCAAATTGATGGACATTAAAACGATTTTCTTGTGTTTTATTTCAATTCGAAGTTCTATACCTCTAAAAAAAACACCAGTTACATATTTAGATAAAGGCATGAAACAATCGGATTTAATACCAACAGAATGCTAAAGTTTAGTGAAAGTTATTGTATTGTAGAGTAAAAAATTGTAACTAGATTAAATTTGTTGACAAGTGAAGTTCTATTAATATTTATTTTAATTAAAATAAGTAAGTTTGTAGACCTTTTAATCATCATGTAGTGTGTGACAAGTATAATAATTTTTTATGTTTGCGCTTTATTTGCCGACTTGAATTCTAATGGAATAACTGCGCGAACTGGCCCGCAACCGATGCCTTCAAAACAAATTTTTACTGCTCATATAGTTCTAGAAAATGGTATGAACCCGAAAGTACTTGTCCAAGCTGTTCCAGTGTACTTAAGAAAGATAAGTCTGAATAGTTTATAAGCCACTCATTACCATTATCTCAATTATTTGGCATCATCAAATATTCCATAAAGCAGAGGACTGTTATTAGTGTGAAATGGCTTACCAAAAAAAAACTGCAATCGCAATATTTGTACTTTAGAAAAAATTTAATAACTTTTGCAAATATAAATCGATTGTAACAAATAATGTCTAACTTTTTTCAATATAAGCTTTCCTTTAAAGTTACCCAGCAAAAAACTTTGCCTACTAGAATGCAAAAAAGTGTATGTACTCCTCAGTCGTGAGTACTTACAATTTGACTGAATAACCCATTATTTTTGTTTGAGAAGTTCAAAAAATATGCGGTACCCTATACTTTTTGCCTACAAACATGCAAAAGTTAATATATAACTGATTGCCTAAGAGTATTCAAAATTTAATGGGTTATTTTTTGCTTACAAATATGCAAAATTTTATAGATTAATTTTTGCTTAAACTTATTCTAAACTAATTTGCTAGTTTTTATAAATTAAATAATTTTCACGATCAATAAATTTTTCTCTAGATATATTTCTTTATTAACTGGAAAACACTACAATAAGTACTTTCACGTAATGATATAAATAAGTTCTTATTTTATTCATGGCAGGGCAGTCATTATTACGCACATAAAATAATTACATAAATAAGTTTCAGTCATTACTTTGTAAGCCATTAAAAGAGTACTACCCATTACAAAATTTCGAAAATTTTTCGCTGGGTATGTGCAAACAGAAATAGGTCTTCATAGAAGAAAATTAAAATAACAACTGTTGAGTTTGAAAAAGTATGTAAAAAAAATCGAAATGTTTGATAAAAACTTACCCAATTTCTTGGAACATACAATTTATCCATACAGTTTATAAAAATTATTTGCCTTTCCAAAACTGTTTAAAATTTTTAAATTGGTCAAAAATTGTGTGATTTAGAGGTACTAAGGTGCTATGATGACCCACCGCAAAAAAATTTTTTTCAAAATAACTCAAATTTTTTAGGGTGTTTAAAAATCTTTGAAAACGGCTTTTGATTATCCCCGCCTAGGCCTACAACTCCCAAGTTCAAGTTCTGACAAAGTGTTTTTTTGTAACACCGTGTTATTAGTACATTTCTAGGTGCGCGACCATCGTTTGCTTATTTAGTCATGTAAATGCAAGATAACCCCTCTCATGTCATGAAAAAAAAAATTACCTTTCTTCTTTGTTCCTAACAAATTTTCAAATTGACAAATCTCACCAGCACTAATTAATTTTCTCCGTCCAACATCTGTTTTAAACATACCGACAGTCTAACTCCTCTCCTTAAGGGGGCTCCCTTACAAAAGCGAAACAGAGTTCTAACTTCCCCAAGGGCGTACCTATCGAAGTCAAATGTATGACCAGTCTCCAATATTTTTTCAATACAAAGATTTTCTCTAATTATTTTATCGCCTATCTTCAACCATTAAGGAGGTCCCCAAAATTTCCAGGGTTGGAAGACTTTAACTTTTTTTGTTAAATAAAAGTGAGTTAATAAAACTAATTTTTCCTTTTTTTCCATAAATTAGAAGAAAGAGATTGTTATAAGAGATCAGAAAAATAAAAAAAGGAGGATTCCAGGGTTGGTAAGTAGGTCTAGTTAATTTTTTTCTTTTTCTTTATAAATTATATATATTTTACGTTTTCGAAAGAATATTTTGGTGTAGAAAATTATAAAAATAAAAAGCACAGCCTTATAGCTGGAAACTTTTAACTTTTTTTTGGATATTAAGGTAACTAAATAAAACAATTTTTTTTTTAATTTCCTTCTTTCTTTGTTTACTTAACATACTTTATAAATTTTTTTAAGAACTACTAGATTGGTACAAGGAATCAGAAGAAATCTAAAATTGTAACTCCAGGGTTGGAAAATAATTTTTTTTGTATATAACAATAACTAGGTCAAATTATTTTTTTATTCTTGTTAGACCGTTAGAGCTACGGACCTGAAATTTGGACAGAGTATGTAGAACTTTGGCCGCTACGACAGCAAATACATTAGAGTTAAAAATTAAAGCAACAAAAAATTTTTAAATCCCATGTAATATACATACAATTGCATGTATGTATATGCACTTGAAATTTGTAAAGTTAATGCATTTTTATACAGACTACAACAATTAACACTAACATTAAAAAAAATCCAAATTAAGGGGCGTTCTATCAGTTAATGTAATTTTGACTATGTAATTTTGACAACTTGCTGTATCTTGGAAGCCAAACTCTTGCAATTTTCAAAAACAGTAAAATTAAAAAATGCCAAAATTAAAAAATTGCCAAACCGAAAAAAACCGCCAAAAACCAAAAAAATTGCCAAAAGAAAAAAAGCGTCAAATTAAAAAAAAAAATCTAAAACTAAAATAAATCTCGAAAAACCGAAAAATTCACCGAAATGAAAAAATCGCCAAATCGAAAAAAAATCGTCAAAATGAAAACAAACGCCAAAAACCGAAAAAAAATTGCCGTAACGACAAAAAAAGCAACAAAACTGAATAAAATCGTTTAAACTAAAAAAGAGCCATATTAAAAAATGCTCAAAACCGAACGTACGGAACCCTTCGTGCGAGAGTCAAAGTCGCACTATATTGAATTTTTTTATACATGTTGAATTTTTATTTAAGTATAAAAGAATGTTTGTGCCATCTTGCTTGTTATGCAATCAGTACAGTTGTGTTTTAAATTGATGGTATTTCGTTGACAGCTTGTCACGAGTTCTTTTTAGTTTTTAGTAAATAGAGATAAAAATAAAATTTATCTCTAGAGAACATTCCCAACTAATTATAAAATTAATTAAAGGACATGTTCCTTTGTGCTAAACAAATTTGAAAAAAATCCTTAACGAATAAATCTTTTTGATATTGTATGACGTGGCGTCATTTTTGACAACTGGTATAAAGGCAAATGTAAAATATTTCTTAAATACAGAGCGTAGAATAAAATTTTCAACTCATTGCTAATATCGAAAAAAATATTTAATCGAAAATACCGAGAGGTCACTTACTAAAAATTGCACTAGAGCAAAGAAATGATAAATTTTTTTTCACACAAAAAGTATGTTTGTATGTGCTTATGTATGTACCTCTATACTACATATACGCACTTTGGTGAAGGGTATATAAGATGCGGCACAGCTGAATATAGCACTCTTACTTGTTTTAAATTGATATTACAAATTTTCATAAAAGATACATGAAGGCTCAGACAGGGTACACTTAAAAAAAATTAAAAGTTGTCGTATGGCGCCAAAGTTGTTTTTTACTTGAAACCAGTAAAATATTTACTAAATTTGTAGTTCATTAATGAACTAGTTTATAGTAATTATATTTTTATATTTAAGTACAATTTTTCCAAAATTAAGTAAAATTTTCCCATAAAATGCGGAGCTTTGCAAAAAAATTTTTTCGTCTTTGATTTCAAATTTAGTAAATTTTCCAATTTTTTTTTGTCTTTAATACTGGTACTTATTTTTAGTTTTAATTAAATTCTATACCAAATGATGTCACAGAAAAAAGTATTCACCAATTAATACTTTCAATTAAAATTCTATTTGATTCAATTAAATTTTTAATTGTATTTATTAATTTGAGTGGTAAAATTTAATTAAAATTATCAAATTGTTTAAAGGTGAAAATTTAATTAATTTTTTAATTGATATTACAAATATTTTAATTAACATTACAAAATCATTCATATTACTTTTTTGTGTGATGTTATTTATTTTATCTTCATATTATATTCTTAATTAATTCACCATACATACATACATATTAATTCCTTGAGAGGAGACAAGTATTGAACCAGAGGCAAGCACTCTAACCAATTGCCTTACAAGGCAGCCTGAATTGAAAGCATTGAAATTATTGTGTTTTAAGATTTTATTTTATTTAAAAAAAAATATTTCAAGTTCTAATATACATACCTCGAAAATATGAAAAACATGCTTGGATTTTTTGTTAAATGCAAATTAATAATAAATTCTATAGTTTAAAGAAAAAATACTTAAAACTGGTAAATATTTTCCTAAAATTTAGAATACCATTTTACATCTTTTGAGTAAGTCAAATTTCATGAACTAATCAGGAGTAATTAATTTCCTAAAATTTATTTTTTGATTTAAAACTGAATTGACTAGTCCTTAGTATAAAATTTCCTTCAGTTTATAACCATTTTCTTACTCTTAGTAAATATTTCCTTAAATGTAAGAAATTTTTTGTGTATTTTTATGACATATTTTTGAGGATATGAACTTTTTATTTTTACTCATACTAAGTAATTTTTACAGATTTTTTTTTAAAATTTACTTAAACCTAGAAAAAATTACTTATGCCCGTAATTTCTACCCATAGATATCTATTAGTGGAAAGGTAAATTATCTGTAAATTATCTGTGTGTAGGAATTACGGGCATTAAAGTTAGAAATTTTTTGTACTTTAATTTAGAAAAAAAAAATTTTCTTTATAATAGTACATATCTTTTTTTTTGAGTGTAGATGCATTAAGCTCATGTCTTTTTTATATATATAAAAAAATTGCTCTTCATGTTTTTATCAGGAGTCGATCCAATGATCTCCACATGATATGTGAGAACACTATCCGCTGACCTACCAAAGAGCATATTTATTTCCATACACATAAATAATTGGAGTATAAACAACCGATCAACGTCGAAGCGTTTGTGTAAAATTGCGTTATTACGTCGTAGTGCTTACTTGGCGCTATTCACATTTTACGCAACACTATTTTCGGAATTTGTATGTCCCCCACCCCATGTAACGCTTTTTACAACATTTTCAGTATACATTTTCTAAACCGCAACAAATGCTTATTTTTTCTGGGTTCATAAGATGAGTTTTTTGCATGTTTCCAGGTTTCTTCTTTTTTTTTTGCCTCCCAGTAGATTTAAAAAAACGGTTTTTTCCGTACATGTAAAAACTTTCTCCTTAGGGAAATATATACGAATTATATTTGGGCTTTCTTCCCTCATAGAGTCCATTCAGATTTAATTTAGATACTTGTGAGTAATTCCTTTAATTATTAAATCATTGTTTCATAGATGACCATTTTTATTTCTTGAGGTGCCTGCCGTTAGATAAATGTCTACGTAATTTTTATCAAACAAGCAACATACCAAAAAGGCAAATTTGTGCAAAGGAAAAATAAAAAAAACCGAAAATGTCTCTACCCCACTTGCTTCTCTGCACAAACACCAAAATTTGTGTCTAAAGAAACATGGAAACAATCACAGTGTGAATTACCTGTTACTAGTAATAAAGGGTGTTTTTTAGAGGTATAGAACTTCGAATTGAAATAAAACACAAGAAAATCGTTTTAATGTCCATCAATTTGGCTTTATTGGAAGGATAATTTTATGCCATTAATGTTTAAATATGATTTCGGGCATGTGGCCGCCGCGGCTGGCTCGAATAAAGCCAATTCTACAGGTCCAATTTTCAACCACTTTTTCGAGCATATGGGGCCGTATGTTGGCAATAACGCCACGAATGTTGGCTTCCAATTCCTCTAACGTTTCTGGTTTGTTGGCGTAGACGAGCGACTTCACATATCCCCAAAGAAAATAATCCAATGGTGTCAAATCACACGATCTTGGTGGCCAATTGACAGGTCCATTCCGCGAAATTATGCGCTCATCGAATGTTTCCTTCAATAAATCGATTGTGACGTGCGCTGTGTGGCATGTAGCGCCGTCTTGTTGGAACCACAACTCATCCACATTCAAAATCTTCAAAATCTTCCATAAAGTTGATGGACAAAGCTCCAATTGCTGTGCACGGTGGCGAATCGATTCATTCGGGTCCTCTTCAACACTTTGCTCTACAGCGGCAATTGTTTCTTCGGTGCGCGCTGTTCGACGTCTCTGCGGATGCGTATTATCACATAGAGTAAACGTAGTGCGAAAACGATCCATGGTTAACCGAATTAATTGCTCTTATGGACGATTATGTCGACCATAAAATGGACGGAGCTTGCGGTAAACTTCGCGAACTGAACCATTATTTTCGAAATAAATTTGCACGATTTGCAAGCGTTGTTCTTTTGTCAACCTGTTCATGATGAAATGGCAAACCAAACTAAATATTAATCAATTGACAGCTGACAAAATGGCCGCCAGTTAAAAAAGTGATGCCAACTAAAAGTTCTATACCTCAATAAAAAACACCCTTTATTTATATAAATAGTAGACTCGGCAGACATCTTTCTGCACCTACGTTGGGCCTTCGATATTGCATTTGGAGTTATTTCAAATTATTGAATTGTGAAATGCTATCCTTTTTAAATTAAGTTGCATACAAAATTACTGTTTTGACATCCTGGGGCATGCACCATATTGAGTATATAGTTATGTCATCTATTTTTTAAGTTCATCCTAACAAGTTTTGGTTCAACATCTTAAAGCGTGATTGCAGCGCCACCTACGGAGACAAATTATAAATCTTATGCATTCGTGGTCCCACGTGAGCACATATACAAAATTGCATATAAATCTCTCAATCCGTTGATGAATAGTAATTATACTTAAAAATTTATGAAGGTACTTAGGTACCTTGTCATACTGTTGAGCATATTCGAAGTAAATTGGCGTGTCTAGCTTATCAAAATTAAGTTTTTATCTCAAAGTCAGTAAGAATTTAAAATTAATTAAAAGCAAGGAGTTCTCAAGCTCCACTACAAAAAATTAATCCTAAAACGCCAAAGGTACCCGTTCACATGCCATTCACAAAAGATTATTGAATTTGATTTTAGCTTTCATAATAATTAGAAAGCACTTTAAGTTTATATTATTCTTATATTTATCCGAGAGCAAATATTCAGCGGGAAAAAAGGTCACTAATTACATAAATAATGGTAGAAAAATTTATTATTCTCAAAAGCAAGAAACACAATAATTACACATTGATTACCACGTGCATTACCACGTCTGCAGAAGAAGGAATGTATTGTATTTGCTTGTGATGAATGCCCTTAGTTTCCTTATAATTTGTTAGAAAAAGAGAAATCTGTTATTTGTTGCTGCCTTCAGTGACTAACTTGAAAATTTTAAACTTGCTTTTTTGAGTAATGACGTTGCTTGAGCAAATGTATATCTAAGCGTAGACATATCTTCTAGTCAGTCTAGAACCATGAGTCTCTATGTCAACACTTTTTTCTCTAGTGACAATTGCACTAGTTAAAACGTCAACAACCTTCGTTAGAGACAACAGTTCTTGTGTATTTCTAGTGATATCGTCAAGGATATTCTTTAAATTTTAAATGAAATTGTTGAATTTCAGTAAAATTTTTAAATTTAAAATGTAATTTTTGAGTTTCAAGAGTTGTTTTTGAATTTCAAACGTAGTTTTTAAATTCAAAAGGAATTTTAAGATCTCAAATGTAAATTTTGAGTTTCAATTAATACTTATTTAATAGTGCATTTACACTGTTTCGAAAACTAGTACTTTCGAGATTTCGAGTAAGATTTTAATCAAAATATGTTAGATTTTGTGCTGATGTAAAAGCCCTATAAACTTAATTGATTTTTTTTTATTTTCAAATTAAAACATTTAATTTCAATTAATATGTTTTAATCTACAATCGAAAAAGGCAAGTACATATTTCATAAATATTTCCATGGTGTAATTATAAAGGTGACTGCGTAAGGACCCTGCAGAAAATTTGGTGACAATTGATCCAAATGTACTCGTCCTATAACTGGAGATAATGTGGGTGTTATCAAAAGTACGTAGTAGTGTATGGTGAAAAAAGTCATATCGTTTAAATGATGGCATATTGACCATTTTCGTGGTGTATCGTCTTGATCTAGAGCCAATTCAATTCGGACTCGGTGTGGTATAGTTGTAAACTGCACTGAACATGTTCGATGTGGTCGAACATAGGACCTATCAAATAGTGTAAATATAATGTTAATTGCTCCCTTCAATGTGACTCTGGGATCAGTCCCGTAACTATACTTAGATATTAACCTAAGCTTAAATGGTCTTTATACTTTTGAAATATGAGTGGCCCTGTAGTCGAGTGGGTAGTGTGTCAGCCTGTCATGCACGAGGTTGTCGGTTCGAATCTCAAAAAATTTTCAGATTAAAAATAAAATTAAAAAAAAATGCCATTGCATTTGTAACAATAAAAAAATATATAAGCGTTAATTGTTACAGTTAAATGTCGAAATTTTATTTATAAATAATTTATATTATTATACATCGAATAGGTCCCTATGGGATAGTTCAGTGACAAGTCACAAGGTGCATACAAAGTATCAATTAACCCCATCCTAGGCCATCCCCATGTAAAAGTGACTGGTCCGCTTCATAGGAAGTGTTAGAACTCGGACTGGTCCCTATCACTTGGGGACCGGTCACGTACCTAGTCTTGTGTCAGTTCCATTTCCTGCAGGGGATTTGTTATATAAAAATATGGCAACCATACCTGTGCAAAAAACCGAAGGATGTCAAAAGCACAAAAATAATTGCACCAAAATCAAAACAAAAGTTTTTGACATTCTTCAGGTACAAAGCATGTGGATCAAAAAATTATCAGCTGAAGTAGCGCGGCCACCTGTTTAAATACACCTTGAATATTTCGGTCTAAATAATTCAGTGGCAAAAAGGAAAAAGTGCTTAAGTCGAGTTAAGCTAATTTTGAGTTAATGTTACCTCTGTAATCTGCATATTTGAAAGTACCCCTGGTCAAAATCTTAATTAATTTGTCTGATTTTTCAGGAAGTTATAGCAAAATTACTTGCGACTTATCTTTTTTAGACTTTTAATCTCATTTGGAATAATAGCTTAATTAAGATTATACTTTGGTATATTTCAACTTAAATGTATTATTTATAGTGTGTAGAACGATGTTTGCTTAAAAAATAAAGGTTAACAGAGAATTTTCCAATTTAACTGTAAAAGAAATACATTTCTGAAAATCGACTTGAACGCTTAAAAGGGCTCTCCTGCAAAACAGTAAAATATGACTTAAGCACTTTTTCCTTATTGCCACAGAATTTATTTAATTCATAATAAAAAATTTAATATTAAAAAAAGATGTATATATATGTATGTGTTTAAGTTTGTTGCTCCAATCCTTACAAAGTTGTAGACGCGGGTCACTAAAATGTACTAGTGAAAACTTGGTTCAAATATCTCCATATGGTCGTAAAAGAACTAGTGACATAGATACATGTCAATAGGCGATTACATTGGCTGGGGTATCAATTTCACCATGTGGTCCCAAAATAACTACTAAGTCACTAGTGCTACAGTCTAGTGGTGGATTTTCAATGACAAGCTAATGTTAAATGTCAACAGAGGATTACATAGACTGTGATACACCTGGTCAGTAGTACTACTGACAATGACACTAGTAAGTCACTACAAATTCACTATTCACCTTTCCTGCAGGGTATGTATACAATTGTATACGAGTATATGTATATAACAAAAAGAAATGTTGATTATTTTCTGACTCCACAATCAATTAGCAGAATATCTTACTTTACACACAGTGTCTCAGTGCAAGTGATACATGCGTTTGCACCATTTATTATGTTTATATATGCGAATGTATGCCATTATGCTCTAAATAACTTGTATTACAAACCTGGCGAAGCTTGACTTCCTTTCCAATTAGATGGGTATTCATCATTACAGCAAATACGTAAATACCGTCTGGAGGAAAAGCGTATGCCGTGCAATCTTCTACACATTGTCCCTCTGATATGACCTGGTTTTGTCCTGGAGGTATGATGTGTCGCCAATTTGGATCCATGCCTTCAAATGTGAAAACATGAACACATAAGGTATCAGAGATAAAAAAATAAAATTAAGATTAGTTTTTTAATATTAAATTTCTTTACTGTGATGAAAACAAACGAAAAATATTGATAATAGTAATCTAAATAAAACAAGTAAGAGTGCTATATTCGGCTGTTCCGAATCTTATATACCCTTTAACAACGTACGTACATATATATAGTATACAGACATATACATACATATTTGTTTTGTAAAAAATTAATAAATTTCTTCATTTTGGAGATTTTTCCCATTTTGACGATTTTTTTCCATTTTGGCAATTTTTTTTTTGTTTTTGGGTTTATTTTGATTTCGGCGATTTTTTTCCATTTTGGCGATTTTTTTGGAGTTTTTTTCGTTTTGGGGTTTTTTCATTTTGGCGATTTTTTTCATTTTGGCAATTTTTTTTCATTTTTGCGATTTTTTTTTTTCATATTGGCGATTTTTTTTATTTTTGGGTTTATTTTTATTTAGGCGATTTTTTTATTTTTTTTTTGTTTTTTTCATTTTGGCGATTTTTTTTTTCATTTTGACGATTTTTGTCTGTTTTTTAGGGTTTTTTCGTTTTGGCGATTTTTTAATTTTGGCGATTTTTTTTTTCGTTTTGGCAATTTTTTTTGTTTTTTGGCGATTTTTTCCTGTTTTGGGTTTTTTCAGTTTTGTCGCTTTTTTCTCGTTTTGGCGATTTTTTTCTGTTTTTGAAGGTTTTTTTAATTTTGGCGATATTTTTCTGTTTTTGGGCTTTTCTTCATTTTGCAGATTTTTCCCATTTTGACGTTTTTTTTCATTTTGGCGATTTTTTTTTTATTTTTGGGTTTATTTTTATTTAGGCGATTTTTTTTCATTTTAGCGATTTTTCGTCTGGCGATTTTTTTTTCATTTTGGCGATTTTTTTTCATTTTGGCGACTTTCTTTCATTTTGGCGATTTTTTTTTTGTTTTTGGGTTTATTTTTATTTAGGCGATTTTTTTCTTTTTTTTTTGTTTTTTTTCATTTTGGCGATTTTTTTTTTATTTTGGCGATTTTTGTCTGTTTTTAAGGTTTTTTTTTCGTTTTGGCGATTTTTTTCATTTTGGCGATTTTTTTCCTTTTGGAATTTTTTTTTTGTTTTTGGCGATTTTTTCCTGTTTTGGGGTTTTTTTCATTTTGGCGATTTTTTTCTGTTTTTTTGGGTTTTTTTCGTTTTGGCGATTTTTTTATTTTGGCGATTTTTTTCATTTTAGCGATTTTCTTTCATTTTGGCGATTTTTTTTCATTTTAGCAATTCTTCCGTTTTATGCGATTTATTTTAGCTTTAGAAATTTTTTTTTTAATTTGGTGCTTTTTTTCGTTTTGGCGATTTTTTTTTGTTTTTGGCGATTTTTTTCGGTTTGGCGATTTTATAATTTTTAGTTTTTTTAGTTTTACCGTTTTTGAAAATTTCAAGAGTTTTGCTCTTACGGTTTCCAAGATACAGCAAGTTGTCAAAATTGCATTAACTGATGGTACACCCTTTAAGTTAATTTTTTTTAATTTTAGTGTTAATTTTTGTAGTCTGTATAAAAATACACTAACCTTATAAATTTCAAGTGTATATACATACATACATACAATTGTATGTATATTACATTGGATTTTAAAATTTTTCGTTGCTAGTTTTGGAACACCCTTTAATTTCTAATTCTCATGTATTTGTTGTTGTAGCGGCCAAGGGTCTACACACTGTGTCCAAATTTCAGGTCTGTAGCTCTTACGGTTCGCGAGAAAATACTAATATAGTTTTAGACATAGTTAATTTTACATAACACAAAAAGTTAAAGTTTTCCAACCCTGGAAACGTCTTTTTAATTTTTTTATATTTTTTTAATTTAAAATTCCAATTTTAGTCGTACTGAAGTGCAAAATAAGTTTATTTTAAAAAAAATTAAAAAAATTGTGTTATCTAGTTAGTTTTATATGGCAAAATCAAGTTTCAGTTTTCCAGCTCTGCAATCGTCTGCTTCATTTTGCTGAATTTCAATACCAATCTATTTTGGAAAATTTCTGACACACCAGTCCAAGAACGAAGTCTCTAGCTCTTCTGGGAGCTTCGGAAAACCGATTTCACGTACAGACAGACGGACAGACGGACAGACGGACAGACGGACAGACGGACATCGCTTATTCGTCTTCCCTATGCATAAGGATCCAGAATATATATATTTTATGTGTCGCTTATTGATATTATAGAAATTACAAACGGAATGACAAACCTATATATACCCTTTTACCATTTTTGTTGGTAAAGGGTATAATTAAATGCACGATTTGTATATGCGATGTTATGCAAGAGTAGCCCAAGTCTAAAAACATAGTATTTATAGCGCAATTAAAAATCACTTAAATTATACGTAATTTAGGAATATTGCTCAAAAAATTTTTCTTGTTGTCCTCCAAGTATACTAATATCTCTCATTTGCCTCAACAATGTCATAACTCAAAAATGTTATGTTAAAAATTTATGAGTTAATAATGCAGAAATAATTTCCCTATTGTTGTACATATTTTAGTATCCAAGGCTTTCGACGCGTCACTTACAGCCTCTCAAGAGGATCCTGTTTCGTCAGATGAGGCTCTGAAGTCTGTATGTAAGGCGGTATAATCTTGCAATAAAATAACATGATCTAAATTAAATTACCAGAACCCCGCGAACTAGAGGCAGGTTTGGACGCCTCCTTGACACAGTACCATACAAAAGTCTAAAAGATAGCAGCCCTGTTAGGCAACACTAACAAAAACAATAAGAAGAAATAACCAAACGACTACTTTAGTAGGAATAACCATTGAAATTATTGTGCAAACATTCTTATACAAAAATGAAAAAGATCATGAAACCAATGTCTCTATGTCTATTTATAGATATGAAATAACAAGACACCTCATAAAATCAATAAGATTTCCTTATTAAAAAATTCAATAATATGCTTTACACATAATCATATAGGAACCTCATAAAATCAAGAAGAAAACCTTATTGAAAAAATCAATAAGATATCCTAATAAAATCAAGATGAAAACTTTTTGAAACAAATCAATAAGACAACCCAATAAAATCTATAAGAAATCCCTAAAGCTTACAATTTATAAGAAAAGATAATAGAATCAAGAAGTTTTTTTCTATGGATTATTTTTTTGGTGCCAAAAATAACGGAAATTGAGTAAAAAAAAAGTTGTGAATAATAAGATTTCTTCGCAATTTTATGTGGTTTTCTTCTTGATAAAATTAATAAGATTTACCACATAAAAACAATAAGGAATCTCTATGAAAAAATCTTCGCTTCTTTCTGCTGGGATACCCCTTAGCCTAAAAACGTTTCATAGAGAAAATCTTCTTGATTATATGAGGCAGTTTTTTCTCTGTGATGGAATGGTAGAGGTGAGTTTACGATCTCGCAAGGTAATCGAATCACATATTTTGGCCAAAAAATCCTATACACAAGGCGTAGGAATTTTTTTAAATAGGCGAGTGTGCACCGCTGTAATAAGTTGGTGTGCTATATTTTATATATATCTGCTATATATATCGCAGCTCGCCTAAGTACCAGCATTCGAAAAATCACATTAGTAAAATGAGAACGAGAGATACGCGTTTAAACATCCTAATGCTATGTTTAGACGACGAGTTGAATCACCTGCTTCGCTCTCTGAATCATGTTTATGAATCATGCTGTTTAGACTATGCATTCGTGCTTCGTGTGCAGCGTGCCAATTTAGTGCTTTTCGTACTAGATTTAGAGTTTTTTAATTCATAACAGTGCGGAATTTTTCAAATTGTTGCTTAAAAAAAGGCACTAAATTTGTGCTTTTCACCTTTGATTTTAGTGCGTTTAACATATCTACTAAATATTAATTTGTGAAAGTGTGGTGGCTTTATAAGAAACACCAAATAAGAAATTTTCACTTTTTAAAAACTATCTGCTTTCACCCCTTTTAGACATGCAAAGTTTCCCTTACAGAATGTTAATTCAGCTGGGTGAAATACGAAGGAAGAAAAACTTTATCCTTCATAGTGAGAAAAAAGAATATATTTCTAGAAATTACAGTTATAAAATAACTTAATTACAACAATAATCTAATTACCAGGGAAACCGCAAATATGCAATTGCATGTTTTTTCTTGTATCACGTATTAATGCGGGGACAAGATATTTATCCGTTTCAGAACTTTTAATGAATTTTGGCATCGATTTGTTAGTGCATATTTTTGCATATTTTACCCTTTAAAGCATGTTTATGCATATATCAGTTTTACACGCATATTATTAGCATATTTTCGAATTTTTAGAGCATAATTTACGCTTTTAGGGCATATTTTCATGCTTTATAGAATTTATTTTATTTCAACCCTCTTGGCACCACCATCCTTTAAAAAAACTCTCCATTCCGAAAAAAAAAAATTTTATGATTTTTTTTTAGCAACGCATTAAAATTTCATTTTTGAAATAAAAATTTAAGTTTTAAATACAATTTTTTTCCTGTGCTATCTGGGTTAATATGCTTACAAATTATTTTTAATTTTCGCCATCTAAATCTCTGTTCCAATGTTCCATGTAGTGTATAATTTTTTTTTTATATATAACGCAGTTTTACGGACGTTAGTTGCAATACAAATTTAGCTATGTGTGATTTAGCTGTGTGTGATTTACTCTGCCCCGAAAAGACCTTGAAGGAACATTGTAAATGTATGAAAGTTCATTAAGACGGGACAGAAAAGATTTTTATTTGAAATTCTAGGTCAATATTTTGTTATTTATTGCAATAAAAATTATAAATTAAAATCTTGTCTTATTTATCCAAAATACAGTTCCAAAGCCTTAATTCTGATATCGTGATCTTTTGAAATTAAAGTTAAATTCTTATGCATCCCATAAAAATTAATTTGTTTTAGTAAACATTTTTATAGTAATTTTGTTTTAACCTGCACTTCAAACCCAGTTATTCTTTGTTAATTATGTTTCCGTTTTTTGGTTATTTATTTTTTTCTTATTTTATATGCAAATGTTGTTGAATTTTTGATTAAAAAATATATTTTCGTTTACAAATAAACCAATTTATTCTATTTTTAAGAGCATATTTTTTGACTTTTAAGCGCATATTTACAAGTTTTTAGTGCATATTGAATGCGCATAAAACACTTTTTTTAGAGCATATTTGTGGTTTCCCTGCTAATTACTAACAACTGAGGGCAGCAATGTATTGCTTTTTTGATAACGAAAGCTTTCAAAAATGCTTCTGAAAAGTACTAACGTAAGGCCCTCTAACAAAGTGGGCAAAAGTAAAAAAAAATGTAAACCAGTAACTTTTGCATCTGAGTACACAAAAACTACATATTATTACTTCTGTAAAATGAATTAGTAAAGCAAAAAATGAATGCCTTTTCGGAAACTGAATGCATTGCTTCTAGCTGAGTAGTAGGGAATTGTTCCTCCGGCGACAATTAAACTTTTGAAATTTTAAAATTTTAATTACCCAAATTTTAAAATTCTTGGAAATTTGTGAAATTTGATACCCTACGAGGGTGGATCAATAAGTCCGTCCAACTTTTTGTTTACATAAGGAATTTTTTGTTTACATAAGGGGTTTTGTTTGTTTAATACATACGAGGGTGGCTCAATAAGTCCGGGTTTTTATGACCGTGGGAATTTATATGTATGTTTGGATTAAGGGGTTTCATAAGATTAAGATTTCATAAGTATATATGCCGACGGGAAAATCATGAAATGATTTTTCTTAATACCAACGGGAAAATCATGCAATGATTTTTCCTAATACTAATGGGTGTGAAATAGTGAAAATTTATTTTTCTTAGTGCCTACGGCAATACATGATTTTCCTAATGCCTACGGCAATATATGAATATTTTTCCTAATGCCTACGGCAATACATGATTATTATTTTTTTCAAATGCCGACGGCAAAACATGATTGTTATTTTTTTCTAATACCAAAGGGAAAATTGCCAGCGTTGCCAGACTGTAAAAATTTCTTATCGTAATAATATATCAGTAATATCAGAGAAAATATTTATTTATGTGTTCACATGTATGTGAACACCCCTAATACTTGTGTGTGGGGGGTCCAGCTTGATAGTCGGTGGTAATTTAATATTTTGTGTATTTGTTTAAGAAATATGTATGTATGTATATGTATGTATCTATGTATGTGTATGTATGTATGTGTATGTATGTATGTATGTATGTATGTATGTGTGTATGTATGAATGTGTGATCGTGGGTACTTGTGCGTGGAATATTTTGTAGAATACATATATATTTTGCAACGCAATCATTTTCTTTGGCTACGATTATTTTAAGGCAGCAAACTAAGTACACTCAGCAGCAGAGAAACAAAAACCAAGCATTTGCAAGTAAGCAAAAAAGTTAACTTCTCCTCCTCCCCACTTCCTTCTCATTCCTTTATGTAGTTTGTATTTGAAATAAGAAAACACTTGTAGATTATTTTATTTTTTATACATTTATTGTTTAAAATTTTTTTTTAAAATTTTATAATGATACATACATTCATATTTTAAAAAGTGAAAAAGTTTAATTAAAGCAAGACATTTCTTTTGTTAGTAAAATAGCATTTTTTAGTGCGCAAGCACCAAATTTATGATAATTACAATAAAAATATTCTGGATACTTGATTTCCATTTGTTTAAAGTTGGTGCAGCCTTTATCCTCAACGTTAAAAATTTTTCGGCATAAAATTTTTTCCATCCATCGTCTTTTTTCTTCACCTTTTACATAAATTTTAGAACATCTTGCGTTGGCTTTTAAAAAATTGCAAACGCTTTGAAATGAAACTGATCCAGCAGTCCAGCTTAGGTGATGATAGTTTTTTGTTAGCCACTTTGCTTCTCTTTGCTTTTCTATTGATAAGCATTTGATATCAAATGGGGGTTTTATAATGAAATTGTTATATTCGTAATTGTTGAAAACAATTGCTACTTCTTTTGCGATGAAATCATTTGAATTACTTTTGAAACCTTGTACGTCTATGAAAATTATGTTGTTTTCCATATTAGACAATTTATAAGACTTTTCGAACTTGTCCTTTGATGGGTACATATTCTATTATACGATCGTGAATAAGAATACAGTAAGCTGATGTTTTTGCTCCAATATTAGTTGCTGTTTCAAATTCTATTTTTATATCAATCGGTCCATTATTGAGTGATTCATTCTGATGACTGACATCTACTACAATAATAGGAGCTTTTGTCTTAAACTCTGGTGCAGTTAGAAGCGGTTGAGATTCTTTCATATAGTAGCTTTGTTGGAATCTTAGATACATATCATATAGAATTGCATATCGTTCATTTTTGAACTTTATGTTAAGGTCATCATATGGATATGAGACTGAATTTAAATGTACTTTTAAATTAGTCAAATCACAATGAACAAACTTATTTTCTTGTTGAAAAGCAATCAATACAAAACGAGGGCGTTCTCTATTTGCAGCTAGTTTAACATTCCAAATATGGCTAGTTCCTATGTTTAATTGTGGATTGACATGACAATCCCAACTACGAAATGCCATAGGTATAGAAGCAGCATTGTTAATAATTTTAATCATATTCAATTTGCTAAAGTCGGATAATTGTACATGTGGGATTCTCCATGAGATTAGTGAAATTGTAAGTTTAGCTTTTTTAGTAGAAACACTCGAGCGTACAAGATCTTCGTCGTTCTTATTGCGCAAGAGTATCAATTCATGTTTTGCATTTAGTATAACTTTGTTGTAGTCTTCAGCGAATCCTAGGAGCATTTTTAGAGGTACATAGAAATTGAAAAATCCATTTACAAGGGTGACATCGTCAATTTTGTTCCATCCAGCATTTTGCATCACGTTGCTTTCTGTTGGTGACATAGAAACCAAATTTTTTATGGTGCTTGTGGCTCCTAAATATCTTGTATGATCAATTTCAATTCCATTGAGCTCATAGCGAATTTCATCAAATAGATATGCCACAAAGTTGTTTTTTAATATAAAGTTGTCCGATGATGAAGAAGATTTAGAGTTATTATCATCAGCAACAAAACCTTCTACATAAATGTAGCTTTCACTGGGTAGCACGTACAAATCTTGATTTTGTATTGAAATTCTAATTTCATCATTATTGTTGTAAGATTGTAAGTATGGTACATATGTATGATAGTCCTTTTTGATTATATTCTCATCAGACAAGGGCTTATCTAAGACATCTATTATTGAACTCATTTTGTCTTCAATTTAAAATTCAAGGACTTTAGAAAATTTTTATTTGATGTTGTTAATGCTTTCTGTTGTACTGATCGCTTTAATGTTGATGTTGTTCTTGTTGCTATATTTTTAAGGTATTTGTGTTGTATATTAGCATTATTTAGTTGGCCTTAAATGTATTCGTATTGTAATTTCCTCTCCTCGGAAATTAATTAAATCACCGTGTTGATCAACTACGCGCAGCGCTAGTGAACTTATCTCTCTGGTGTTCACAGGTAAATAGATAAGATTTCTTGGAACCTCATCTATTTTATAGCCTGGAGGCACATTAATCGGAAATTCATGAAGTGTATGCGATTTGGAGCTATTCATATATGTGTTAATAGCGATACTACTTTCAACTCGCAAGAGATTTACTTTAAAAATATTAACTGGAAGATCTGAATAATAATATTGGTTTGGTGTTAGGATTTTGCTATTGAATCCTAAAAGTTTTCCAATTGTATTGTCTTTATTAAAATATACAGTATCCTTGGAACTATTAACTTTAACTTGCATTGTATTGTTATTAGCTTCAATAAAAATCTTATTTGCTGGACAGAGTAGTTTGTATTGCTCTTCTATAAAATCAACTATATCATTTAGTTCGCAAGATCCAATTGGTATTTCTATTGTATATTCTCCTATATGAAACATATTGTTGTAGGTGTCTACATTTGGAATACTGTTGTATGAATGAAAATCAGTTAGAGCACACTCATATGCATCATGTAATTCAATAGGAGGAAAGTAACTAGCAGATAATTCTGATGAGTTAGAGCTCAGAGTAAGTGTTATTGACATTATAACAGACTGATTACAATTAAATAAAGTTTAGTAGACAGTATGGTTTATAAGCATAATTTACATATTTATTTCATTTTCTTATTTTAAAATTAACATTTGTTTCTTAATATTAATGCTATTATTGTTTTGCTATGATGTTGTTGTTGATTTAGTTTTTCTTTCATCTATAATATTTCATCTTTACTTATCCAAGAATTGTGTTGATTAGAAAATCCCAGCCATTTAACATATACCTCCTTTCCTTTAATTTTAAGCACCTTTTCAACTAGATATGTATTTGGAAATCTGGTTTTTGAAAGTTCGTCAGTATAGAATCCACCTTTAATAGGATTACCAAGATAGTCTTCTAATATGTATGTTGCAGGATTTGTATTTTGAACTCTTGTAATTGTAAAAATTTCTGTAGTCCAATTTGGAGTATAACCTTTTTCAAATGTATGCTTATATTTGCTTATGCGTACATGATCTCCTACATTAAATTTTGACATTTTATACATTTTCATATGACTGTATACTGTATTTAACAGCTTTTCCTCATTTGTTGAGTTGACTTTAATTGGAGGCATTTTAATGGTACGATGAACTTTTCTATTGTAGGTATTAAGTAAATCTTTGTATATATCAATCCACTTATAAGAACCATTAAAGCTAAATTCTTTCCACATCATTCCTTTCAGTGTTCTATTAAATCGTTCTACTATTGATGCTTTCATAATGCTATATGTTGAGTAGTGATTAATGTTGTATTTATGCATTAATTTTTCAAAGTGTTTGTTGAAAAATTCTTTACCATCATCTGTTTGTATGTTTTTTGGTATTCGCCCCAATTCAAAAATATTTTCCATTGCGTTAGTTGTTTCAAGTGCAGTTTTTGTTTTTAGTGGTACTGCCCATGCAAATTTTGAGAATGTGTCAATTACAGTCAGCAAAAATCGATAATTTCTATTTTCTTTAGAATAGTTCCCCATTTCAACTAAATCAGCTTGCCAAAGGTCATCTATTCCTTTCATTATAACTCTGCGACGCACAAAATGTTTTCGTGCTTGCTTATGGAGTTCGTTTACTAAATTTCTTTTTGAAGACATTAAGTTGTTTTTAGAGATTTTTTGAAGAGTGTTGTGATCTAGTTGAAGCACTTTCAGCTATTGATACAAACATGTAATTTTCTAATCTATAAATTTTCTCATTAAGCTGTTCAATTTGTTCTTCAAAGGATGTTTTAATTTTTAGAATATCTTTTTCAATTTTATAATTTTCTTCTATATCTAATTTTGTTTCGCGATGTAGATCCTCAATTTGTATTTGAATATTTTCTTGAATTATAGTACTGTCTCTCTTAAAGTATGCTAATAATTTCTCTTCTAGTTTTTCGATTTGAGTTTGCAGAAACAATTTATTGATAACATCGTTTTCCTCCACAGCTTTTGCAACATTTTTGATCCTTTTGTTTTGGACATCAATGTTGTTGTTCGTATCCACAAAGAACCCCAGCAGTTTAGGTGCATTTTTCAAAGAAACTATGTTGCTAGTATCGTTTAAATAATGTCCAAATTTATCAACAGACATGCTTTATATACTTTATTAAAGTTAATGTATTATATTAGCTTCACGTAGTTCTTCAATAATTGATATAATCTCGTTATTGTGATTATTATGACCTGCAGCTTGTGATGCGAGCAAGAGTCGAAGTCGATCTACTAGCTCATTTGGATCATCCCAGTATATATAGTTGGGCTTATGGATGTTAAATTCCATCATTCCATCACCTAAGTAGCTACCTTTTGGCTTAGATCCTGTTTATTCGGGTAAATTATCCTGGTTTTTCTCGTCAATAAATTTCTTAATAATATGTTTATATTTATATCCTCTAGTACCCTTAATTTGACCATCAGGTTTATAGTCTCTTCTATATGCATTAGTAGTAATTAAAATCTTTTTATATATTTCGAGTTCAAATTTATCATAATTTTTTGGTATTTTATAAAACATTAGAGAAAATAGTCCAGGTGTTAGAGCCCATATTTGGCCACCAACTTGTATTTTATGTTCACTAAGTGTAAGTTTACTATCAGCAAATTTCCATTCATTATTGAAATCTTTATGTGGACCATAGTTTGTATCTAATTCATTTCTTTCTTCCAAGACTGATAAATCAGTATAAGTATCTTCTGTATTGGAAGTTTGTGAGTAAAAATCATCTTCATCATCATCATCATCATCATTTTTAGTATTAGTTTCGTTAAATAAGGTGGTATTATCAAATATTGTTCCTTCTGCTAGTTTCTTTGGTGTACTTGTCTCTATCTTGAGTGATGGTTTTTCAGACTTTAAACTTGTATTATTTTCAAATTCTGTCTTCATTTTATTTTCTTCTTTAATTTTTTTAGAACTATTTATGAATTCTTTGAGTGGTTCTGTTATAGGTTTAAATGTATCTCTTAGTTGTTCACGTGTATCTATTTCACCAGTTTTTATACTACGAAGCTTTTTCTTCAAGACATTTCTTGTCAACACCAACTGTTTTAAAATTTTCTCATCCATGTTTAATAAATAAAAGGTATCAGCTTTTAGATCAGGTATCAGCTATTAGATCAGCTATCAGCTATCAGATCAGCTTATCAGGAGCTGGTCTGGTTTTCAGATCAGGTTATCAGGACCTGATCTGGTTTTCAGATCAGCTTTTCAGGACCTGGTCTGGTTTTCAGATCAGGTTATCAGGACCTGATCTGGTTTTCAGATCAGCTTTTCATGACCTGGTCTGGTTTTCAGATCAGCTTTTCAGGACCTGGTCTGGTTTTCAGATCAGCTTTTTAGGACCTGGTCTGGTTTTCAGATCAGCTTTTTAGGACCTGGTCTGGTTTTCAGATCAGCTTTTCAGGACCTGGTCTGGTTTTCAGATCAGCTTTTCAGGACCTGGTCTGGTTTTCAGATCAGCTTTTCAGGACCTGGTCTGGTTTTCAGATCAGCTTTTTAGGACCTGGTCTGGTTTTCAGATCAGCTTTTTAGGACCTGGTCTGGTTTTCAGATCAGCTTTTTAGGACCTGGTCTGGTTTTCAGATCAGCTTTTCAGGACCTGGTCTGGTTTTCAGATCAGCTTTTCAGGACCTGGTCTGGTTTTCAGATCAGGTTATCAGGTATCAAATCAGGTTATTAGGTAGCTGGTCTGGTTTTCAGATCAGCTTATCAGGTATCAGATGAGGTTATAGCAAATAGATGTATCAAGCTTAAAGTTAGATTAATAACTAAAGTAAATGTTTATGAAGAGTAGTTTATATAGTTATGAAATAGTCAAATTGTTTCCGGTAGCGTCCATCATTTAATTCATTATCTTTGCTAATCACCAAAAATCCATATTTATTCTTCCAACACTCTCGACAAATTTCATGAAACTTTTCATAACTCATATCGCCACCAACATGATCTCTATAAACATGCTTCATATTTGTCTCATCTTGTTTAAACATTATAATAACATTGGCATTGTCTCTTATTAAATGCTTGGGAATTCTAGTATAAGTTTGACACAAGTAGAATGAATCGACATCCCTATGTCGCCCCATACAAAAATATGTACGTATATTATTCTGCTTTTCACATGCAACATCATCAAATATCATAATTGAATTAGTTTTAGCTTCGTCAGGTGGAATAACTGATTCATTATCTGTATATGTATAATATCCCATTCCTTTAATTGGTGAAATTAGTTTCTTCAGGTATTCATATTTGGGTTGATATAGAGATTTTGAGTATAAATAGATGTTTTCAAACTTGAGTCCATTAGGACTTTCTAGTAAGCCAATCATAACATTAGTCTTTCCACAATTGGATGGTCCAACTATTAGAGCACGAATAGAATTTGGTAAGAGGGGGCTATGCTTTATTTTTGAAGTGATGTTGACTGAATCGTCAATATTACGAACTAAAATATTTTTATGTTGTTTCACTAACTGCATTTTTGTAACTGAATACATTTTATAAATGTTACCTCTTATTATAGAAAAAATTAGATAATATGGTTATACGATATCAGAAAACGTTTAGTCATAAAAACACCTTCGTTGGAGGAGGTATAGTAGATAAAATAATAAACTCTCTACCTGTTGAGCTTCATCTTCCGGGGTATCAGTACTGTGGACCTGGAACAAAACTACAAAAACGTTTAAATCGAGGTGACAAAGGTATTAATTTATTGGACTCTGCTTGTAAAAATCACGATATTGCGTATTCAAAAAATAAGGATTTAAGTACAAGACATAAAGCTGATAAAATACTTGAAAATTCAGCTTGGAATCGAGTTTTAGCAAAAGACAGTAGTCTTGCAGAAAAATCATTTGCATATATGGTTACTAACGCAATGAAAACCAAAACTAAATTTGGTATGGGTGTGGAGAAAAAGAAAAATGCTAAAAAGAACAAGCCAAATGATAAAAAACTGTTTAGAACATCAATTAGAGCTGCAACAAAAATACTAAAGAAGGAAAAACCATTAGATATTAACTCAGCTATTAAAATTGCACGAAAAACTATTAACAAATCATTAAAAGGAAGAAAGTCTCAAATTGTAGTTCCACGTGTAATACGTGTTCCAAAAATCGGTGGTTTTTTACCTCTAATACCGATTTTAACTGCTCTGGGTGCAATTGGTAGTCTAACAACTGGAGGTGCTGCTATAGCTAAAGCTGTAAATGCAACAAAGAATGCAAAAAATCAACTTGATGAAGCAACTAGACATAATAAAGCGATGGAATCTATAGCAGTGGGAAAAGGACTTTACTTAAAACCATATAAAAAAGGTTATGGTTTAGTTCACAAAGAGGAATCAAAAAACTCTTAAAGATGCTGCCCAACAGACCACTATCTGATGTGGACCTAAACCGTTTCTCTATAAAAATTCCATATTTTAGAGGAGTTTTCATGTTGAATACTCTACCAAAACGAACAAAGAAAATTGAATGTGGAATAATCAACTTAGATGTATCAACAGGACCTGGTACACATTGGGTAGCATACTATAAAAACAACAATGAAAAAGAATATTTCGACAGCTTTGGAAACTTACAACCTCCTTGGGAAGTAGTCAAATATCTTGGTGCAAATATAAAATACAACTATAATCAGCATCAGAATTTCAATACATTTACCTGTGGACATTTATGTCTTAAATTTCTTTATGAAATAACTGAAAATATTAAATAAAACACAAAAATTTATATTTTACAAAACTCTTTAATGTCTTTTTATTCATAATTTAAAATACATAATTAATATATTATTGCCAAACAGGAAATTGGGAATTTTGAATTAGAAATTCACTCAGCTCACTCTCGACAATTAGGTTTTCTTCACCTTCTCTACTTAGGCAATATGATCCGCTTGAGAGATCTTTGATATCGTCATCAGTTAAAATATTATATCGTTTGGGCAGGAACATTATGTGTTTATTCATTTCAACTTTTAGGGTTGGTCCATATTTAGTTGTTACACGTACCACATTTCTAATAGTATATTTCGTTGAAGAATCAAGCTCCTTTACGTGTATTAAAGTTTTGTTATTTAGAGCATTAAATTTTGCAATTAGATTTGTTGTGGAGTCCATTTTTTTATTTTTTATTTAGATACTTCTTGTCACTCTGAATGTTTAACTGGAAATGATCTTAAAAGTAGCGATGATGACTTCAAAAAGGCTAATCGAAAATAATTGTGGTGAAATAGTGAATAAGTGGGGGATAGTGATAGACAGAAAGAGATAGTTATAGAGAGAAAACGGTTAGAGAGAGATAGAGTAGTAAAAAAGAAATATGGAATAGAGAGAAAAGGGTTAGAGAGAGATAGAGTGCTAAAAAGAAATATGACATAGAGATGATAGTATAGATATTTTAAAGACCATATAGATATTTTAAAAATTTACAGAATAAATTAGTCTTAAAGGAACCTTCCAACATTCATCATCATTCATTCATCAGCAAATAAAATGAGCCAAATTAGACGTACTCTTAATCAATTTATAAGAGATTTTGAAAGCTTCAGGCTTTTTGATCATTGGGAGATGATAAAATGTTTCCAAAATATGCTGGATGAGAACGAAGAATATGGGGTCATGGAAGATGAAGACAACACTGAAGGACACTTCCCCAGCTGTCCTTGGTATCATCCTGAGTGTGAGGAGGGACCTGATACTTGCAGATGTACCATATATTTTTTAAGAAAAAATATACTAGAACGTCTAATAATTGGCTATTACGAAATGTTTCCATCATTATAAATAAATTAAATAAAAATGAAATAAAATTGTATAAATAATAAAATAAAATTGAATTATAAAAATATTCCTTGATTTGTATTATTTTTTTCTAAAGGAAAACTAGGAATCATCTGTTCGAATATAAAATAACAGAAACTTGTATGTAGTAAAAAAATATGAGGATTTTATCCGATTATCTAAATTATTTCTCTTTATGAAAATATCTAATTGAATTTCATAATATTGTGAAATTCAATTTCTCTTGTGCAGAACCTCTCAAAGAAAACAAGACTGTGCATGTTTAAGTGACCTGAAAACAAGACTGTGCATGTTTAAGCGACATGAAAACAAGACTGTGCATGTTTAAGCGACATGAAAACAAGAATTTGTAAATAAGCAAAAACACAAATTTTTTTGATCCGACGAAGTAAAGCCAATAAAGAAATAAAAAAACCATTCACATTTTCCATTCTTTTTTCAATAGTTTATTTACAATAACTTTTCTTAATAAATAGGATTTAAATACAATAATATTTCTTAGACTTTTTTACATTCATTTTAACAACAATAAAATAATTTTTCTTATTAAATAAGATTTTATATACATCAATTTTTCTGATTAAATAGGATATAAATACAATATTTTTTCTTAATAAATAGGATTTTATATACAACAATTTTTCTTAATAAATAGGATACAAATACAATATTTTTTCTTAATAAATAGGATTTTATATACAATTTAAAAATTAACTAATTAACTAAGATTTTCTTGCATTTTAGCAATCTCATCTAGCAACATGTCAAGTTCGTATTCAGGGTTAGTTTCCTTAATACGAAAATGATACCATGCATAAGTGTTTATATTATTTGATCTAATTTTTCTCTTATCATCTCCATAGCTTAATACTACCTTATTTAGTTCACTAGTATATAATTGATGTAGTTTAGATTTAAATGTTAACATACTATCATACACATTAATCTTATTAAATAGGCAATTCTTATATGTAGCTAAACTATATTTATCTAATATGGCTCTCTTTACCCCCTTCGATTTTTTAATATCATCTTGGTTTTCTACGCTAAATGAATACATTTTTGAGCGCAGCCCAACAAACTCTGTCATTATCTTACCGCAATTTTCATCCTTCATCATACCAATTACTTTTTTATTTACTATTGGGAAATTATAAATATTGTCTGTAGGATAGTCCGATGTGTCAAATTGTTCATGTATGTCATTTTTTATGTCAGCGTAAAAGTCGTCAGTCTTTATTGAATATATAAAAGAGTCAGTATCCATATAGTTTAATGAGAGGTTTGTCTTAAACTTAGGTTGCATGTACCCGTAATGGAAATTATACATTTTCCATTTGGACAGCTCGAGTACACAAAATCCTAAGTAAATTGGTTTATTGTAGCAGGTTTTGACTCTAGTCATTTCGATTGCTACAAGATCTTCAGAAAATATAGATAAACTATGAAAATTTGGTTTTGATATCCAATCTTGGGCACCCAAATGATTCCGATTCGTTTTCTCCCAATTATTAACAATTTTAACATCTCTCCTCTTGTCCACATTTTCCATGGTTTTACCATACACTGCATTATTAAGTAGTTTGAAAAAATTTTTTTCAAAAGCATTTTTAGCAGTGGCTCTATGTCTGGTATTTAGGTCAATATAGCCTTTTAACCATGGAGATTGTTTAAATGCTAGAATACGATGAGTTTTCTTTAAAACTAAACCATATTCTAAGCACTGTTTTAGAACTCTAAAGTGTATCACATATGATTTCTTTGTAGAGAAATCGGTTATCAACTTGCTATACTTCGCTTGCATAGGTTTCTTATTTTCAGCGCAAAAAGGAAGATCATTATGCAAGTCGTGTAAATGAGAGGGATAATCCAACGTAACCTCATAAATATAACCGTCTGTTCCATTATCAGCTATGCTGTTTGGATCCAGATTCAACTCGTCTTGTGATAACCATCTGAACCCACCATGAGGAATATATTCCGACATCGCCCATCCATACAAATTGTTAGCGTCTAAATAGACGAGAAATTCTGAGGGCTTTTCTTTGTCGAAATCTTGCAAATATTTATTATTTGCTTTCGAATATCTTTGACTACACTGTACTATCCCCCCACGTATACCTTTTTTCATAAAATTGTACATGTCTATGTCTGTCAATAATTCTAATTCAATTTTTGTATATTTGAGCATTGCATCCCAGGAAAGGCCAGGTGCTGTATAATACTGGCAAGGATCGAGCTCATAAATACCCTTACAAACTTTTCTAAAGTTCTCGAAAATATCTGTCAGTAAGAGGACGTCTGTTTTTAAGTAAAGTTCCATGTAATCTTTCATTGTTTCACAACCAAAAGTATTCCATACCTCTACAGCATGTGAGTATTCCTCTAAAGAACACTCTTTATTATTCAACTTATTAAAAAAATCACTGCGTGAAGGCAGCTGGCATTCATCTAATTTTTCGAATGAATTTAGGTACTCATATGGGAAAATACCTTTTTTCTTAATAAGCTGAAATTCTTTTTCTGATTGAAATAAGGACCTTATAGTTCTGAAATCATTATCCGACAAATTGCAGGCTAATGATTCCAAACTCTCAGCCATAAAGCGTATAGTATCAAGAAATCTTATTTCAAGCTTATGGCCATCACTCATTTCTGTGAATTGGGAGAGGGATATATAAAGTTCCTTATTGAGAGGGAGTACTTTCAGTTGCAATGAAATTTCACCTAATTCTTTAATGAAAAGATGTGAGTCATAATTTGAATAATTGTGGAAGTAAACTGGTATAAATTTGGGAATTTGGTAATTTAAATTACATTTATTGTGGGCTGCGCCTCTAAATTTGCCACTAATGTGGCAGTGATCTCTAACACGATCTTTGCCTAGAAATTTTTGGCAAATATGGCAATTCACCGCACTATAAAAATTATAAGTATCTGAAGGGGATAAAGTATCCATTTGTCTATTGTTAACTAAATAGTTATTATATATATCTTCACAATCCTTAATTAAATATTCTACAAATTTTTTGGAGGCATCTTCCCCCGTATATATTCTAAGCTTATCTAAATTATTACTATGCATACACTTAATAAAATAACTAAAGGCACAAGGTGTGTGCTTTTTTATTAAATTTGTTTTACTACTTACACTATTACTTATATCCTCTAATACGCATTCAAAGTCCGCGTAAATAACAAAAGGGACATCCATTTTTCGTTGATGTCCCTTAAAACTAAGAATGGCATCCTCACCTGATGGCATAGTTGTGACTATCTTCCCACATTCCTCCTTATGAGTATTCATGATGGTGTCCGTATGAGTATATTGGAGACAGCTATTGCAGATGTGTAACTTAGTTCTGTGTTTTGTAGTCTGATTTGTCAAAAGTCTGTAAATAATAAAAAGTAAAATAAAAGTTTATAAGTAAAACGTATATATTATAAAATATATAAAAGAAGTATATGTATCATTAAATTAAAGTGTAGTATAATTTTTTAACTTACTTTGATATGTTCTTTATCAAAATGTAGTGATGAACTTCACCATTTTCCAAAAGCAACAAGTTTACATGACTAATTTTCTCGTCTTTGGTGATATAGTAAGGACCAATAATCTGATTGGCCCCCTCATCATAGCCAAATACGTTAATACTTATTGCTGGATTGTTCACCTCAAACTCTTTGATTTTGTTTAATTCTAATGGGAAGCGTAAATTTTTGAAATTTAACGCTACACCATTTCGCGTAACAATCGTCTCTGCAGCAATGTCTTGAATATTATAAGAACTGCAACGTTTTGGTTGAGCGTATGTTGTGCTATCAACGGCAGCGATTAGGCACCACTTGAAGCAGTAGTCATCATTATTTTCAATGTTGATGCAAGCAAATTTTCTTGCTAATTTTCCAGGTGTGGATATCCAGTTCGATCCTTTGACGAGCGAAGATTTGTTGATGTTAATTTCTGCTCGGACTATGCGTGACAAAGTCCAACCAGAATCTCGCTCTTCAAATTCGGACATTTTGGTTGAAATTTCCCCAACCTGCTTACGGAATAACTCTTCAATGCTATCTGCCTTCGTCAGCAAACTCATTTTGGCTACATGTGATATTATGCACAACTCCAATTCTTCTCCAACAATTTTTATATATTCTGCCACAATACTTACATGAAATTTAATTATTGCATGCTTACTTAAATTCACTTGAAGTCTCTCCATAAAAACATTTTTGTTTTCTTCAACAAATTCTTCCAACAAAAGTTGATCTTTTTTGTTTAAAATTGCATAAGTGGCAATATGGTTTTTGAATGCTTTAGATATTTTATAATATCCCAATTCTTCTACTTCATCTGTTCTAGCATGCGAAGTATTCCTTGGAGTTGGCAGAGTTTCTTCTCTTCTTTCTTCTACTTCTCCATCACTTTCCGGTAAGCTTATGTCCATAGCATCGTCGAATAAATTACCTCCAAGGATACCCACACCCTGTTGTTGAGCTTGTTGTTGTTGTTGAGCTTGATGTTGATGATCTTGTTGTTGATGCTGGTACTCTTGTTGATGATAATTAAGAGGCTGCCATTGCATTACATTGGGATTATAATTGTATCCCAAAAACTGATTATTCCATGGCATACCGTATTGTTGAAAATTCAATGGTAACTGATATTGAGGATACTGAAGAGAAGGATATTGTTGATGAATAAATGATGATGATGGATTTTGGTGATTTTGAAGAGATGTCTGCGGTAGCTCTGGATTTATGCCCCGGCTTACGACCACTTGATTCTGTACACTATGGTTTTTAACATGCTCCAAAAAGGACTTTTGGTATTTGTATACCTTATTACATGTATTACACTGATAACCTGATGAACTCATTTTTAATTATTTTATTATTATTTCACTTTAACACAATTGCTGATGATACTTCTTGTAAATACAATAACGTACTGATGTGTTGGTTAGAAATGTTGGCGTATTTATACTAAAATTAGAAGCAGTATCCTTGCAGCATTCAAAAATTTTACTTTTTGTTTCTCTGCTGCTGACTGTACTTAGTTTGCTGCTTTAAAATAATCGTAGACAAAGAAAATGATTACCTTGCAAAATATATATGTATTCTACAAAATATTCCACGCACAAATACCCACGATCACACATTCATACATGTACACATACATACATACATACATACATACATACATACATACATACATACACATACATACATACATACATACACATACACATACATACATACATACACATACATACATACATACATATTTCTTAAGCAAATACACAAAATATTAAATTACCCGCGACTATCAAGCTGGACCCCCCACACACAAGTATGGGTGTTCACATACATGTGAACACAAGTATGGGTGTTCACATACATGTGAACACATAAATAAATATTTTCTCTGATATTACTGATATACTATTACGATAACAAATTTCTACAGTCTGGCAACACTGGCAATTTTCTCTTTGGTATTAGAAAATAATAATCATGTTTTACCGTCGGCATTTGGAAAAATAATAATCATGTTTTGCCGTCGGCATTTGAAAAAAATAATAATCATGTTTTGCCGTAGGCATTAGGAAAAATATTCATATATTGCCGTAGGCATTAGGAAAAATTTTCATATATTGCCGTAGGCATTAGGAAAAATATTCATATATTGCCGTAGGCATTAGGAAAAATATTCATATATTGCCGTAGGCATTAGGAAAAATATTCATATATTGCCGTAGGCATTAGGAAAAATTAATTTTCACTATTTCACCCCCTCCCCCATTGGTATTAAGAAAAATCATTTCATGATTTTCCCTTTGGTACTAGGAAAAATCATTAGTTTTAACTGTATTAAATATCTTTGATAACCAATATTGTTCTTCAATGTCGCACGTGACATCGATGAAACCCCTTAATCCACCCCACAAAAAAAAAAAATAATGAGTTAGGGCCTTTCTATATTAAGGTAACCTCAAAAAAAAAATCACCCGTTCACACAATTAATGCAACCTCAAAAAAAATCACCCGTTCCCACATGGGTTAATGTAAACAAAACTCCTTATGTAAACAAAAAATTCCTTATGTAAACAAAAAGTTGGACGGACTTATTGACCCACCCTCGTAGGGTATCAAATTTCACAAATTTCCAAGAATTTTAAAATTTGGGTAATTAAAATTTTAAAATTTCAAAAGTTTAATTGTCGCCGGAGGAACAATTCCCTACTACTTAGCTGGCTTACAAAAATTCTTCTGGGAAGCGGTAATTTTTGCTGGGATGGTGAAATTGAAGAAATATAACGAAGTATCAGAAATTTAAGGACACATAAATGGACAAATTTGCTCAGAACTGATTAAATTTGGATTGAAGTTTATAATTATAGAAATTCAAATAATCATAATCCATTTCTAATACTGCCAATATTTTCTCTAAGACTATTAGCATTACCATGTTCAAATGTTGAAGTAGAAATAACTTTTAGCACTTATAACTTTTTTAAAAGTAAGTTAAAAATACAATAATGATTTTATAAATCAAATTGTTTCATTCATATAAAATACGGTCTAAAAGGAAAAGGCTTATGTTGTTCAGTAACTCGTTTCTGTAATTCTCGCATCGTAAAATTTCTCACATGAGGTGTGAAACACAAAATTCCATCGTTTCTCGATTTGTGAAAAAAAGTGTTTCTGTATTTGGATGTGAAAACAGACAACACTGAATCTGTTTTTACTGTAATATTTCCAGTAATCGAGTGTCAAATGAAAACAAAAGTCACAAAATTTTATTTCAATAACAAAAAAATAATAATTTTCGAGAAAAATTAAATTGAATAATGAACATGAATATAAAGTGAATGTAAAATGCTTGAAATAAGTTTTTTCTAGCAACTGTCTCTATTATAGAAAATTCCACAAAAAAATTCTAAATAAATATAATCATATCGAATCGTTAATAACAATTTTATTTCAACAATTCGTTGCATATCTTTTCAACTAGTTTATTTTTCATATTTTCACACACAAATTCAAAAATTCACATGTTTTTGTACAATTTAAAATCCGAGACTTGCGAGAAACTATTCACAAAATATTGTTACAGAAACACTTTTTCTCACATCGTTCCAATAATTGCTGGAAATTTGTTTAAATGACAGATAGTTCTCGCAAAGTAACGATATAGAAACATTTATGTGAGAAAAGCCATTATGTGTTTCAATTTACACTGTTTCCACGATTCCCTTGTTTCATGCGGGAATTTTTATGATGCGAGAAATACAGAAACGAGCTACAGAATGTAACATACTGAACTATGTTCATGTAAAAATTAATTCAGATGAAACACCTAAAATCTAATTGTTTTTTTTAATACACCATAATTGCAGTATCTTGCGAAATGAACTTCAATTAGTTTCCTACTCATGTTCTACTTATACGCAAAATCGAAATATGGCTCGATATAATTGAAATTATTACAAAAACCTATGAAATGTAGTAAATTTAAAATTGTAGTTAACTTAAATTTTTAATTTTTACTCATTTAATACATTTATAATTAGCCATGTGGGCTTTCTCTGTATTGAAAATAAATAGATAAATATAAAAATATAAATAAAAAATATATTGCATTTAGTGCTTTTTTATGAACACACAGTGATTTTTGCTCTGAAAAAGTTGGCATCACTGTTCGCGTGGCATTTTTTATGTATATTCACACATTCATACGTATCATACGCACGTGTATACATGCATACATACTTACATAAATTCGATTCATTCAAAATCTTGTTTTTGAAGGCATCTCTATATTTTCTTCTTATTTTTCCTTTTTATATTATTCATAACTTAATTAAATTTATTTATATTAAACTCACATCTATGTTTTTTGGCTTGTTTTCATTTGTTTACAAACACACACATACACATATACCTATTTTGTTTTGATAGCTAGTTCAGATAAAGTGGCGATTAACTGCGATAAAAGTTAGAGAAGATACCAATTTTACGTGCTTCGCAAGTAGATTCATATTGAATCTACTAGATTCGCTCTCATAATTTTGTATGGCGAAGCAAGTTGATTCGGTCATGATTGGGGCGTGAAGCATGAATAGAGAGCGAAGCACGTACCGTCTAAACATAGTATAAGCCAAATCGACCACATCTGTATTTCTAAGAAAGGGTTCAAAATTCTCCATGACGTTAGAGTGCTCTAAAGCAGAGATACAGCTACCAACCACTATGTAGTTGTGGCTGAGTTGAATTTAAGGATGAACTGACATACTATACAAACAAGTTCAAGGCAACTAAAGCGAAGACCACACAACATATCAAAATTCAAATCTGACACCGTTAAAAATATATATGTAATAAATGTCAGCAATAATTACAAACATATATATAAATTAAGAATGTAAATAAATATAAAAGATGTCCAAAATGCCACTGAAACGATTGGGCACACCAGAAAAAAAAGGATGGCTCTAATTTATGTTCAGGAATCTGGTCAAGGAGATGCAAGAAACAAAACTTAAACTGGGAATAATCCTAGCACAAAGGCCGAGATGAAGATCAAATACACAGCTTTAATAGAAAAAGTTAAGCAACAAGCTAGGAACGATAAACGAAACTACATCAATAGCTTAGCATCAGAAGCGGAAGCAGCAGCTAACATAGGAAACCTAAAACCGATCTTCATATATCATAATGAGGAAACTTGCTGGCAAAAACTCAGTTTCCAACGCACAAATCAAAGACAAACCTGGAGTAATCCTCACTCCTATAAATGATCAACTAAACATTTGGAGAGAGCGTTTCCATAATGTTCTCAACCACAAAAACTCTGAAAATAGCTCACAAACATACCAGGCTCGCACTTATATAGCCCCTCCACAATCTTAACTCAATCAACAATGAACCACCTGACCACAATGAAATTGCAGCTAATATAGACCAAGTTGTATGTATTGATAATGTGCCAGCTGAAGTATTTAACTCCAAAGCCTAAAATACCGCATGCACTATTTGGGTGGCAGAAACTATACCAAAATATTGGAAAAAGAGGTTGATGATTAAAATTTAAAAAAATGGGACCTTAAAATATGTGCCAATTGGAGAGATATCTTTGTATGTAAATGTTTTAATAGGGTAATTATAAACAGCATTCACAGATCCCTAGGTGGACAGTTACGAAAGGATGAAAATGGTTTCCGTCCTAATCATTCATGTATCGATCAAATCAGGAACCTTCGTCTAATAATTGAACAATGTAACGAATACACTATCAACCGAAACAAAATATGGTATGCTCTCGCCAACAAGAGTATACCAGATAAAATAACAAAGTTAATAAAGGCACAATATGATGACTCGCTTCACGTTGTTAAAAAATAAGTGAGCCATTTAATACAATAAGCGGTGTTAAGCATATATGTTTGCTGTCTCCTATCCTATTTATTATAGTACTTGACATAATAATGTCGGCAACATAAGATAGAAGTAGAGGAATGTAGTGGAGAATCAACGAACAACACGCGGACCTAGATTATGCCGATAAACTAGTTCTGATGGTAACGTATGGAATATATACAACATATATATACCTTAATATAGAAAGGTCCTAACTCGTTATTTTTTATGTATATTTCGATGGAAGAATGTCAAATGTATCAAAAAATGCAAAAATCTCGATTTCAAAAAAATAATTAGTTGGGGTATATACATGAATAGTTGATTTGTGAAAAAAATAAATCATTTATATTTTCCTCTATCGCATTTTCTAGTAATTATACCTATAGGTCAAAATAGGTCGATCAAATAATTTTATTCAAATATTTTATTTTCGATATTAGCAACGTTTGAATATTCTGCATTCTGTTTTTGATTTTTTATTTTTACATTATTAACATAATTTTTTTTTAATGAACGAGGAGAAATTAATTAGGCAATTTATTCACCCACATCTAAATCAAAAAGGAACATTTTCACGAAAATGAAATGGAACATGTCGCTTAATTTATTTTGTAGTTATGACTATTCTATAGCGATATATTTATGTTATCTCCGTTTTCCCAAAATCAATAAGAACTCGTTGTAAGCTGCCAACGTATGACCATCGATTTGAAACATAATTGTGCTAAGACCATAATAGTTAAGCAGCATATCACAAAGCTTCGTAGGACTAGTGAGAACTCATGCCTATGATTAAATTAGGTTTTCATATCACAATTGAACAAATATAAAAACAAACTCTTGAGTAACGATCTACCTAAATTATAAAATATGTTTAATCAAAAAGAAAAAAATATATTTTTATTTAGTTACTTATTTCTACCAAAAAAAAGTTAAATTTTCTCTGATTTTTAATACTCATTTTCTATTCACAAAATATGAAATACATTTAAAATACTTTTATAAGCCAAAAAAGTTTAAATTTTCTAGCTCTGGAGCTGTGTTTTTTTTATCAAAGTATTCCTTTCTAAAATCTGGATCACACTATTGCTCAGACGTAACGATTTTCGTCGGTTCACTGAAATAAACTCATACATAAATTAAGTAAAATAAAATCACAAATTAATTTAACCACAAACATAAGTCTTACGAAGCCTTGTGATATGTTGATTATTGTGCTTTCAGCAAAATTATGTTCTAAATCGATGGACATACATTGACAGCTGTCAAAGAGATCTTACTAATTTTTAGTAAATGAAGATAATATAAAATATATCCATAGACAAACACTCACAACCAAAAACTAAATTAAACAGCATTTCATTTCTCTGAAACTGTTTCTTTCTGATGAACCAAAATTGGACAATCCTTTGGGAATAAATTGTTTATATAAGTAAACGTGCAACATTTTCAATAGCACAGAAAAAAGTGTTCACCACTTAATCTTTTCAATTAAAAATGTAATTGATTCAATTAAATTTTTAATTGCATTAATTAATTTGAATGGAAAAACTCAAGTGATATTATTAAATTGTTTATACGTGAAAATTTAATTATTTTTTTATTTGATATGAGACACTAAACAGTTTTGTAATATTAAGTTTTATTAAAAAAACGGAAAATATGAAATACGTTAACTTAGTTGGACTGGAAGTACAAAATTAATATTATTTATTTTAAATAGTCGCACTGTTTTTGAACATAATAAAGTTTTCACACTCAAAGTTAAAACCATAAACAGCTGATTTTGCATTCACGCTGCAAGTTTGTTCTCTCTAACAACTTTGCTCAAAATAAAACAAATTTCCTGCAGAAATGCGTGTATTTGTTGTTGTATTTTTTCTGCTTTTTAATAACACTTATTTGACAAACTGTACAACAACTGTTTTTGTTTGTGTCAAAAACTCAGATATTTCACAATGCGCTCTAAAATGGAAATTATTTTATATATTCTAAAATTCTTTTAAATTATAGTACTTCTTATACAAAGTGAAGAAGTGCTTGGAAATAAAGTTATTATGCACATATTAGGGTAGTAACGAATGTTCGCATTCGCTTTCGCATTCGCAAATAATTCGCTTACTTTTGCTATTTGCATTCGCTTTTGCATTCGCTAAAATGTATGCGAATATTTAAAGCGAATACTAAAGACAAAAATATTGGAAATATTTTCCAGTTTTTGAAAAAGAAAAAACTGTTAAAACTTTTGAAAAATGGCAAGCACATCATTAATTCGTTCAAAAAATTTTAAATGCAAAAATATTAACTAATCCTTGTTTGTTGTAAATTTTTTGCGAAACAAGTGCCACTCATATTATTTCCCATGAAAACTGAAAATGTTGAAGATATATTTCATATGTTTTTCCCAAGATGAACAGAGTACTACTTCTGGAAAAAATGTTCATGAACAATTCATTCCAATTTTTCCTAATATGTATTTTGGTAGCATTTTACAGGAAATGTTGAACTTAGTACAAGGTCTTAGGGCCAAAGCACGAATGGGTTGATTGCCTAACATTTGGTAAACTTATTTTATTATTATTATCTATATTTATTTTAATATGATTTCATATATCTTTCAGTTTAACAATTTTTATTTCTAATTAATAAATATTTGCTGAATTCAAGACTCAAGTAGATCTATGTATACAACACAACTTCATGTTCTTATAGTGTTTTCACACTGAATTGGTTTTAATAAAAGTTGGTTTTAATGTTAAAACCAACTGTTAAAACCTGGTTTTACCATACAAATTGTTTTTGTTAAAACCAACTTAAGCTATGTACAGACGGTTGTCAGATCTTACAATATTGCCAGTAAAATGTGCTCAAAATTTCTTACAACCGTGTGAACTGGCAATTTTTGTCAGACGTCGTTGCCAGAAAAATCATTGTCAGTCCATTGCAAGACTAGCAGCTGACAACAAATTGTCAGACATCTTACAATCGTGTGAACACATTGTAAAATTATTGCCAGCTATTTGTCAGACATTTTAATATTGTCAGATGCGCGAAGTTCGTGCATCTGACAATGGCGTCATTGTAAGAGAATTATTTCTATGGGCAACACTGTACACGCTTGATTTTAAAGAAAATATATTTAATAAAATATATGCAGCCAAAATCATTGCAGTTGCTTCTTTATGGTCCATAATAATTAATATTTTCACTTTTTACATTTAACACCACCACAAACGATTGATATTTAACAATTTCTAACAAGTGCTTTGAGTCTGGCAACGCATAATAATGTCTGGCAATTTTTGCATATAACAACCGTGTGAACTTACAATTTTTTTGCTGACGATTTTGTCGGCTGATTTTATTGTCATACAATCATCTAGCAATAAATTGTAAGATTTCCTGACAAATTTGATACAACCGTGTGAACTGTCAATTTTTGATTGATTGTCAGTACAATGTCAGCACATTGCCAGATCTAACAATATTGTAAGATCTGACAACCGTGTGTACATAGCTTTAGAACCATTTCTGAATTGGTTTTTATTTTGGTTTTATGAAATGAAACCCTGTTTTCGCTGTGGTAAATTCAGTGCTGCCAAGTTAAAATGACCGGAAGCAGCTGATAATATTTATACCAGTGAATAACAAGAGATGTCGCTTGCAAGATTTTCAACTTAAAAATGGATGCAGCAGCAACAATAAGTAAAAAATTAAGGAAAAATAAGAGTTTTTTGGAAGGAAAACAACAAAAATATTTTCATTGACCTCTGGAAAGTGAAAATAAACGATATGACATAACGATCCACCGATAAAAAAGTTTTATTTTGTGATTTATTTGTGAATTTTTTATATACAATAACTTGATTTCCAAGCACTTCTTTACTTTGTATTACTAGTGCCATAATTTTAAAATATTAACTTACAAAATATACAATAATTTCCATTTTAGAGCGCATTTTAAAGTTTCTTAGTTTTTCATACAAATAAAAGCAATTGTACAGTCTGTCAAATAAGTGTTATAAAAAGCAGACAAAAATACAGCAACAAACACACGCATTTCTGCAGGAGATTTATTTTATTTTGAGCAAAGTTATTAGACAGCCTGTGAGTTAAAACCTGAATTTAACAAACTTGCAGTGTGAATGCAAAATCAGCTGTTTATGGTTTTAACGTTAAAACCAGGTTTTAACTTGCAGTGTGAAAACACTATTAGATAAATTTATTTTCATGTGATTTTTTTAACGTATTGTAATATTTGCATTCGCTTTCTCATTCGCATTCGCAAAAATTAAAATGTATTATTCGTTTTCGCATTCGTATTCGCTAAACTGGTATTCGTTACATCCCTAGCACATATATATTATAAGATATACCTTTTTTTATAGGCAGATGAATGTCAGTCGTATAGTCAATTTTCACTTTCCAGAGGTCAATGAAAATATTTTCGTTGTTTTCCTTCCAAAAAACTCGCTTCATAATTTTTGTATTATTATTGCTCCTGCATCCATTTTAAAGTTGAAAATCTTTCAAGCGCCATCTATTCTTATTCACTGGCATAAACATTATCAGATGCTTCCGGTCATTTTAACTTGGCAGCACTGAATTTAGCACAGCGAAAACAAGGTTGCATTTCATAAAACCAAGTCAAAAATGGTTTTAAATTGGTTTTAACAAAACAATTTATATGGTAAGCCCAGGTTTTGACATTTGGTTTTAACGTTAAAATCAACTTTTATTAAAACCATGTCAGTGTGAAAACACTATAATATGTTATCCAAAAACCAAGGATTCTATCTAGTTTTCCACCCTTGCTATACTCGTAGTTTGTGTTGCTTGTTGTAAAAACCATAATTGTATTTAGTCAGATTTTACAAGCATTAGTTTTTGTTGTTGAGCATCAAAATTAAGTGCGTGTAAAATTACGAACTATGAGAACTATGAGTTTCTTGAATTGTGCCGCCAAAACATGGACGTCCATCTTTAAATACATGATACGCTAAATTTGTTTTAGTATCATTATGGATACTTGTTTAATTCAGTTTTAGTATAGGCTGGCAAAAGGTTTTACTTATGCAGACTGAAGTTACTTTAGATGTGGGTGACGAAACTGCCATTAGAAAGTGCTGGTCTTTGTTAAAATCGTCTTTAATTAATTTTACGTCATTCATTTTATAAAGAAAAAATATCAGTAATGTAAAAAAATGCTAATATCGAAAATAAAATATTTGGATCAAATCACTTACTGTAGATGGCACTAGAGCAAAAAATAAATAATAAATTTTTTTTTACAAAACATTTACGTATGTATGTATGTACTTATTTATATATATATATATATATATATATATATATATATATATATATATATATATATATATAGCTGACCCCGGTCCGCGTTGCTGGCCCTAAGCAAACATTAGTGTTGTGTATGGCATTGGTGGTACAATATGAAAATTGGATTTTGCCCACGAATAAACTAAATATTGCGCCATCTGTCGGACGAACTTCAAACTACATAGAAACACTCCTCACGCCCCATAGAGCGTGTATATAAAGTTTGGTCTAAATCGATGCAGTAGTTCTTGAGTTATGGTGCAAAATCACAAAAAAAACTAAATATGGCGCCATCTGTCGGACGAACTTCAAACTACACAGAAACACTCCTCACGCCCCATAGAGCGTGTATAGAAAGTTTGGTCTTAATCGGTGCAGTAGTACTTGATTTACGGTGCAAAATCACAAAAAAAAAACTAAATATGGCGCCATCTGTCGGACGAACTTCAAACTACACAGAAACACTCCTCACGCCTTATAGAGCGTGTATAGAAAGTTTGGTCTGAATCGGTGCAGTAGCTCTTGAGGTACGTTGCAAAAACACAAAAAAACTAAAAATTGCGCCATCTGTCGGACGAATCACTATTTCTGAAAGGGGCGTATCATTTACCGGGGTAGAATATATATATATATAAACACGCATAGGTCTCTTACGAATATTTTGCGGGGTGGAAGGCGAAAATCTGTTGGGGCATTGAAGAGTTCACCCATAACAAATAAACGTACTTTTGTATTATATATAATAAGATATATATATATATATATGTATACATATATATATGTATACATATATATATATTTCATACGTACGTCGGTGAAGGGTATATAAGATTGGCCACAGCCGAATGCAGCACTTTTTCTTGTTTATAGTACAATTGAAAAAAAATATATTTGTAGGCACTGTATGTTTAACTTATATTACTTGTTTATTAATTCTATTTCATCAAAATTTAAAATATCAGATACTCGTTTTAATAATTGTTAATTTTCGTTTTTTTTTATTATTTATTATAATTCTAATTTTTATAATATTAAAACAAATAAATAATTTTTTAATATATGAAATTTAAAATTTATATACAAAATTGGCGATCCTGTGCTCTATTAAATCTGCTTTAAAGCGTTTAAATAAAAGTTTTAATACATTAAAAATGAGTTCAAATATTGTTATCATTTAATGTTGAAAACAAAACGTTTAAATTATCATTTAAATTGAATTACGTGGAAAAAAAAGAATTCCATAAGAAACAAATTCAAATTCATTATATGGAAACAAATTCAATAGCCATTGAAAAATATTTCAGCTATCAAGAAGCTTTTATTAATTTTTTTTTATTGGAAACAAGCTCAGACTATTGAGCTTGAAGAAGATTTCAGATATCAGGAAACTTTTCTTAATTGTTTGGGAACGAGTCGAATTACTGGAGAATCAAGGAAGGCATTATCATTTTGCTTTTAAGCTGGTGACACTCAAGATATTTATTTCAACATTTAACATTAAAAAGATAAGTTATATAAGATTTTATTATTATTATTTTTTTTTTATTTTTAATTTTTTTAACTACTAAAGTCAATAGAACATCTTAACTTATAATTTTACTATTAGTCGTTTGTAAACTTTCCCTCCGAAAATGACTACACGTTCTCCTACAAGAAATAACTCGCAACCACAGAATTCACTTTCTACACAGTCAAATTCTACAGATACAACTGATAATACTAATATACATACAATGTTTAATAATCAATCGATTTATAGGATGTCACAAGTAGATTTAGATATTTGTGCTACTTCGGTTAAGCTCCCTCGGTTTTGGACTAATTGTCCAGAAGCTTGGTTTGTTCACGCAGAAATGCAATTTGTTACTAAGGGTATTTCCACAGATCAAACTAAGTACGAATATGTTATAACGGCTCTCCCGGAAGAGGTTATAGTTAAAGTTTTAGATATTATTCAGAATCCTTCGGCTAGTAACCGGTATTTGAATTTAAAGAAAACTTGAATTGAGCGTCATTCTCTAAGTGAGAACAATAAATTGGACAAAATTCTCTCTGATAGTGATATGGGAGATAGAAAGCCATCCATCCGAGTTTTTTAGATCCTTAGCACTTCTTGCTGGTTCAAATTTTAGTCACGATCTTTTGAAGAAATTGTGGCTACGTAAATTACCTAAATCCCTTAATGTTGGCTTGACAGGATCTAATATAACTGACCAGAATGAATTAATTGAGTTAGCGGATAGATTGTGGGAGGTTATCTATAATGGAGAAGTTTGCTCTGTCAAAAAGAATATCGAAACACACAATTTTGAAAAATGTATGCAAGATATGACAACTTCTTTATGTGAAACTGTTAAAAAACTGACATTAGAAGTAAGTTCGCTTAAAAGAGATCTTGAGTATCGGACTTCGCGTCCTTTATTTAGGGAATATAACAGAAGTAGTTCTCGTTCACGTGGTCGTTCGTTAAACAAAAAATGGTTGTGTCGTTTTCATTATAGATATGGTTCTCAAGCGAGAAAATGTGAACAGCCTTGTTCGTTTTCAAATAATAATGAGAACCCAACAAACTAAAGTCATCCACTGTTGCAGCGACGAACAATGGAAATTTTGACCTCATCTCAAGTCGCCTTTTTGTTTTTGATCAGAACAACAAAATTAAGTTTTTAATTGATAGTGGTGCAGAAATTTCAGTTTTGCCATCTTCCAAATATAGAAATAAACTAAACTATTATTGGAGCAGATTTTCTTTACAAATACGGACTTTTGATTGATTTGAAACATAAATGTTTAATTGACCCTCTAACTAAACTTTCAGTAAATACCTTTTCAAATATGTGTCAAGTTTCACTTCCAAGACTCTTCCCAGTATATAATCAATATACTGAACTATTGAAACAGTATCCCTCTTTGATATCAGAGGCAGATTATACAAAACCTATTAGATATACGACTGTTCACAAAATAATAACAGATGGTCCCTTACCTTTTTCCAAACCTAGACGTTTGGATCCGGTTTAACCAAACCGGCAAAAACTGAATTTGATTTACTCGTGAAATCAGGTATATGTAGACCATCAAATTCTAGTGTATCATCAGCTTTGCATTTAGTTTCCAAAAAAGATCCAAATGACTGGTGTCCTTGTGGTGATTTTAGGCGATTGAATGTAGTTACTGTACCCGACAGGTATCCTCTACCACATATTAAGGATTTGAATATGAATATGAGAGACAAGAAAGTTTTTTACAAACTAGATTTGGTGCGTGCCTATCACCAAATACCAATGGCGAAAGATGATGTTTTTAAAACTGCTATAACAAAACCTTTTGGCATGTTTGAATTTCAGCGAATGCCATTTGGATTACGTAATGCCGCTCAGACTTTTCAAAGATTTATCAACGAAGTTTTTAATGGTTTAGAATTCGTGTTTGTATACATAGATGATATACTAGTGTTTAGTGAAAACGAAAAACAACACCTACTTCATTTAGAGAAAGTTTTTCAACGATTGGATGACTATGGTTTAAATATTAAACCAGGAAAATGTATTTTTGGAGTGTCAAACATAGATTTTTTGGGACATGATATATCGGAAAGTGGTATTATGCCTTCTGAAGAAAAGGTGGCAGCTATTCGAAAATTTGAATGTCCAAAAACTGTTAAACAAATGCAGAAATTTATCGTTATGGTTAATTATTATCATAAATATATCTCTAGGTTAGCCGAATCTACCAGTTCTCTGCATGACATGATTAATAAGTCTTTGAATACTAAGGATAAGATTTTAAAATGGACAGAAGATACACTGAAGGCTTTTGAAAATATTAAGGAATCTTTTGCAGCACGTATTTTGTTAAACCATTTTAATAAAGAAGCAAAGTTAACGCTTACAGTAGATGCATCAAGTGTAGCCATTGGAGGAGTCTTGCAACAAGTTTATAAAGGAAATTCTGAACCTTTAGCGTTTTTTTCTAAGAAACTAAGCTGTTCTGAAACTAAATATAGTGCTTTTGATAGGGAATTATTACCTATTTTTTTAAACATTAAACACTTTAGGTATTTGGTAGAAGGAAGAAATTTTGTTGTTTATACTGATCATAAGCCCCTTATACAGGTGTTTTTTTTTTTTGAGGTATAGAACTTCGAATTGAAATAAAACACAAGAAAATCGTTTTAATGTCCATCAATTTGGCTTTATTGGAAGGATAATTTTATGCTATTAATGCTTAAATATGATTTCGGGCATGTGGCCGCCGCGGCTGGCTCGAATAAAGCCAATTCTACAGGTCCAATTTTCAACCACTTTTTCGAGCATATTTCGCCACGAATGTTGGCTTCCCCTAACGTTTCTGGTTTGTTGGCGTAGACGAGCGACTTCACATATCCCCAAAGAAAATAATCCAATGGTGTCAAATCACACGATCTTGGTGGCCAATTGACAGGTCCATTCCGCGAAATTATGCGCTCATCGAATGTTTCCTTCAATAAATCGATTGTGACGTGCGCTGTGTGGCATGTAGCGCCGTCTTGTTGGAACCACAACTCATTCACATTTATGCCATCCAATTCGGGAACAAAATAGTCGGTTGTCATGGCTCTATACCGCTCTCCATTAACGGTAACTGACTCTCCAGCATTATTTCGGAAGAAGTATGGCCCAATGACTCCACCAGCCCATAGAGCACACCAAACAGTCAGTTTTTGTGGATGTAATGGCGTCTCAAGGGTCTCACGTGGATTCTCTTCACTCCAAATGCGGCAATTTTGCTTGTTGACGTAGCCATTCAACCAAAAATGAGCCTCATCACTGAACAAAATTTTGCGATGAAAATCAGCATCGAGAACAATCTCATTTTCGGCCTATACACCAAAATCACGACGCATTGCATGGTCTCGCGGCTTTAATTCTTGCACAAGCTGGATCTTGTAAGGTCGCAAGCCAAGATCTTTGCGCAAAATCTTCCATAAAGTTGATGGACAAAGCTCCAATTGCTGTGCACGGTGGCGAATCGATTCATTTGGGTCCTCTTCAACACTTTGCTCTACAGCGGCAATTGTTTCTTCGGTGCGCACTGTTCGACGTCTCTGCGGATGCGTATTATCACATAGAGTAAACGTAGTGCGAAAACGATCCATGGTTAACCGAATTAATTGCTCTGATGGACGATTATGTCGACCATAAAATGGACGGAGCTTGCGGTAAACTTCGCGAACTGAACCATTATTTTCGAAATAAATTTGCACGATTTGCAAGCGTTGTTCTTTTGTCAACCTGTTCATGATGAAATGGCAAACCAAACTAAATATTAATCACTTGACAGCTGACAAAATGGCCGCCAGTTAAAAAAGTGATGCCAACTTAAAGTTCTATACCTCAATAAAAAACACCCATTATTTGCTTTGAAATCAAAGACCGAAAGAAGTCCAAGACAAGTTAGGCACTTAGAGTATATATCTCAATTTACGAGTGATATTAGACATATTAATGGCAATGCTAATATGGTGGCTGATACTTTATCAAGAGCATTTGAAATATATTCTTTCAGGGATTCTGAGATTGATTTGAGGGTTTTATGCAGTGTACGAAAATAAACTGTACATTATTTAATGTATTATACAAAGGGTAAGATATGACAACTTTCTACTTTGTGTATGTTTACATGTACTCTACGCGATTAGAATCACAATGATTTTTCAACTCAAGTAAAATACTTTATAAAGCACTCTGCTGGACGGTCATAGCATGTAAATTAAAATTGTTGTGTACATCTATGTGCAAATAAATTATATTTTAGAGTTCTTTGCGAAAGTGTTAGTGCTTCATAAGCAAACCCTGTAAAGATATGTACATCCATTCATGCATGCATGTATGAATGGATGTTCATATAAAGATGTGAAATTTAAAAAAAAATTGGTTTTCGGTGGGAGGAAAGTAACTAAGAGAGAAAATTATTGAGAGTATAAGGCAACACATCATCGGTTGGTTTCTGGTTTGCTGCAAATAGAATGTATTTTGAATATACCGTGCCGCAAACCAATAGCCAACCGACGACAAAACATCAGTGTTGCCGAATTCTGCGATATTATCTATACATGGAACAAACCAATTTTTCCACACCACTATATTTGAATAACAAAATATATATGTATGTAATTTTAATATAATTTTGCTTCGAATTATTCAGTGGAAAGAATATTATAGTTTACACTTTTGATAATCACGTTGCATACATAAATATTTTGACACATTTCGTGTTATATTAAAAAATTATATAAAAAGTATTTTGTTTGTCTTTATATATCACACACTAAATCATAAAGAGTCAGATGCTGAGTAGTTGCAAACAACTGTTGATACTGTACAAATGACGCAAGCATGTGACATAAAAACAAGCATAACGATATTTTATATTCTTCAAGAAGACTGTATTGCAAAAGAAATTGTTGAGGTCGTTATAGATTTCTTCAACTAACTGGTTTATAAAAAAGAAAAGGCACTTCTATAATTTTGAGTTGTGACTCTTTATGATTTAGTGTGCGATATATTAAATACATGTAAATCATAAATTAAATGTTTCGTTGAATTAGTAAAATCAAACACTTAAGTATGGAACTAAACGTGTGGCAAACCTTTAACTGATGGCATAAAATCTTCCACAGGCTCATCAAAATTTCATAAATGACACTTTATAAGATATGACATTTTAATGCCTTTCGATAGAGAAAGAGATTGCCCTAAATATTTGTTTTAATTAGAAACTCTACATGTCGAAAAAACTTGACGTATTAGGTTAATTTCTTAACCAATTTATAGAAAATGTTAACAGTATTTTGTCTCTCCTGTAAAATTTTATTGAAGTGAGTTAGCAGGTTTGCACTCTAAGACGACGATATCTTACGATAATCGTTTATTGTAACCATTATTTGAATTAATCAATTTTAAGGTTAAATATAACCTTTTTGTCATTTCTCCTATAATTGTTATGTCCCTGGTTATAACTTTTTATTTTTATTACTAAAATAATATTGCCCGCAAGATAGATCATTGGGAGAATTACGTCCAAATAAAGTTATATGTACATGTATGGAAGCATTTATGTATTTAAATAGTTGTTTGTCTTATACGTATATGTAGATTGAATTTCAAAACTCGCTACATGCAAGGTTAAAAAACGTTTAGTCCTTATTTACACTAAGCAAGTCTTATTGCTAATCTGATTAGTTTGTCGGTGAGAGATACGAGGGGAACATATAAGTTTATTTTCCCCTCGTCTCTCTTTCCTAAAGAACTAATCAGCTTAGCAATAAGACTTGCTGAGTGTAAATTAGGACTTAATAAAGCAAGTCTGTCATTTACAGTTATGTATATTCGTTATTTTGTTGGATAGGCACATACATACATAGTAAATTTTTGCAAAAAAATATTTTACTTAAACCAGATACATATATGTATAGCAGCACTACTTAGCAACGGAAAGTACGACAACTACACAAAGCAAAAACAAGAGTTACACATTAGGCTGGTTATGGTGCAAGGGACGAGTTTTGTTCTGTTCCACGTAAGCAAGAAGTTTTTTTCTCACTAGACAATGCAAAAAAAGAGTTTTGGAACTCCCTCCAAAGTTTAATGTAATTTTCAGTAATCATTGAGCAATTTGCTTGTTATTTGTCAGAAGTTACTGCTATGGTGATTTATTTATGTACATGCAAGTAATGTACATACTTATGTACATATGTATTTAGGAATAGAGCGCCGTAAATAAAATTACAAAAAATTTTGTTTGCGTAATATCTAAAATTTGGATTAGTTTTATCCCTGTAAAATGAATTACTATTCCGGCAACACTGAATAGAATACAAGATTAAACCAACCCAAGAACATTGCAGGCGGACGACGCCATGCACTCTATACTTATCTATTGATAATTTTAAGCCAGGATTGCCAACTTTTACAAATGTAATGTAAAACCGTTCTTCTTGTATTAAGTTTGGCAATAAAGTGTGGATAAAAATTTCTAAAATTTTTTAAACTGTTTACATATGTATGTACATATGTACGTAGAAAACAAAAGAATATTGTTTTTGTTGTATTTATCCTTTCTTGAATTTTAGCGGTAATTGCGGAATTTAATGTTATGGATTTGCAAATTGTCGCCAATGTATTCAAAACGAGCTTTATTTTACTACATTTTATAGTTAGGAAGTAAAGAAAACTACTCGTAACCAATTTTGCCATTGAAAATTTCAAATTACACACACACAAATGCGATAAGCAAAGGTATTTTTAAGCAATTTGAAGTTAAAAATCAGGCAATATTATGGTTTCTGAAGTGTTTATTTCAAAATTAAATTTCATTTTTATTCGGCAGTCTTAGAAGTTAATAAATCACAATGTTATAATATTTTACTTAAAAGTATTGCAATATTTAACCTAATAATAAAATAAAAATAGCACAGACTTCAGTTAAAATTTACACGAAAATCTCTTTCATATAAATATTAAAATTCATTGAAATGCTTTTATTTAATTTAGTAAAAGTTTAAAAAAAAGTTAAAATGATATTTTTGCTTGTTTTGTTGACTAAACAATGCATTTTTTAGCTTATTTTATATATTAAAAGTTATATGTTTTACACAAATACATACATTTGTATATATACATACATATGTATATGTAAACATATGTAAATTAAAGCTAATCAATAAATAAAAATATTTTGTTACCCCTCTGAAACTAAAGATCGATATTTTTTAAAGAGGATTCCCAAAACAATTAAGGGATCTAGAGATAACCGTTCACGTATGTATAGGACCGTGTCTAAAATAGGTAAATTTTTATATATTTTTTTTGGAATACTTACGTATTTTTTCAAATACGTGGAATATAAAAATCTTCAAAAAATTTATATATTCTTGGAAAATAGTTTATTAATCTTTAATTCCTAGATGTGAAGGTTGTAATAATTATGAAAATAAAAAGATAACTTAAGGGAAGTTGTTACAGCCTCTGCATTCCTCATACATACACATACATACACATACATACACATACATACATGAATATTTTGCAATGAAAGTCACGAATCAAACTGGCAACACAATTGGGACGAATACGAAGTTTTCATTGCGAACGTTTGTCATGGAAAATAAAATATATTTGTTCATATTAAAATTAACACAACGCCTCCATAAAACGAAATTTGTAGAGCGTGACGAGCTCTGCGATAGATTTATTTCTATTTTGTACTCCGACGAACTATGAAATACAAATTTTCTCTCTCTCTGTCTTTGTAAATGCTTCAAACAACTTTATAAATTATAACAGCTGAATTCGTTGAGTAAATTCGTCGTTGTTGTGTTTCACAAGACGAATTTACGCAACAAACTCTGCGTGGACGAAATTCGTCGTTCGTACCAGTTGTGTTCCAAGCATGAACTAAAAACAAATTTTTTATTACAATAATTTTTTATACAATAATAGGAAAATAAATGGGGCATATAATAAAAAGTAAAACAAACCAACAGTTTTTATTATATGTTTAAATTGTTTTTTGTAAAATTCACGAAACTTGTGTAGGTTTAAGAATAATTTTGTACTGTAAACAAATGATAACAAAACAAAATTTATTTATTTCACGAAATTTCCAATTTAGTGAGAATGTTTTATTTCTTCCTAAATTCAATGAAATAAACGAAAAATGTGGTACTATATACGAAAATAATTGTAGGAAATCGTTTTTGTAACTTAACGACATTCGTAAATTTATGAAACTTGTTAAGGCCGTGATACACTATCATACAAAGTCGTGCGATCTACGAATAAATACAACCCTGATATGATGGAATTTATAAAATATTTCAAAAGACAATAACAATTCTTCACACAAGGGTTGTACTTTTTTTCGTAGATCGCACGACTTTGTATGATAGTGAGAAATGGCCTTTATCCTGCAAAGCTACAAATATTTTAGTAAAATTTAAAAATGTTTAGTTTATTGTACAAAAATTAAATTACGAAAAAGTGTTTCGTATTTTTAAGCATGGAATATTTTGGAGTGTATTTCATTTATAAAACAGACATACATACAAACATACTGGAGTATAAAATATACTAAAAATGAATTACATCAATATGAATCTTATTTTCAGTTATTTATATCCTTATCGTGATGCATAAGGCTATTGATGCATCATTATCCAAAATGCTAGTTCCAAATTAATAAAAGGAAGTTTTCCCCACTATGTTTTATAAAAACCACACTTTAGATATAGAAAACAAATCTCTTTTCATTAATTATTTTATGTTGTAGAAAACCTTCCTTGTGTAAAATTTGCCATGTTTTTAACATTAATCTACATTGTTTAAATTGCATATGTGTGTTTAGCTTAAATAATCGCAAATGAGTTGGAATATATAAATGAACAAAAGGCTCGTCAAAATTATTATTTTAAAACAAAGGTTTTGGCGATTTTAGAGACAAATCGTTACATCCGACAGCACTGGCGGTGGTCATACTCTCAATTTTCTATAATTGGGACAGTGCTATCAACTTTTAAATTTCGAAAAGCACTGCAACTATGAAAATCACTTAATTTATATAAACAGATGTACTCAATGTAATTGGGCCTTATTTCGAGTGTCGTATTACGACTTCGGCTACGACGATTTTGTAGTAGACTAAAGAACATTGCAAGATTTTTTCTTTAATCTATTACGAAATCTTCGTAGTCGTAGTCGAAATACGATACTCGTTATCAGGCCCAATATGTTTAACTTCTATGAAACCCACTCATATATTAAAAAAATCAAATATTAAGGAACATGTATATAGCAAAGATAAAAGAGATCGAACATAACAAGGTTTCATTTCATAAAAATATCACAGTCCCTATTTGAAAAAAGAACTTATTTAACAAAAAAACTGATATAAAAAAATTATAAAAAATAGAAAAATGTCAATTACAATAAGTAAAAAATAAGTTTAAAGTACTAAAGAGGTATCGATATCATCGTTTCTCCGACAAAATCAGGTTTGTTTTCAGGAGAGCAAAAAAACTGTGTTATTTTGAAACCTGTAAATGTTTTTATATAAGTATTTCGTAAAATTAATCTTAAATAATTGTAGATTTGAGAGGTATAGCGGAAGTGCCTCAAAAACTACTTATAACTCATTTTATTGTTCAGCTTCAAGAGCATTTTATGTTGAATATTTTTTCATAAATATGTAGTATACTTTTGCTAACTTCTGAACCGACTAATATATCATTAAATGATTTGGTGTGTGAATGTATGACACATCAAGTTTTATAATAATGAAATAAACACTTTTTCTGTCAAAGATTTAGAGCCGGACATTTTAAATGCGTACTTTTGTTTAAAATGTGACTTATTTTATTAACAACTGACTTTAACATTCAAATATTCTATTCAAATTAATTTCGAATGTCACCATTTCGAGTAATTTGTGAAGCACCAAATAAACATTTACTCGTTTTTGAAAATTTCTCGTTTTGAAAACGATTCGGTTTACAGAACATACCCGATCACCTGAGCATAACATAGTTTTTTTTTAAAGTTATATACATTACATTGCTATTTATATAAAAATCTTTATTATTTGTTATTTCATTGGTTTCACAACAAAAATTTTATCGTTTCAGACATTTGTTATATGAAAACGTTAAACGCGTGCAAAAATATTGTGGTAAACCTTAAAAAATTTATAGAGCTTAAAACCCGTTCTATTTCTACATGTTAATATGGATGTGACAGAACTTGTATGTCTTGACTAAATAGGTTTATATCAACTGAATCCATAAAGACTCAATGTTTCTCAATTGCATTAATTGAATCATATTCCATATATTGTCTATAACAGACCAAATTTCGCTATTCGACTCTATTTGAAATGCTGATGACATTATAATTATCTCTTGTTAGACAAAACACTTTTTACATTAATTAAATTAAATATTAAAGTCAGTCTAACAATACAAAAAACATCTTGAAATGCACAATTTAAATTTTTAAATGACAAGCATGCTCAAAACAAATTTGATTTGAAATTTTGAGTTTAGAGCTCTTAAGCAAAACAAATTGAAAACTAATTTAAAAAGCACTGAGCACTACAAGTATCTTCATATTTTTTCGCGTTTAAAATTTTAAAAGCTGACAACATTGCAAAGCGAGTATAATGAGTGATGCTCACAGCCGCGAAGCACATATACTAACAAAGAATGAGATAGTGTATGTGTGGACACAACAGCTCTTGATACATTTTACACTCAAAGTATGCTGTTAGTAAATTCAAATTAAACATCATTTCAAACAATATTATTTTGATTTAAAAACCGCTCTACTAACCCTATGGTAGAAAGACACTTATGACGCCAGGAGAATTTCCAACACATTGGTTGCAGTATCGGCGTAAAATTTTAATAGTATTTTTGTGTCAAAATCCAAATGTAGGCAGCACTTGTGTGTAAATACATGTGAAGATCTGCTCAAACAAAAAAGTCATTAAATAATAATAGATTCTCAGCTATGTTTATTATTTTGACATAACTACGTGGTATGTAGCTTCATAGTGACGTCAATATTACGCCCAAGCTACATGCGCACGTGTTTTTTTATTTGCCGATTACAACAGGCTTTTTTTCATGCGAACGGAATGATTTTCAATTTATTTTAATTTCAAATTTCAGTAAAAAAGATTTTTTTTCTTTTATTTTCAATAGCTAAAAACAACCTGCACATAATTAAAAGTATTGATTTTAAATCGTCTGTTTCAAAATATTTTTCTTCTAATTTGGGACACAAGTATTAATTTGTGTATTCTAAATTTCAACTTAAGCATGTTTGCCATGTCTACCACTGTTTTTCTAAATAATTTATTATATTGAGTGCACAGAAAATCATCAATATATTGTGGTTTGCTTATTAAACAATAAACAAAAAATATTTTACATACAAATACCTTGGTAAAAATTTACCTACCTGTAAGATTTACTTTAATTTTAGTTAACAGAAACTTCTTGTATATTCAGTTATTGTCAAACTTTTTTGAGTGTAACCTACATGCATTAAATGTACATTAATAATAATGTCCTTAACATTACAAAACGTAGTGTTGACCATCATCATTTTGATGAGGTTAAATAATGATTCTCGTTGGGCACAAGTTAACTAAGATTGTAAGTACTTATAATTTTAATGTACTCGGTATACGTACATTATTAGCGCTTGTGCGTGTGAGGTTGTACCTTACAGAACATTAAAGTACATTAAATAATGTTTATTTTCGAACACTGGTTTTATGTGAAGAGCAGCAAAAGGATAAAGATTTTTTAGATTCAATTCAGGATAGGGATAAGTCTCTCAATCTTAAGTTCATCAAAATACCAACCTGTTGCGTGGAAATTTGGTGTGAGTGTTCCTTGGATTTACCAAGACATTTCGTTCCACTGAAATTGCGAAAAATAGTTTTTAGAAAACTGCACAATGTTTCACACCCAGGAATTAGGGCAACACGTAAATTGGTGAGTCGCTGTTATTTTTGGCCAAGTATGAATAAAGAACTCAACGTATGGTCAAAGGAGTGTATAGATTGTCAAAAATCAAAGATTATCAGACATGCCAAATCACCAATAGTCAAAATTGATATACCAAAAGGAAAATTTTAACATATTCATATGGATATAGTTGGACCGCTACCAGTTTCACGTGGGCATCGATATATGTTGACGGTAATCGATCGTCATACTCGATGGCCTGAAGTGTATCCTTTAAAAGATATAAGAACAGATGTTATTATTGATACGTTTGTAAGGAATTATATCTCTCGTTTTGGAGTTCCGTTGCAACGCGTTGTATATAACGACAGATCAGGGTAGACAATTTACTTCCAATGCTTTTAAAGAATTGGCGAGAATTTTAAGAAGCTTCAGAATTACAACTTCACCATATCATCCTCAATGTAATGGAATGATTGAACGATTTCATAGGCAAATCAAAGCAACACTAATGGCTAAGGGAAAATCAACGGATTGGTTCGATGAGTTACCGATTGCTTTATTAGGACTTCGTTCCATATTCAAAGAAGATTTGCAAGCTACACCTGCCGAAATGGTGTGTGGCCAAAATTTACGTTTACCAGGACAAATAGCAGCAACTTCAGACAATTTTGATTCTTCTGATTTGTTATATAAGTTGAAAAACCAAGGTTGGCAAACGGTATCGTAAATATACCGATACCGATTCAAATACCGCTATAATTAGATACCGGTATCGTTACCGATACCGAAATCCATTTCGGTTAGAAAATACCGGTATCCAGACTACCGTTTACGTCTATACCGGTACGTACCGGTATACCGATTCCGGCCAAAAAATAAATGATAATTGCCAAATTTTTATTATGTATTACAACTTTTTTCACCATGAGACATTTTGGTTTTTATTTTAACCATTGCATTCGTTCTGCTTTATTATTCCAGTAGCCAACCAATCCCATTTGTCAGCCAATATTATTGCCACGTTTATAAAACATAGAATCTCAAGAAAAAGAGCAAAGCCAGAACTAAAAATATTTAAAATGTTTTGTAATAGGTACTATGGTTTCAAAAAACATAGCATAGATAAGAACCTTTGTTTTTATAGCATTTATTCGAAGAAAACTAAAATTAGTTTTTATTCAGAATACCAAAAGTTAAGTTGCTTTAGTTTCAATCCAACTTAGTTGAGCTGTAAACCGTAATATGAGCAAAAATTGCAAAAATATATATCAATTAACTTTCTTTCTTTGGCTTAGAGAAAAAACTTCTAAACTTTTATATTTGAAGTTAAAGATTCCTCTCTTGAGGTGAAGAAAAGTGCCTGCTTTAAATTTTTAAATGTTAATTGTACAAGAAAATTAATTTCTTTGGCGCATATTCAGAAATCATTACTAGGTGCTAACTTTTTTAAATACCTATTTAAGTTATTCACAGACGGCTACGAAAGTTTAGACTTAATTATGAGTGAAGCTGTAACTAAATGTTAACTAACTTATACATGTTATACTTATACTTTACATGTCAAAATTTGTTTTTTGATAGTTTGAATAGATTTTTTTTAATTGCAATTTATATCGATCATAGTATTATCGAAATTTTATTTTCTTATTTCTTTTATCAGCTGGGAGTCGTTACTTCGTTAGTTTAGATTTGTGAATAGAACCTGTAACTATCTGTTAACTATTTTTTAGTATCTGTTTAATAAATTTCGACTTTAGTTACGATTTATGAATATGCGCCTTTTTGTTTTTAAATTGCCTGAAAGAATATTGTATATTCTTTGAATTGAAATATTCCAATGTTCGTTTCGTCTGAATTTGGCGAGAAAGTTATAAACAATATGGGTCCAGTACAAAAATATTGCCTAAGAACGTGTCCAAAGTATAAAAGTGTCGAAAAAACCCAAAAAATTATATTTGGTGAAAAATACAGACATATATTTGAAATTTACTGAAACAAGATATACATATGTACATATTTGGTTCAAAAGGCCTTAGTCTCTTCTTTCTGTATCCGTTTATAAATTTAAAATCGGTTGATATTTAACTTAGTTAGAAGTTGATAAGTGCCTACGGGTACGAAAAAGTGGTTTTTTACCCGTAAAGGCTGGTACTCTGTTCGAAGTTGAGAAAAATTTTCAGTGCAATTGGTTACTTCGCCTGAGAAATTTGACATGTACTAAATGTAGCCCAACTCGCGGTTGTTTTAATAAATTTCTCGCTTTTTTTTTTGCTTGAAAGTATGCAACATTGCTAAAATTCCGTGCGAAAAAAGCACTGCTCATGTTGTTTCGCAGCTAAACTAAAATGATACCAGATTAATTTTGCATGGAAAGACATGATTTTCCGTTTTTTTCACACCAAGAACAGAGTACTACTCTTGCGAATTTATTTCGCAAATATTTCATGCCAAATACATACTTTTATACGAGTATGTAGTTTGACAGCATTTCGCACGAAATTGTGAACAGAGTACCAGGCTTAACTCAAGATTTTGGAGAGTCTGGAAAATTTTTATACTCGACAATACCTAGCAGAAAAACAATAACACTTCGCAGGTATTTCGATTTCATTAAAATTTGTCACACAGTATAATTTATCAGAATAGACTTTATCTATGTAAAGTTTGAACTGCAGTCTCCTTGTTTTACTTTTTTAATAAATTATTGTTTAGTAATAGTATAAAATCATATATAGAAACAAATATGTTTATATGCTTTTATACATACATATGTTAATGTAAAAATACTTCCTTTTTGAAGTAATTTAATAAAAAAAAGTTTTTTTGCTATGTACACTGCCTGAAATATCGGTATACCGGTATTATAAACTCGATAACGGTATGTACCGGTAATACCGATACCGAAATAAAAAAAATACCGATACCGCTACCGATACCGAAATTTAAAAAATAATTGTACCGGTATCAATACCGATACCGTAATTTGTTTCGGTTTCCAACCTTGTGAAAAACCACTTTAAAAATGTAAAGTCGAACTTAAGCCATCACAAGGATTCTGAATCAGGTACATGTTCCTAAAGAACTTAAAGATTGTGACTATGTTTTTGTGCGTCGAATACATAAACGAGCACTACAACAACCATACGAGGGACCGTATAAAGTAATTGAGAAGGAGCAAAAATATTTTAAAGTCGAAATAAATAACCAAATGACAACTATTCCTATCGATCGTCTGAAGCCTGCTTTAGTAGAACAAGTTATTAAACCAAATATTTATAATAATGATATTGGCAGTAAAACCAAAAGAGTGTCATTTAACATATCAAAGATTAATTTTTCGAAGGGAAAGTAGTTGTAGGCACTGTATGTTTAACTTATATTACTTGTTTATTAATTCTATTTTATCAAAATTTAAAATATCAGATACTCGTTTTAATAATTGTTAATTTTCGTTTTTTTATTATTTATTATAATTCTAATTTTTATAATATTAAAACAAATAAATAATTTTTTAATATTTGAAATTTAAAATTTATATACAATATTCTTTCTGCCGTATTCCAAAAAAGTGTGCTGCAACAAAATTTTGAATGGGGAATATATTTTTATTTTCAAATTCGATCTTTTTTTTACTTTGGAATGCGGCACTTGAGTCAGCTGATGTATATTTTATTTTTGTGTTATCAATTGACTTACCGATTGATAGTACACCTGCATCATAAGGTCGTAATACTCGAGTAAAGTAAATTTTCACTCCCGAATTGTCGGCCATTTGTCGAGTTGGTATGTGAGCAATATCAGGTTGTAAGTTAATATAGTGAGTTTCCATTAGGTAGTATTTTGCTTGGCGGGATTCCATGGGATATCCAGCTTCGTCAGGAAAAGTAAAGCTCTATTAGAAACAGAAGTACATGTAATGTATGCCATTTGATGTTGCAAATGAAATTAATAATTGTAAACTAAGTTAATTTTCATAAGCACTGTAACACACACAACTCCACTCGTTCTGGGGAAATAGACCAAAGGGGAATCTAACCTACGCTATCAAAACAAAAAGACTACCACGCTACCCAATAGATTAACTGTAATTAATTAGAAATTTTACATGTGCAACTGAGGATTATAACAATTCAAAATTGTTCTATAATTACTTTAATTTTCAACATTGCTTAAAAAGACTTTAATTAGGTGTTGGTATTCATTTAATATTTATAATTTAATTTGTAAGGAAGTGTTTTATAAATGATACCTTGCGTGCAATGAGTTTCACATTGAGATGGAGATAAATAAAAAAGACTTTCGTTTCTGAAAGTAATTTGTTATGATGATTGCAAAATATTCTCACCGTTCCAGTGAAACTGGATCATAATAAATGTACTTGATACCATAAAAATATTTGTATGTGTGTTAAGCTATACTAAAGAGAATTTAAGCGACGAGGACAACGGCGGCTACGAGGGTCGTAATTTTTTAATTATCCAACTTCTAAAATAACCTTAAAAGTACCTGACGTGCTAATAAAATGTGCTAAGTCTGTTTATTAAATTTAATACAGACTACTACTTTTCTGCATGAAAATTCAATTAATGCCCGTTATTTCTACCCTGCATGGGGATGGCCTAGGATGGGGCTAATTGATATTTTGTATGCACCTTGCGACTCAACAATCCCATATCGATCCCTTATCGATGTATAATAATATAAATTATTTATAAATAAAATTTCGACATTTAAACTGTAAGAATTAACGCTTATAATTTTTTTTATTGATACAAATGCAATGATGTTTTTTTTTTTAATTTTATTTTAATCTGAAAATTTTTTTGAGATTTGATCCGACAATCTCGTGCATGACAGGCTTGCACACTACCCACTCGACCACGGGGCCACTCATATTTCCAAAGCATAAATACTAGTTAAATTTAGGTTAATATTTAAGTATAGTTACGGGACTGGTTCCAGAGTCACATTGAAGGGAGCAATTAACATTATATTTACACTATTTGATAGGTCCTGTTCAGTGCCGTTTACTACAATACTAGACCTAGTCCAAATTAAATTGGCTCAAGATCAAGAACATATGTCACGAAAATGGTCAATGTGTCACCATTTAAACGCTATGTCTTTTTTCACCATACACTACTCCGTACTTTTGATAACATCCACATTTTCTCTAGCTATATGACGAGTACGTTTAGATCAATTGTCACCAAATTTTCTGCAGGGTACAAACAGGTCATTTACCTAATGTTTTTACCTAAGAGTTTGCCTTATAAAATTTAACTTACAGGATAGATATCTGTGCACTAATAGATATCTGATGTCTGAATACGCGCTATTATATTCTGTACGTAATGGAAAGGTCCAAGCTATTCACAAGGATATACAATTTTAATTTTTATAAAGCAATTTAATTGATAGACAGTAGACTTGAGTCCAACTCATTCACTAGTTAGTTTTTGTCACAAACATCAAACCCATTTAAATTTCATGGGTTTTATCATCGGTCTAATAAATAAGTTAAAATTTTGGAGAATGCGGAAAATTACCGTTATGGTACTACAGTCATAATGCAACAGAATAAACACATAGCCTCATATAATAACTCATTTTTTTAATTATTTTCGTATGCGAACGAATCATACTTAAAGGAGTCGAAATCAATAACGTCATAAATGCTGAATTAAGTATGAATGCGTATAATTACAAGAAATAAGGACCAATAAATCAAAAATTCTCACTTTCATTTCTAACCACTGATATCAGGGAAGGAATTTCGTTTGACTTATCTTTCAAACGAACCTCGTACAAGTATATGTACATGTATTTTATAGATTTGCTTAAATAGTACAATATTTTATCTAGGACGGAATTTCATAAAAATTGCTTTAAATATTTACTCACAATCATACACACAAGCTTACATATTTAATACGTATAAGAATATTTAGTTTTCATTATTTTTTTTTTCGTTTTTTATTGTTTCCTTTAAATTGTTAGAAGAAGGATGAACTTACATTAGAGCCGCGTGACCACGAGGCAACGATAGCATTACATGCTAATGGAATATCACGAGCACCCATGCACTGTCTTCCTTGCTCGCGTGCCATTTCCTCAAGTTCCTGATGCATACCATGGCATTCTCTTAGAGTTATGCGTTGCAAATAATGAACACTAGATGAAGAATCATATATAGGTTCATACTAACAAAAATATAAAAAATACAAGTAAATAAAAAAGAGAAAATAAAGGAAAGAGAAAACGCATTAAAATGAATTTATTTTTTTTAATTTGTGTGTGCAGATGTACAGATGGAAACGGATAAATGTATGATTCAGCATGATTCGCAAATTGCAATGCAATTAATGCTTTAATGGAATATTTTATTTATAATAGCCCAATTCACAATTCTGTGCAAATGGTCTTGCATCGTAGCATGTGCAAAATGTTATAGTATATTAATACTCACCACTAAGAATTGTTAAGTGGTGAGTATCAATATACAATACCATTTTGCACATGCTACGATGCAAGACCATTTGCACAAGATTGTGAATTGGGCTAATATAACGAGAACGTGCATGCTTTGCGTTGTGGACATAAAAACATACTCTGATTAGATGATGCTTATGCTTCATATCTTCCAGTTTAAACATTTTACACCAAATAAGTGAGTCATCAAATCTTGGCAGTTCAACATCTTCATTGCGTAGTTCTAGTATACGAACATGCTCCAAATGACGGTAATGGATGTATGGGCGTTGCGTTAACACCATCGGTTTGTAAGGATGAATTGATGCTTCAGCATTTGGCAAAGGACTAGATCCAACGGACCCCTGCGGAGGATCTTTTTCATTATACATGTATAAAACACGCATAGTATCGTTCTAAAAATGGAAATATAAAAGAAATTAATTACTTAAATGAAACAAGCATTTTACCATAATTATGAATGTAGACTAGTATCTAGATATTTAATTGAATAATTTTAACATATAATAAATATTCTTATATTACGCAATATTTTAAATTGACTTGCCGAAAACTTCCCACGCGACTGATTTGAGAGTTCTTCCTTGGGTTATAAAATTCGTACATAATTGCCTATTTTCTATAATTTTATATATATATTTTGTGCTACATATTACTAATTTCTTAACCGGGCTTAAGTTCAGTATTTTCAATTCTAATTGTATGAAAAACACTACCCAGTAAAAAAAAGACACTCCAAAAAAGTCATGAAAATGTAGAGTTTGCGATCTGGAAGTAGTGCAAATTTCGATCCGATGTAATGATTTTTACATAGGGTTGTCATTGCAAGAAGTTCTCTTTTTCGATGCCTGGTCACCGAATTGGAAGCGATTTTAAGAAAAATTTCCTTTTTTGTGTTCTATGATAATATTTTCATCTAGGAAAAATGGTTGATAGTTACTTATTTTAACAATTAGTTTCTTTTTATAGGAATTTAAACGTGAAACAGTATTTTCATGTAAATTTAAGCAAATAACTTCAATATTTTAGACCAAAATTAGTTCATAAGTTTCTTCAAAAAAATCGATTTTTTAAAAATTCTGGTGAGTAATTTCTAAAACTATTGACGAATTACAAGGTTTTGTATGACTAAAATAAACTTCTACTTGGTTTTCTGCTAACTATCGGCAAATTAAAAATATCGATTTTTTGGAAGCAATGAAAATGTAGTTCCTTTGGAATGACTTCCAATTTTTTTTACTGGGTATTAATGAATGTGTGTTTCTAAAGAAGATAAGAAAAAGTAAAGCAGATTTTCTTAGCTGAGGTAAATACCGATATTTTTCTGTGCAGCCGCGCACTTCATCAGAACCCATGTCTATCTACTTGAATAGAGATTGTTATTAATATCAGCTATTTATTTATTATATTAATTATTATATATTAATATTTCAATTGTTGTTTTTGCGAAATTCTTGGATCAATAAGTCCGTGACTTTTTGAATGAAGCACACTTTTTTTGTAAAACAAAAATTTATTTCCAACGTTTGTATCCCTACCAAAAAATAGGATTTTTCGTGGTCCTAATAGGCCTTGTTTGTGGAATGATTCGTTGTAGGAGTGAAATCTCATCGGAAAGAGATTTCATTGCATTTCTTCAAGTTTGGGAATAAGAAATAGTAATTCGCTGTTAAATCTGAAGAATAGAACTGACATGAACATGCACATGCGTTTATGGTCGATTGTGAGCAAGGGCGGAACCTATCTTGCAGACAACTGTCTTAAATTTTCGGGTGTACTGACCTCAATTGGCCGTCCAGAACGTTCAGCGTCATTAGTATTTGTGCGACCACAACGAAAGTCAGTAAACCACTTTTTTTTACCATTGAAATCGATGATGCAGAGTCCCCATAGTATTTATCGAGATTGGATTGACGGTTTTTTTATCGCAAAAAATAATGTTTAATGAGCATTCGAAATTCCTTTTTACCATTTTTAGAAAAATACACGAGGTTGTATATTTTGAACAGCTGTTAAAAGCAAAGTAAATGACGACACTTGCTAAAAATTTGACAGTAGTCTATTAACATGTAGTACTTGATGGGAACATTGTTGTAATTCATATAACTACGAGGGAAGTTCGAAAAGTCACGGACTTGTTGATCCACCCTCGTATCATTTGTTATTAATTTTTAAATAATTATACATACTAGTGTTCGCCCAGTGGTTGAAAATCAACCATTAACGCACAGAGGTGGAGAATAGAATGAAAATATTTAAAGTTTGATGAATTTAAAACACAATTTAAAAACTATATTCAAATATACATATGTATAGACTCCAGGGTAAACCACTCTCTTAAACCACTTTCTTAACTACTAAATACGAATTTAAAATTTCATTTATCGGCATAAATAAGAATAGATTTTAAGCAAACTATTTAAAAAAAATGTTCACTTTTTGAACTAAATGTAATTAGATATTTTCTCCTAGTGTTTTCACTTCATATTCATTATTATTGCCCAAAACAAAAAAAAAATCGTTTATTTTTTCATTGAACGCTTTTTCTCTAAAGTTTTAGACTCCCCATTAAAACGTTTGTTACAAAAAAAGTTTATATTCCCTATTCTTTGAGAAAGACCCCATATGTATGTATGTACGAATATCCCAGCCTAATAATATAAACATTCCATCATATTCCAACATTCCAGTATGTTCAGTAATTTAAAGCACAGAAAAATAATGAAAACAATGAACAAAAACAAAACGCACACAAAATAAACCAAAAATAAAAAACTTACTTTGTGCTGTAGGTGAATTTAACTTTAATCAAAGTTATTAATAATTAAAAAAATATATTATTTTTAAATATCCAAATTTTATTAGTTTCAGCAATAATCGTTTAAGTACATAGAAAGATGGAAATAAGAATAGAATGAACAAATAAAATACGTTTTTCCTTCTGAGTGTTTATGGAGTTGTCAAGCCAAATTGTTGTAATTTTTTTTTTTTAGCAAATTAAGAGAGAAAGATAAATCATGGCTTTATGATTGGCTAATATTCTTAACTGTTTTTAACTATCTTAGACACAAAAATGTAGAAGAAAAAATACATTCTGCACTGCTCCTATTGTCAATCTATCTAACAAAAAAAAAATCAAGCGAATACGTTGAGTTTAAGTCAGTTAAAATGGTTCTTAACTTTTTTCACTTGCCTATTTATATATAGATTTGGTGCTAAAACATTAAGGGTTTTCATGAGAACTCTTAAAATTGACATCTGTGCAATTGGGCAAACTTGCGAGACCCATGAAGCCCCTTTTGACTTTTGCGCAAACCGTTTATGTTAATTTGAAACAAACGTCAAAAAGATTATTTAATAAAAATAAAATAAGAAATCTTCAACCAATTTTTAGTTTAAAAACATATTTTTATATTTCTATAAAAATAAAAAATTTTTTGTGTGTATCTAAAAATGCCTAAATAAGGCCAAAAAGGAAAAAACTTGTTATTTACAATATGCACAATTGCACAGCTTAAGCTTACTAGTGAAAATTATTAAATAAACTTCATAGGTTTGTTTAAATAAATTTCAATGCATGTAATTTTTGACATTTTATTTACGAGAGTGTAAAAATTCACAATTGCACAGTTTGCGAGACTTTTCAGCATTCTCATGAAACCTCTTATTATATACTGTAATATGAAAACTTATGGCCTATTTCACAATAACGAAAGAAAACTTTCGACTCAAAGTTTATATTGAAAACAACAATAAAATATTAAATTTTGTTTTCAATACAAATTGTTAGTCGGCATTTTTCTTTCGTTTTGTGAAACAGGCCATTAGTCTTGTATGTAGAATTGAAACAATAAATAAATAAATATATAAATAAATAAAAACCACCAAATACGGGCCTGTTTACATTTGAAACAAAAAGAATATTTTGAAATTTGTTTTTGTTTTGAATATAAGTATACGGCAAGCCGAATGCTGTCGACATTGCCGGACTGGCCCCAAAAATATTTTAATACCTCCCTATCAAAGCACTTAAGAATAAGCATACATCAGCAAATGGTACTTCCTGAAAACAAATTACAGCAAATTACAATTAAACAATTACGAAAACTAGACTTTCGCTCCAAAATTGTCAAGGCAGAGGTGTAAAATCTAGCTCCTGGATTCTAAGAATGCTTGAAATTTAATATATATTTTGTAAGTGCATATTTTTGCTTATTTAAAAATAAATATATATTTTTGCATATTTCATTATAAATCAAAATTTTTAATAATTTTTTTTAGTTTTTCACGCTATAAAACAAATTTTAGTGTTTTTTGATTAATTACAAAGTATTTAAAGGCTGCAGATTTTACGACTGTGTAAGAATAAAAAAGAGGAAAACGAAAGCAACTTTAACAATAATGGAAAATTTAACATTGCAATTTTTGTGATATTATTCAATATTCAACCACTTCAACTCATTTGATAAAGTCAATACTTTGGCTTGAGTCAAGAATACCAACACCGCAAAGTCTGGTAGATCGCAAATCTAACTGGACAAAATTAATAAATCACGTTGGGGTTATTTCTCACTTATGATTTAAATAACAATTGAGTTGAAGTATACACATGTTTATAAAAACCAACTTTTAAAAAAAAAAGATATTTTTAATAATATGAGGCAAAAAATAAACACCGTCAAGAAAAAACACATTTTTAAGATAAAACATTGGTTTCTTAAATACATCCTCTGAGATTATTTTCTAGTTATATATACTAGTATTTAAGTTGAATAGAACTAAAACTTATGATTAATAAAATTATTAAGAGATTAAGGAGTCGGAGATCTGGACGGCCAATTGAGGTCAGTACACCCGAAAATGTTGAAAAAAATCCACGGTATGGTGTTTGCCGATCGAAGAGTAAAAGTGCGTGAGATTGTTGATGCCATAGGCAATTCATATGACAGTGTGGTTTCGATTTAAAATGATCAGCTGGGTTTAAGAAAGTTGTCTGCAAGCCGCAGTTGCTCTCAATCGACCATAAACGTAAACGTGTGAAAACTTCAATCCGAATGATTTTTTGCAGCGTTTTGTAACTGTGGATGAAACATGGATCCATTCCTGTACTCCAGAGACCAACCAGTAGTCTAAACAATGGGTTTCTCCGGGTGACCCTGCTTCGAAAAAGACCAGGGTGAGTTTGTCGGCCATTTTTTTGGAATGCACGCGGGATAATTCACATTGATTACCTTTAAAACGTAAAAACAATAAACGGCGAATATTATGCCAACTTATTAGACCGATTTAATGGGGATTTAAAAAGAAACCCACCCCATATGTCCAAGAAAAAAGTTCTTTTTCATCAAAAAATGAACGAGTGCACACGTGTGCAGTCTGAATTACAAAACTCTATGAATTGGGCTACGAATTAGTACCAAAGGAAGGGATACAAAAACTGGAGAAATGTTGGACTAAGTGTATTGAGTTAAAAGGAGATTATGTTGAAGTTCTCGTTGTACCTTCATAGTGAACAGACGTAATAGCGGAATTTTTCTTACATACAAACTAAACAAAAAAAAATTATACAAAAAATATTCGTAGTACATATTAACTTTGATAAATAAGCCTTTTTTTTGCTTTGCTAATATTTTTACATATTGAAATAACAAAAACAAAAAAAAACCGTAAACAAAAAAACATACAAACATACCCTTGAGGAATACTCTATATGAGTACCCCAAAGGAAAAAAATAGTGAAGTGAGTTCTAACGGCAGAAATGCCTATTTTACTGTGAGTTTTGATGCTCATAATGATATCAATAAAAATAAAATATCTGATAATAGACTTGCTGTGAGTTCTGAAGCTCTTAATAAAAATCAAAAATCTGATAATAGACTTTTTCTAACGGCAAAACCACAGTTTCGTCAGCGATCAACTTCGCTTTGCCCAATGCCAACTAGTGAATCGTTGACAATATTGCCTAGTACTTCCACATTTAACTCAGCGATATCACCCGCCTCGGGCTCGGGGTCACCACTTAACCAAGTTGTCACTGAAAATAAGAGTAGCCCAAAACCCAAGGTCCAAGTCGGAATGGACAGATACATTACAATTTTAAAGCGCGGGCGAAGCCCAAATTCTACTAAAATTGCATCTGCTCCAAAGATGTCTAGGGATAACAGCGCATCCTCAACTAATCGCCAAAACCGCTTTAAAATTTTTCAAGATGACAACGACAAACCCGAGGTATCCTCGAACAAAACATCCAAGCCGCCACCAATCTACTTGAGACAAAAAAATTCAAATGCCCTTATTAAAAAATTAATTTCGGACATTGGTGAGAATAAATTTCACATTGTTCCAATAAAACGTGGCAACATCGATGAAACTAAAATCCAAATTTATGACGAAAAAGATTTCCGCAAAATGGTTGCTGAATTTGAAAAAAGTAAAACAAACTTCTACACATACCAGCTTAAGAGCGCTAAAGGCATGCAGATCGTATTGAAGGGCATAGATTCTTATGTTGTCCCCGAAGAAATAAAAGATGCACTCGTCCTCCAGGGGTTCAAGGTGAAAAATGTGTCCAATATAATAAATAGAGAAAAGATTCCCCAACCCCTATTTCATGTTGAACTTGAGCCTAATGAAAAAAAATGAGACGCATCCAATTTATAATTTAAAATACCTCTTGTACCGAAAAATCACAGTTGAAGAGCCACATAAGCGTTCAGGTCCTGTACAGTGCCATAATTGCCAAGAATATGTCCATACAAAAACATACTGCAATTTACCCTCTGTTTGTGTTGTGTGCGGCGAATTACACGGCACCGCTAGCTGCAACAAACCAAAAGATCAAAGTGATAAAAAATGCAGTAATTGTGGACGTAATCACACAGCTAACTACAGAGGTTGTCCTGTGTACTCTTTTGTCCTTTGGCTCATTACCCGTAAAACTTATGTGTTACTACCCGATCTCTGAAATAACAGAGCAAAGGATGTGCACATATTTATAAAAGGAAAACAAAGAAAGAATGTCCGTTGTTGTCAGTTAGGTGCATGATCACCTAGAACTGCCCCTGAGTTCAAAAGATAGTAGTAGTGAAGCCTTTATGGTGGAACTGCGAGGTCTGACCAGAGGCTACTTCTGGTGCTACGGGTGCCGGTTGCCCGACAGCAGTGCTGCTCAGAGATAAAAGCATTGCGGCTATCAAAATTACTGTGTTCAAAAGGTTTAACGCCCCCGGAAAGCGCCGGGGCAACGGCATTTGTGTCTGACCACAATATGCATGGTAATTTTGGTGGCGTCAGCTTGCTTTTGTCTCGCGAGGGTGGTTCAGCTGTGCCGGCAATGGTAGAGGAATTCTCTTGGGGACCTCGCTATTGGTGTATACACAACACCATAGCGAGGAAGCCGGAGAATTATCGTAGTGGCTGTGGTTGCTACCAAAAGATACGCTGGGAGAATTGTCTTGGCTTCCCAGGTTTAGCCAATGCTAGTGATTGGCGTGGCGCGGTTAGCCAGAAACTATTCTAGGTGCTGTTGCCAATCAACAGAGCTGCTATGTTCACTTTCATAGCAGCAGAGTTTAGATAGCTCGATTACCTAAGCAAGGTAATTAAATATAGTACAGGGATAACTATATATAAGGTTTGCAACCTGTGGTCCCTCAAGGCGCACTTATGTACTGCATAGGTGCGAACTGTGAGGGTTCACGGGGGCGTTGGTCTGGCGTCCCCAAACTGGACTCGGTGCTCTGGTACCCGTGGGGTAAGGCCATATTGGCAGGTACCCACGCAAAGCCTCTGCACATCTGTGTACTCTTTTGTAAAGAAGACTATGGTGCAAAAACCTAAATTAGCTCCAGCTCAATCAGCAAACGCTTACTCTGCCACTTTTCTGCAAGTGAGCCAACCAGTTACTTCCCGTGTATCGTATGCAGATACTGCTAAGGCTAGTTCTATTCCGACACAAAATGTTTCACCGCAAAATAATTCAACAAATACAAACTCAAACTTTAATTTTAATCGCCTTGAAGCCACTATTGAAAATCTTGTGCAAACTATAAACAATTTAAAACAAATATGACTAGCATGATGCAAGAAATGTTGCGAATGCAGAATACTCTGCTTCAAGCAATATTGAATAATTGATATAATGTTAGTATCTGAGACTCATTTGACTTCGAGAAGTCTTTTTAAAATTTATGGCTACACTATATATGATACAAAGGACCCTAGAGGAAGGGCTTGCGGTGGATCAGCAATTCTAATAAAGTCAAGACTCAATCACTATGTTCTTGATAACATTTTTGAAGAATACCTACAAGCAACAAATATTGGCATTGAAAGTTTTTGTTCAAATTTCGTTATATCATCAATTTACTCCCCTCCCAGATTTTCAATCACTGAGAATCAATATGAGGATTTCTACAAATCTCTTGGACCTTGTTTTGTAGCAGCTGGAGACTACAATGCGAAACATACGTTCTGGGGTTCGCGCCTTGTTACACCCAGAGGTCGAGCATTGTTCAACACTATTTCAAAAATGGGCTTGGATGTCATTTCGAGTGGGGAGCCCACTTATTGGCCTACTGACATACAAAAAATTCCGGATGTTATAGATTTTGGAGTCATAAAAAATATCTGTAGGGATTTAATTCAAGTTCAAGCTTCTCTTGATCTCTCGTCCGATCACTCCCCGACGATCATTACAATTTGTAACCCATTAAGAAGTAACTTACCTGACCCATATGTGATGATGATCAATCGTGTTAATTGGCTGGGGTTCAAAAAATATCTCAGCAGTCATTGTACGGAAAACATTACGCTTAGAACACCCGATGATATTGAATCGAACATTGCCAATCTCAGCGAGAATATTAAACAGGCTGCTGAACATGCCACTATCTCCCATCCGCAGATTGGGTTTAATAAAATTTATTCTACAGACATTGAACGTCTCGTACGTGAAAAAGAAGGGCTAGAAGGGAATGGCAACAGCACAGATCACCACAAAATAAAATCAGATTTAAAGAGTGCACTAAACGACTCCAAGAGTTGCTTGCATCTGAAAAAATTGCATCTCTTAAAAATTATCTGGAGGGTCTTGATGTTACACCGGCGTCTAATTACTCCTTGTGGCGCGCTGCCAGAAAGCTTAAAACACCCGTTGAGTATAAGCCACCTCTACGCACATCTACCGGAGGTTGGGCAAGAAGCGATACTGAAAAAGGTAAAATATTTGCTGAGCACTTAAAATCCGTTTTTACGCCAAATATATGTACTGGTGTTGCTGATTTGCCGAATATAGTCGCTCTACCCCCTCAACACATAAAGTTTAAGACGCGTGATTTACAAAAATTAATTGCCGAACTCAACCCGAAGAAAGCTCCGGGTATTGATGGAATTAGTAATCAGATGCTGATGAACTTGCCTCGTATTGCAATGAGAATCCTGTTATTCATATTTAATGCTATTTTACGACTGGAGTATTATCCACACAACTGGAAACTTGCCAAGGTTAAAATGATTCCAAAGCCGGGCAAAGATATAACAAAGGCTGAGTCATATAGGCCAATAAGTCTACTATCTACAATGTCAAAGCTTTTCGAAAAACTGCTCAAAACAAAATTGTCCCCAATTCTAATTAGTAGTGGGTGCATACCAGACCATCAATTTGGTTTTAGAAGTCAGCATAGCACCATTGAACAAACTCACAGATTGGTTCAATTTATAAGAAGAACTTTTGAGGAAAAAAAGTATTGTTCTGCGCTGTTTATAGACATTTCCCAGGCATTTGATAAAGTGTGGCATGAAGGCCTAATATTAAAATTGAAGACTTACTTACCAATAAACATTTTAAATCTTTTGGAAAGTTACATTATTTCCCGTAAGTTCACTGTTGCGGAAGGAGACTTTACAAGTAGGCCTGAAACAATTTCATCTGGTGTGCCACAGGGGAGTATACTGGGACCAGTTTTATATTTAATTTATACTTGTGATATGCCTGTGAGCAGTAGTATCCATACGTCCACATTTGCCGACGATACAGCCTGCCTTAGTATGCATGAAAACCCTGATGAGGCATACCGCAAACTCCAGGAACACATTAGCCAGATGGAGCTTTGGTTAAACTTATGGAGAATCAAGGTAAATGAACAAAAGTGTGTTCAAGTAACATTTACTTTACGTAGAAATACTTGTTCCCCCATTCGGATTAACAATCAAGTTGTTTCTCAACATTCACATGTAAAATATCTTGGTATACACCTTGATCGACGACTTACATGGAAACACCACATTGACTCTAAGTTAACTCAAATGAAACTTAAATTAACTCAGGTACATTGGCTGATTGGTCGAAATTCAACACTTAGCCCAGACTGGAAACTTTTAATATACAAGTCGCTTTTAAAGCCAATATGGTGCTACGGAATTCAACTATGGGGCACTGCTTCAGCTTCAAATGTAGAGAAAATTCAACGCAGGCAAAACAAAATTTTACGCATGATAACATTGGCTCCATGGTACATCAAAAATTCAAATATACATCGTGATTTGAATATGCCTCTAGTGACTGAAGAAATTGCAAAATACGCAGGCAAATATCTAACAAAACTCGAATCAGATCCTAATCCGCTTGCTCGTAATATTTTGAACTTTACTGGACACATACGCCTAAAAAAGAGGGATACAAGGGCTCTTATTCACAGCACTCCAGATGGGACTTCCTGAAAATTCTTTTATTTTTTATATTTTTTCCTTTTGATTATCAATACTTATGTATTATATATACATAACTACTACTAAGCTTATGTCCGGCACTGGTCGGGCCTAATTATATTTTTATCTTTAAGATTTGAATACTTATTGTTAGTTCATATATGAAGACACAATAAATAAAATATCATGTAATAAAAAAAAAAAATTTGAAATATAAATTTTTGTGTTTTTTCCACATTTTATTAGTTTTAAATGCGCATTTTTTTATTTTTAATGTATATTTTATGTACATAAAACGCGATTTCTTTTCGCAACAATCACATTTTCTGAAGTCATAGGATCAGAGTGATAGGATAATTTCTCACCAAATTTTTCGAAAGGACGCTTCTTGGAATGGAAAGTTCGGCGTTTCATTAAACTTAATTTCGCGTAAATGGTATGGAAATTTTTCACGTTGGTAACATTGGTCTTTATTTTTAAGTCTGTAAGACATTAATTTTCAATACAGCATACAGTGGCCTCAAATAAAAAAGGAACTTTTAAAGAACCGAAGGGAGTGAAAGGCTTTGGATGAATGCGAAACTAATTGTAAATAAGGGGCTAAGTTTTTTTTATTAAGTTTGTAGCTGATCTTTCCACAATATTCATATATAATACGTATCCTTTACAGCTTGTATTCTATATCACCATCCCTTTCCTAAATAGGGTAACACATAATAAAAGTAGTAGGCACTCATTGCCTGAGTGTTACTTCTATTTAAAAAAAAAATAAAATTTCTGCTTATAATTAATTACTTTAATTATAAAGCATGTTTAAATATTAAAATTTCTTAAATATTTATTTATGTGTATATATGTAAATATGTATCTATGTACTTGTGCGTTTGTAACACAAACATACATATAAAACAAAGTTATTATAAAGTTTCAACTCATTACTTTGGAAAGGCATTAAAAGTTTTCAAACTCATTTAATCAGTTTTGACGAAATATTTAAGCAGCTTAAATATTTTAAACAAAAAAGTAATACAAAAGAAAAACAAAATTGCTTCATTAATCACTAAAATGGAGTGGGTAAAATATTATATATAAATATGTACGTATGTATGTATGTATGTATTTTACTTACGGTTATCGCTATATCATGCATATTATCGCAAGTATCAAGTTTCCTTCGAAACCTCAGTACGGTATGAGTTCTATTTTCATAACCTAGTATTAGCATGTAGTCCTGGGAGGGATCAACAATTGGTTCGGGATCTCCATTGCGTTTCAAATGACGGTCCTTGAATAACAAAGATAAAAATAATTATTTGCTTACAGTCAATTAATTCACATAAATTTGCCAAAAAAAAAAGAACTAATAATTTATTTTTTGTATATTTAACAAATTTCTTAAAAGCTATAGACGTCTATTTAAAAGAAAATGTAATTGAAATGCTACTAACAATACGTAATATTAACATGATTGGATTAACTCAACTGATTGTTGCTGCCACATCCACAAGAAAATGTTTGTTTCTTGAAGTCGCAATAAATTTCAATAAATGATTTTTAAAATCAAGCAGAAAATCGACTGATGTTCGTTTTGAATGAAAATTGACTTTTCTTAAAACCACTTTTGTAGCATTATTGTTTGATTTTGATTTTACGCTGTAAGAATGGCTGTAAACAATTGCTTCTATTGGTATGAAATAATAAAACAGTTTAAAGCTCGTCAAATTAATTCCATCAACCAACGTGAACTGTTGGTTTATGGAATTAACCGTGCGTGACCAACATTGCTTGTACTATGCTTCCTACTTGGGAAATTACATGGCCTTAATATAAGTGATGGTAAATTTGAAATTTCACTACAAATGGTCTTTCAATGAATAGTGATACGATTAATCAAAACAATTCATTTGCACCGAAAACTGATTATATAAAGCAGTTATCTATATCAACTGACAGCGCACACAGTAGCTCAAACACAAAAAACAAAGCTGATGATAAGGTGTTGCAACCTTCGAAAACATCTAGTTGTTCCGTTCTGCTGGTGTTTGTCAGAATATTTACAACTAACTTTGGTGTTATTTGTTCATTAATAATTATCACATGTAGTTTGTCTTACAGAAAGCTACAAACTTTACGAAACAAATAAATTTGTAACAATAATAATTAAACTAACTAAATTTTTAATATATGAAAAAATCTTAGTGTATAATATATGATTTAGTCAAGAGTTATACGCAAGTTAATTAAATCATCCTTTTGTTTAACACCTCTTATATATTCACATATTTTTCATATATTTAATAAAGATTCCTTGGAAGCAATGAAAATGTAGTTCGTTAAATCTGACTTCCAATGTGGTTCCGCTCTTTTAGTCCCTAGCAAAATAATTATAATTGTGTTTTTTTAATTTGTTCCTTAAAAGTTTTGTAAGCATAAATCTCAGAAAAGCAACTTGAGTCAGTCCCAAAAGACTGTTATAAAAGTATTAAAATAATTGTTATGGACCATTTGACAACATAAGTGCAGATAATTATTCATTATTTCTCAAAATTAGAAGAGCTTTGATAAGATTCCTAATCCATTTCTCATAACGGATACTTCTGTATTAGACTTAACTACTTTGCCCTCCAATAACCGTAGTGCAATTTTAAAACATTCAGAAGAATCAATTAATTAATTTTGGATTGGCATTATATCTGATTATTCAATGATGTCCAAAAAAGCTTCAATCATATTTTTGCAGTTTTTCACATCTTATTTGTGCGATCACTTTATGAGTGGTGTAACATAAAATTAATGCAGCTTAATTTGAATAAATGTAAATTAATGACATTTGTAAGATCTAATCAAATTACTTCAAACCAGTTTCTTGGTGATCATCAATTCGATTTGGTCAACAGTTTTCTAAACTTAGTTATTTTACTAGACCCTAAGTTCAATTTCATCTCGCATATAACATTTGCAATAAACAATGCTAGAGTTACACTTGGATATATTTCGCGCTGGACAAAAGAGTTGAATAACCCATACGTTCGGAAAGCATTGTATATGTCATTGGTATGTGCGATTCTGGAATATGGATCAATAATATGGGACCCTATTTACCAAATTCAATCTGATGCTATTGAATCGGTGCAAAAGCTATTGCTGTTGTTTTGTCTTCGTGGAATACGTTTTAACCCAGTTAACTTGCATTCTTACTCAGTTAGACTTGCTGCTTACTCTAGACTTGTAGACTTGCTGCTTTGTCTTCAATATTATTAAAAGTGTCCTTAAAATTTTTTTTCGCTTTTGGGTCTTTTTTCAGTTTTTGACGGTTATATTTAATTTTAGCGTTTTTTTTCATTTTGGCGATTTATTTTAGTTTTCGTATGCTGTCAATATAGGACGAATACTTAACGTTACCTCCAGGAAATGTAAGGAACACGGAGTAATTGAAACAATAGCACATCTACTGTATCACTGTGCGGGTCTGAGCCGCACTAGATATAACTGCCTTGGTGCTCAAACTTTTCGAAGTCTTGAAGTTGTATCGAAAGTGGAACTGTGTATATTGCTAAAGTTTGTTTAATCGGTGTTTGAGTCATTCGATACGGGCACAACGAACTAGGCTGCCATACTAACAGGTTGTCTTCTCACATGCTATTTATATTTTTTTATATTTATATTTTTTTTTCAATGGTACCGTCTCTGATGAGCAAGTTAAAATGTTCTACCAAGTATTGGAAGTGGCCGCCAGGAATGTTAACTGATTTGTGCTGGGAAATTGAACGTGAAACAGCAGATAAGACTTATAAAAGAAAGCGATCTACTAAATAGTATACAGAAAATATAGAAAAATAGGCACGAATTATGTTCCAAAAACCATGTTATTGAAAAAAATTTATATATCAATAATATTTGTCATTAACTTAATACAATATTTAAAATAGCATTTAATTTAACTTTAACATGTTTCAGCTGTGAGAAGTTGCTTTTTAAGTGTGTTTGTATCTATCTTGCTTGTTGATTTACACAACGCACTGATGTGCTCTTGTTGTTATTTGTTTTGATTGCTCGTGTTGTGTACGAGTACATGTAAATGCCAACAAGAAGCTGAAAAACGTCGTAGCTTGTTTTTTTTTACTCAACAGAGATATTTGTTAGATCACAGTGACTTCAACGCAAAAGAGTGGCTGCTGTAAATGTGCTCAAACACAAAATCTATTTAAGGTTGATTTTTTCGTTTTTATTTACACTTCATATTTACATCTGTGGACAATAACAAAAAACAACAACTTTTCCAACGATAACTATACATTAAAAGAGAAAAATAAAAATCACTCAAATTCTATCGCTCAACGAATAATCGGACAAAACATTTAATATACAAAAATAAAACAATTAATATTTTCTTGCATATCCTTTGTTGTTGCGAATAGCCTGTAAGCATTCGGGAATTGATCTGAACAAGTTTTGGCGGAGTTCTAAAGTTCTAACAAACCCTCCTCTGGCACGACTAATGACTTTTTTGATGCACTCTTCTACCTAATTCCTCCCAAAGATGCTCAATTACATAGGGTTGGGGTTCTATACAGATGTTTCGATAAGTTTGGGGCAGTTATTAAACCACCAAAGCTTTGGCACTCCTGATATGTGCTTGGGATCGTTGAATTGATAAAAAGCGAAGTTGTTCGTAATGCCCAAGTTCTCTGCTTTACATTTTGCTTCAAAATGTAAAGGTAGTTTTTTAATGTAATTTTTGTTTGTGGTGTTGTAAGACAAAATAAAATGTGTGAAGTTTAAACAAAATCACAAACAGCAATACCGTAACTAAATTTGGTTTATGTTTAGAGAGCATTTACATCATTCAAACTCTTGTCTTATTATGCTTTGAAGCCACTGCATATCATAGCGCAATGCGCACATATAAAAGAAACATAAAAAATTATTTGCATGTATTCATTATTTGCATACCTAATAACGATTTGTTTTTTAGGTAATAGGTAAGTTGCCGGTTCGACTCTTACCAAACACATTTACCACCTGTTTGTGTAAGACGTTGACGTTAGAAATATTGGCGTTTTTGTAATAGATTAAAGGTAATTTCTACAACTTTTATTTACAAAACATCCAAGCAAAAAATCGTTTCGAGAGTTGCGTTGGAAATAACTTTGAAAATTAACAAAAAAAAAAAACAAATTAAAAAAAAAATAAAACAAGTAAGAGTGCTATATTCGGCTGTGCCGAATCTTATATACCCTTTACCAATGTGCGTACATATATATAGTATACAGACACACACAATCATTTTTGTTTTGTGAAGAAATTTACCATTTTTTTCTCTAAAGCAATTAATAGTAAGTGACCTTTCAGTATTTTTAGATTAAAGAATTTGATTGAATTATTGTATTTTCGATTTTAGCAATAGTTGAATATTTTACTCTACACTCTGTGGTTAAGATATATTTTTACATTCACTCTTATTTCAGTCAACATCGATGTCACGTCAACACATTACCAAAAAATTGGAGCTTGTTTACTTCCCCTCGAGATGTTCAAAAATTGTGCTGCTATTTAATAACTCTAAAATATTCTTAGTATTGCACCTCCATATAAAGTAAACTAACTTGTTTTATATTTTCCCGTATTTAATAATCATTGATGTTGCAAAACTGCTTAGTGTCTTGATTTAAAGTTCCGATTACAAATGGTATACATCGTGGTATTATGTAAACTTTTTATTAATTTTTTTGAAATTTGTTCAGCAGAAAGGAAAGGTATCAGGAAAATGAAACGGAACATGTCCTTTAATTTATATTTAGCGATAAATTTTAGTTTTATCTCCATTTACTAGAAATTAATAGTTATTATGATGAGAGCACAATAAGCACAAACCTTCGTTTATACTTCAATTAGTTTAGATATCCATAAAAATATTAACCATGTATAAAAAAATCTTGAGTAATGATTTTTCTAAAACATGAAATCTGTTTAACTGAAAAAAAAATACTTTTGGTTATTTTTTTACCGAAACTTTTTTCAATCTCCAAACCTGGAAACATAATTCTGAGTTTCTTAATACTAATTTATTTCTTTATACAATATAGAATATATGTAATTACCAAAGAAATAATTAGTTTTATATACCAGAAAAAATTTAAGTTTTCCAGCTCTGGAGCTGTCTTTTATTTTTCTAATTTCTATGCCAAACTATTTCATTCTAAGTCATAAAGTATATAAAACTTGTAAACAAAAAGGAAAAACTAACTTCACCTAGTTACTTTTGTAAAAAAAAAACGATAAATTTACCAACCCTGGAACCACCATTTTAGATTTTTCTGATTTAAAAAATTAATAAAGTGTGTTAAGTGAACAAAGAAATAAAAAAAAATTAATTTTATACCTTAATATCAAAAAAATCAAAGTTTCCATCCTTGGAGCTGTAATTTTCATTTTTGAAATTTTATACGCCAAAGTTTTCTTTCAGAAGCATAAAATATATTCAATTTATACAGGAAAAGAAAACAATTTTTAGACCTATTTAATTTTACATAACACAAAAGGTGTAAGTTTTCCAACCCTGAAATCATAATTTAGGATTTTTCTAATTCCTTATACCAATCTAGTTCTTTAAAAAATGCATAAAATATGTTAAGTGAACGAAGCAAAAACGAAATAAGATAAAACTTAGTTTCATTTAACTCCTTTAATAATAAAAAATTCAGTAAAGTGCAACTTTGACTCGCTTTTTTTGCTTTTTTGAAGTTTTTTTCAGTTTAAACGATATTTTCAGTTTTGTCGCTTTTTTCTCATTTTGGTGATTTTTTTCTGTTTTTTCGGTTTATTTCATTTTGGCGATTTTTTCCTATTTTGGGGTTTTTTTCATTTTGGCGATTTTTTTTCATTATGAAGTTTATTTCATTTTGGCGATCTTTTTCCTGTTTTGGGGGTTTTATTTCATTTTGGCGATTTTTTCTGTTTTTTCGGTTTATTTCATTTTGGCGATTTTTTCCTATTTTGGGGTTTTTTTCATTTGGCGATTTTTTTTCATTATGAAGTTTATTTCATTTTGGCGATCTTTTTCCTGTTTTGGGGGTTTTTTTCATTTTGGCGATTTTTTTCTGTTTTTGGAGCTTTTTTCATTTTGGGGCTTTTTTTTCATTTTGGAGATTTTTTTTCATTTTGGCGATTTTTTTTCATTTTGGCGATTTTTTTCTGTTCTGGGTTTTTTTTTCATTTTAGCGATTTTTTTCTGTTTTTGGGGCTTTTTTTTCATTTTGGAGATTTTTTTCATTTTGGCGATTTTTTTTCATTGTGGCGATTTTTTCCTGTTTTTGGGTTTTTTTCATTTCGGCAATTTTTTCTGTTTTTGTGGGGTTTTTTCGTTTTGGCGATTTTTTTTTTCATTTTGGCGATTTTTTTTTCATTTTGGGTTTTATTTCATTTTGGTGATTTTCTTTCATTTTGGCGATTTTTTTTCATTTAAGCAAATTTTTCCGGTTATTCGCGATTTATTTTATTTAGTCTTAAACATTTTTTTTGTAATTTGGTGCTTTTTTTCGTTTTGGCGATTTTTTTTTTTGTTTTTGGCGATTGTTTTTGGTTTGGCGATTTTATAATTTTTTGATTTTTTAGTTTTACCGTTTTGGAAAATTTCAAGAGTTTTGCTCTTACGGTTTCCAAGATACAGCAAGTTGTCAAAATTGCATAGTCAAAAGTGCATTAACTGATGGAACACCCTTTAATTACAATTTTTTTAAATTTTAGCGTTAATTTTTGTAGTCTGTATAAAAATACACTAACCTTACAAATTTCAAGTGTATATACATACATACATACATACAATTATATGTATATTACATGGGATTTTAAAATTTTTCGTTGCTCGTTTTGGAACACCCTTTAGTTTCCAATTCTCATGAATTTGTTGTTGTAGCGGCTAAAGGTCTACACACTGTGTCCAAATTTCAGGTCTGTAGCTCTTACGGTTCTCGAGAAAATACTAATTTAGTTTTAGACATAGTTAATTTTACATGACGCAAAAAGTTAAAGTTTTCCAACCCTGGAAACGTCTTTTTAATTTTTTTATATTTTTTTAATTTAAAATTCCAATTTTAGTCATACTGAAGTGTAAAATAAGTTCATTTATTAAAAAAAATAAAAATTTGTTTTCGGTAGTTACTTTTATATGGCAAAATGAAGTTTAAGTTTTCCAGCTCTGCAATCGTCTGCTCGATTTTGCTGAATTTCAATACCAATCTATTTTGGAAAATTTCTGACACACCAGTCCAAGAACGAAGTCTCTAGCTCTTCTGGGAGCTTCGGAAAACCGATTTCACGTACAGACAGACGGACAGACGGATAGACGGACAGACGGACAGACGGACATCGCTTATTCGTCTTCCCTATGCATAAGGATCCAGAATATATATATTTTATGGGTCGCTTATTGATATTATAGAAATTACAAACGGAATGACAAACCTATATATACCCTTTTACCATTTTTTGGTAAAGAGTATAAAAAAGCCAAAATGAAAAAAACCACCGAAATAGGAAATAAATTCAGTAAAGTGCGACTTTGACTCGCGCACGAAGGGTTCCGTACGTTGGGACTTGAGCATTTTTTTTAATACAGTGTTTTTTACGTTTTTTCAGCTGAAATAATTTATTCCTGATTATTTTTCGCTTTTATCTCGTTCTGGCGATTTTTTTAATTTTGGCGATTTTTTTTCATTTTGGGGTTTTTTTTCATTTTGGCGATTTTTTCATTTTGGCAATTTTTTTCATTTTGGAGATTTTTTTCATATTGGCGATTTTTTTTATTTTGGCGATTTTTTCGTTTTGGCGATTTTTCCGGGTTTTCGCGATTTATTTTCGTTTTATAATTTTTTTTCATTTTGGCGATTTTTTAATTTTTGGCGATTTTTTTCATTTTGGCAATTTTTTTTTCATTTTGGCGATTTTTTTAAGTTTGGCAATTTTTTTTTAATTTTGGCGATTTATTTTCATTTTGGCGATTTTTTTCATTTTGGCGATTTTTTTTCATTTTGGCGATTTTTTTCATTTTGGCGATTTCTTTCATTTTAGCGATTTTTTCATTTTGGCGTTTTTTTCATTTTGGCGATTTTTTCATTTTGGCGATTTTTCCGGTTTTTTGCGATTTATTTTCGATTTAGAAATTTTTTTTAATTTGGTGCTTTTTTCGTTTTGGCGATTTTTTTTTTATTTTGGCGATTTTTTTTCGGTTTGGCGATTTTATAATTTTTAGATTTTTTTGTTTTACCGGTTTTGAAAATTTCAAGAAGTTTGCTCTTACGGTTTCCAAGATACAGCAAGTTATCAAAATTACATAGTCGAAATTACATTAACTGATGGTACACCCTTTAATTAAAAATTTTTAAATTTTAATGATCAAACAGAATTGCGGCATAAACACATTTTCCATACAAATTGACACAAAAAATCAGCACCAGAAAGCAGTCGATAGATAGAATCTATTTTATTTTGAAAACGTTTTTTCTTATGCTCTCATATATAAATACTCATTCTCTCAAGAATGCTACCATACTTTCAATAAATTTCATACATTTTGTGAACAAAACTACAAAGAAAAATAAGCACAAAAGAAAATAAAACTAAAATTATAGAGCATTTGAAGTTACTGCTATAGTTTTTATTATGGGCTTTGTTAATTTGACAACGATTTTTCCTGAAGTTGCGGACATATTCTGTTTGATCATTTAGTGTTAATTGTTGTAGTCTGTATAAAAATACACTAAATTTACAAATTTCAAGTGTATATACATACAATTGTATGTATATTACATGGGATTTTAACATTTTTCGTTGCTCGTTTTGGCACACCCTTTAATTTCCAACTCTCATGTATTTGTTGTTGTAGCGGCCAAGGGTATACACACTGTGTCCAAATTTCAGGTCCGTAGCTCTTACGGTTCTCGAGAAAATACCCTGTGACGGACAGACGGACGGACGGACAGACGGACAGCGTAGCGAAAACAATAGGGTTCCTTTTTCACCTTTGGTGTACGGAACCCTAAAAATCGCCAAAATGAAAAAAATCTTCAAAATGAAAATAAGCCCCCAAAAAAAGAAAAAAATCGCCAAAATGAAAAAAACCGAAAAAAACGGAAAAAAAATCGCCAAAATGAGAAAAAAGCGCCAAAACTGAAAAAATCGTTAAACTGAAAAAAAAACTTCAAAAAAGCCACATTAAAAAATGCTTGGAACCGAATGTGCGGAACCCTTCGTGCGCGAGTCAAAGTCGCACTTTACTGAATTTTTTAATATTAAAGGAATTAAATGAAACTAAGTTTTATACCCTTTACCAAAAATGGAAAAGGGTATATATAGGTTTGTCATTCCGTGTGTAATTTCCATAACTTTAATTTGCGACCAAAAAAATATATATATATTCTGGGTCCTCATAGCGAAGACGAATAAGCGATGTCCGTCTGTCCGTCCGGTGTACGTGAAATCGGTTTTCCGAAGCTCCCAGAAAAGCTAGAGACTTCGTTCTTGGACTGGTGTATCAGAAATTTTCCAAAATAGATTGGTACTGAAATTCAGCAAAATCGAGCAGACGATTGCAGAGCTGGAAAACTTAAACTTCATTTTGCCATATAAAAGTAATTACCGAAAACAAATTTTTATTTTTTTTAATAAATAAATTTATTTTACACTTGAGTACTACTAAAATTGGAATTTTAAATTAAAAAAATATAAAAAAAATAAAAAGACGTTTCCAGGGTTCGAAAACTTTAACTTTTTGTGTTATGGAAAATTAACTATGTCTAAAAGTATGCAGGGTATTTTCTCGAGAACCGTAAGAGTTAGAGACCTGAAAGTTGGACATAGTGTGTAGACCCTTGGCCGCTACAACAACAAATACATGAGAATTGGAAATTAAAGGGTGTTCCAAAACGAGCATCGAAAAATTTTAAAATTTTAAATAATATACATACAATTGTATGTACGTACATATGTATATACACTTGAAATTTGTAAGGTTAGTGTATTTTTATACAGACTACAAAAATTAACACTAAAATTTAAAAAAAATTTAATTAAAGGGTGTTCCATCAGTTAATGCAATTTTGACATCTTGCTGTATCTTGGAAACCGTAAGAGCAAAACTCTTGAAATTTTCAAAAACGGTAAAACTAAAAAATCAAAACATTATAAAATCGAAAAAAATCGCCAAAAACAAAAAAAAATCGCCAAAACGAAAAAAAGCACCAAATTACAAAAATAATGTCTAAGACTAAAATAAATCGCGAATAACCGGAAAAATTGCCAAAATGAAAAAAAACGCCAAAACGAAAAAAACCCCAAAAAACAGAAAAAATCGCCAAAATGCAAAAAAACCCCAAAAACAGGAAAAAATCGCCAAAATGAAAAAAAACGCCAAAATGAAAAATATCTCCAAAATGAAAAAAAGCCCCAAAACACAGAAAAAAATCACCAAAATGAGAAAAATCCCAAAATAGGAAAAAACTGCCATAATAAAAAAATATTGCCAAAATGAAAAAAATCTCCAAAATGGAAAAAAAGCCCCAAAAAAAGAAAAAAAATCGCCAAAATGAAAAAAAAAACGCCAAAATGAAAAAAAAAATTGCCAAAATGAAAAAACCCCAGAAAAAAAATAATTGCAAATATCCGAAAAAAGTCGCCAAAATGAAAAAAAATCACCAAAATGAAAAAAAAACCCAAAAAATAATAAATGGCAAAAATCCAAAAAAATCGCCAAAATGAAAAAATTTCCAAAATGAAAATAAACCCCCAAAAACGGAAAAAAATCGCCAAAATGAAAAAAAGCCCCAAAACCAGAAAAATCGCCAAAATGAAAAAAAAATCGCCAAAATGAAAAAAGATTCGCCAAAATGGAAAAAACTTCAAAATGAAAATAAGCCCAAAAAAAAACAGAAAAAATCGCCAAAATGAGAAAAAAGCGACAAAACTGAAAATATCTTTTAAACGGAAAAAAACTTCAAAAAACCAAAAAAGCCACATTAAAAAATGCTCAGAACCGAATGTGCGGGGCCCTTCGTGCGCGAGTCAAAGTCTCACTTTACTGAATTTTTTAATATTAAAGGAATTAAATGAAACTAAGTTTTTTCTTATTTCGTTTTTGCTTCGTTCACTTAACATACTTTATGTAAATTTTAAAAAACTAGATTGGTATCAATAATCAGAAAAATCCAAAATTATGACTCCAGGGTTGGAAAACTTACAATTTTTGTGTTATGTAAAATTAAATACGTCTAAATAATTCATTTTTCCTTTATAAATTAAATATATTTTATGCTTCTGAAAGAAAAAATTGGCCTATAAAATTATAAAAATGAAAACCAAGGCTCCAGAGATGGAAAATTTTAGCTTTTTTTGATAATAGAGTAACTAAATAAAACAAAGTTTTTTCTTTTTTCCTTTTTGCTTAGTTCACTTAATATATTTTAAGTATTTTTTAAAGAACTAGATTGGTATAAGGAATTAGAAAACTCCTAAATTATGATTCCAGGGTTGGAAAACTGACACTTTTTGTGTTATGTAAAATGAAATAGTTGTAATAATTTTTTTCTTTTCCTTTATAAATTGAATATATTTAATGTTTCTGAAAGAAAAGTTTGGCGTATAAAATTTGAAAAATTAAAATTACAGCTCCAAAGATGGAAACTTTGATTTTTTTTTAAATATTAAAGTATAAAATTATTTTTTATTTTTTTATTTCTTTGTTATTAATTTTTGAAATCAGAAAAATCTAAAAGGTTGATTCCTGGGTTGGTAAATTAATAGTTTTTTTTCTACAAAAGTAACTAGGTCAAGTTAGTTTTTTCTTTTTGTTTACAAGTTTTATACACTTTATGACTTAGAATGAAAAAGTTTGGCATAGAAATTAGAAAAATAAAAGACATAGCTCCAGAGCTGGAAAACTTAAATTTTTTCTGGTATATAAAACTAATTATTTCTTTGGTAATTCTATATTTTATAAAAAAATAAATTAGTATTAAGAAACTCAGAAATATGGTTACAGGGTTGGAGCTTAAAAAAAAGTTTCGGTAAGAAAAATAACCAAAAATATTTTTTTTTTCAGTTAAACAGATTTCATGTTTTAGGAAAATCATTACTCAAGATTTTTTATACATGATTAATTTTTTGATGGATATCTAATCTAATTGAAGTATAAACGAAGGTTTGTGCTTATTGTGCTCTCAGCATAATAACTATTAATTTTTAGTAACTGGAGATAAAACTAAAATTTATCGCTAAAGATAAATTAAAGGACATGTTCCGTTTCATTTTCCTGATACCTTTCCTTTCTGCTGAACAAATTTCAAACAAATCCTGTAGGAATAAAACGTTTACACGTTGTATACCATTTGCAATGGGAACTTTAAATCAAGACACTAAGAAGTTTTGCAACATCAATGATTATTAAATATGGGAAAGTATAAAACAAGTTAGTTTACTTGGTATGGAGGTGCAATACTAAGAATATTTTAGAGTTATTAAATAGCAGCACGGTTTTTGAACATCTCGAGAGCGAGTAAACAATCCCCAATTTTTTGGTATTGTATTGTACGTGACGTCGATGTTGACTGAAATAAGAGTGAATGTAAAATATATCTTAACCACAGAGTGTAGAGTAAAATATTCAATTATTGCTAATATCGAAAATAAAATAATTGAATCAAATTCTTTAATCGAAAAATACTGAAAGGTCACTTACTATTAATTGCTTTAGAGAAAAAAATGATAAATTTTATCACAAAACAAATATGTATGTATGTGTCTGTATACTATATATATGTACGCACATTGGTAAAGGGTTTATAAGATTCGGCACAGCCGAATATAGCACTGTTACTTGTTTTGGTAAAGGGTATAAAAACAAACAAAGAAACGCACATTAGAATTTGAAAAACAAATTTATTAAAATTTTTTTGTTTTTTGCTAACAACTCAATTGTGAATAATACAAAATTCGTTGTAGATGCCTTTTTAAATAATATTTTAATTGCATTCACAAATAAATTAATTGTATTTACCAAACTTTTTTTTCCTTCGTAGTACTTGCATTGTTATGTTATATTAGTATTTAAATTCATTTAATATTTTAATTTATAATATGTTTCATATGTTTAAGATTTTTTAATTTTTGATTATAATAAATACGTGTTTAATATTCCAATACCAGTATTTTATTTACATACGAGAATCTCAAAAACTTGAAGTAAGGAAATCAATCTGTAAACAGATTTGGATGCAGAACACTAAAGTCTATTAAATGAATGACGAACTTCAACTGCTGCTTCAATATCAACCATCTTTTATAAAAATGTTTGGAAACTATATTCTTATGAATTGAACAGGCTAATTTTCGTATCGCTTTTTAAACCAAACTACATGTGATAATTATTAATGAACAAATAACATCAAAGTTAGTTGTAAATATTCTGACAACAACACATAGTTGAACAGAACAGTCAGCCGTTTTCGAAGGCCACTAAACCTTCCTCATCAGCGTCCTTCTTGTTTTGGTCCACTGAGCAAATTGAAATACGATGAATCAAACCAATTCACATATTCCATTTGCAATAAAGTTACGTATATAAGGCAGAAATCTACATCAACTGACACCACACACAGTGGACCAAAACACAGAAGAACGCTGATGAGGAAGGTTTAGTGGCATTCGAAAACGGCTGGCTGTTCCGTTCAACTATGTGTTGTTGTCAGAATATTTACAACTAACTTTGATGTTATTTGTTCATTAATAATTATCACATGTAATTTGGCTTAAAAAGCGTTACGGACATTAGCCTGTTCAATTCATAAGAATATAGAAACAAATACAGTTTGAAAACATTTTCATGAATGCACTGCAAAAATTTAATAATGTATTCGAATTGATGTTCCATAGAACACTTAACTATTCTATTTGAAGTTCAATAGATGAACTAACACAACGAATTTTGATTACTTATGCGTAGTTTCTCATTCGTCGCAATTGTGATTATACCTTTAATTGCCTAACCATCCACTAATTCGATATTGGATATGTTATTTTCAGTTATGCTGACAATTTAAAAAAAAAATATATTTTTTTTTAAAAAACCGGGTTTTTGGTTAACCGAACTGAAAAAAACCGTTAATCGGTTAACCGACCATTTAATAATAAAATATATTAAATATAAACAAGAATTCATTTTAATTTAAAAAGCAACAAAAATAACTTAAACAAGTAAGAGTGCTATATTCGGCTGTGCCGAATCTTATATACCCTTTACCAACGAACGTACATATATATAGTATACATACACATCCATACATATTTGTTTCATGAAAAATTTATAATTTTTTTCTCTAAAGCAATTAATAGTGAGTGACGTTTCAGTATTTTTCGATTAAAGAATTTGATTCAATTATTTTATTTTCGATATTAACAATAGTTTAATATTTTACTCTACACTCTGTGGTTAAGATATATTTTACATTCACTCTTATTTCAGTCACGTCAATACAATACCAAAAAAATGGGGCTTGTTTACTTGCTCTCAAGATGTTCAAAAACCGTGCTGCTATTTAATAACTCTAAAATATTCTTAGTATTGCACCTCCATACCAAGTAAATTAACTTGTTTTATATATTTCCCGTATTTAATAATCATTGATGTTTTGATTTAAAGTTCCCATTGTAAATGGTATACATCGTGGTATTATGTAAACGTTTTATTCCTACAGGATTTTTTTGAAATTTGTTCAGCAGAAAGGAAAGTTATCAGGAAAATGAAACGGAACATGTCCTTTAATTTATCTTTAGCGATAAATTTTAGTTTTATCTCCACTTACTAAAAATTAATAGTTATTATGCTGAGAGCACAATAAGCACAAATCTTCGTTTATACTTCAATTAGATTAGATATCCATAAAAAAATTAAACATGTATAAAAAATCTTGAGTAATGATTTTCCTAAAACATGAAATCTGTTTAACGGAGAAAAAAATATTTTTGGTTATTTTTTTGCCGAAACTTTTTTCAATCTCCAACTCTGGAACCATATTTCTGAGTTTCTTAATACTAATTTATTTCTTTATAAAATATAGAATATATTTAATTACAAAAGAAATAATTAGTTTTATATACCAGAAAAAAATTAAGTTTTCCAGCTCTGGAGCTATGTATTTTATTTTTCTAATTTCTATGCCAAATTATTTCATTCTAAGTCACAAAGTATATAAAACTTGTAAACAAAAAGAAAAAACTAACTTGACCTAGTTACTTTTGTAAAAAAAACAATAAATTTACCAACCCTGGAATCAACCTTTTAGATTTTTCTAATTTAAAAAATTAATAAAGTGCGTTAAATGAACAAAGAAATAAAAAAAATTGATTTTATACTCTAATATTTAAAAAAAAATCAAAGGTTCCATCTTTGGAGCTGTAATTTTCAGTTTTCAAATTTTATACGCCAAAGTTTTCTTTCAGAAGCATAAAATATATTGAATTTATAAAGGAAAAGAAAAAAATTTTTAGAACTATTTAATTTCACATAACACAAAAAGTGTAACTTTTCCAACCCTGGATCATAATTTAGGATTTTTCTAATTCCTTATACCAATCTAGTTCTTTAAAAAATACATAAAATATATTAAGTGAACGAAGCAAAAACGAAATAAGAAAAAACTTAGTTTCGTTTAATTCCTTTAATATTAAAAAATTCAGTAAAGTGCGACTTTGACTCGCGCACGAAGGGTACCGTACATTCGGTTCTGAGCATTTTTTAATGTGGCTTTTTTGATTTTTTGAAGTTTTTCTTCATTTTAAACAATTTTTTCAGTTTTGTCGCTTTTTTCTCATTTAGGCGATTTTTTCGTTTTGGCGTTTTTTTTCATTTTGGCGATTTTTTATCATTTTGTGACTTTTTTCTGTTTTTGGGGGCTTATTGGAGATTTTTTTCATTTTGGCGATTTTTTTTTTTCATTTTGGCCATTTTTTTCTGTTTTTTTGGTTTTTTTTTTCATTTTGGAGATTTTTTTCATTTTGGCGTTTTTTTTCATTTTGGCGATTTTTTCCTGTTTCTGGGTTTTTTTTCATTTTGGCGACTTTTTTCTGGTTTTTGGGACTTTTTTCATTTTGGTGATTTTTTTTCATTTTGGCGATTTTTTTTTCATTTTGGGGTTATTTCTCATTTTGGTGATTTTCTTTCATTTTGGCGTTTTTTTCATTTTAGCAATTTTTCCGGTTATTCGCGATTTATTTTAGTCTTAGACATTTTTTTTTTTTGTAATTTGGTGTTTTTTTTCGTTTTGGCGATTTTTTGTTTGTTTTTGGCGATTTTTTTCGGTTTGGCGATTTTATAATTGTTTGATTTTTTAGTTTTACCGTTTTTGAAAATTTCAAGAGTTTTGCTCTTACGGTTTCCAAGATACAGCAAGTTGTCAAAATTGCATAGTCAAAAGTGCATTAACTGATGGAACACCCTTTAATTAAAATTTTTTGAAATTTATTGTTAATTTTTGTAGTCTGTATACAAATACACTAACCTTACAAATTTCAAGTGTATATACATACATAAATTCAATTGTATGTATATTACATGAGATTTTAACATTTTTCGTTGCTCGTTTTGGAACAACCCTTTAATTTCCAATTCTAATGTATTTTTTGTTGTAGCGGCCAAAGGTCTATACACTGTGTCCAAATTTCAGGTCTGTAGCTCTTACTAGAAAATACTAATTTAGTTTTAGACATAGTTAATTTTACATAACACAAAAAGTTAAAGTTTTCCAACCCTGGAAACGTCTTTTTAATTTTTTTATATTTTTTTAATTTAAAATTCCAATTTTAGTCATACTGAAGTGTAAAATAAGTTCATTTACTAAAAAAAATAAAAATTTGTTTTCGGTAGTTACTTTTATATGGCAAAATGAAGTTTAAGTTTTCCAGCTCTGCAATCGTCTGCTCGATTTTGCTGAATTTCAATACCAATCTATTTTGAAAAATTTCTGACACACCAGTCCAAGAACGAAGTCTCTAGCTCTTCTGGAAGCTTCGGAAAACCGATTTCACGTACAGACAGACGGACAGACGGATAGACGGACAGACGGACAGACGGACAGACGGACAGACGGACAGACGGACAGACGGACAGACGGACAGACGGACAGACGGACAGACGGACATCGCTTATTCGTCTTCCCTATGGATAAGGATCCAGAATATATATATTTTATGGGTCGCTTATTGATATTATAGAAATTACAAACGGAATGACAAACCTATATATATACCCTTTTACCATTTTTTTTGGTAAAGAGTATAAAAAAAGCCAAAATGAAAAAAACCCCCGAAATAGGAAATAAATTCAGTAAAGTGCGACTTTGACTCGCGCACGAAGGGTTCCGTACGTTGGGACTTGACAATTTTTTTTAATACAGTGTTTTTTTACGTTTTTTCAGCTGAAATAATTTATTTCTGATTATTTTTCGCTTTTATCTCGTTCTGGCGATTTTTTTAATTTTGGCGATTTTTTTTTTCATTTTTGGGTTTTTTTCATTTTGGCGATTTTTTCATTTTGGCAATTTTTTTCATTTTGGTGATTTTTTTCATTTTGGCGATTTTTTTTATTTTGGCGGTTTTTTCGTTTTGGCTATTTTTCCGGGTTTTCGCGATTTATTTTCGTTTTATAATTTTTTTTCATTTTGGCGATTTTTTAATTTTTGGCGATTTTTTTCATTTTGGCAATTTTTTTTTCATTTTGGCGATTTTTTTAGGTTTGGCAATTTTTTTTAATTTTGGCGATTTATTTTCATTTTGGCGATTTTTTTCATTTTGGCGATTTTTTTCATTTTGGCGATTTTTTTTTCATTTTGGCGATTTTTTTCATTTTAGCGATTTTTTCATTTTGGCGTTTTTTTTTCATTTTGGCGATTTTTTCATTTTGGCGATTTTTCCGGTTTTTTGCGATTTATTTTCGATTTAGAAATTTTTTTTAATTTGGTGCTTTTTTTCGTTTTGGCGATTTTTTTTTATTTTGGCGATTTTTTTTCGGTTTGGCGATTTTATAATTTTTAGATTTTTTTGTTTTACCGGTTTTGAAAATTTCAAGATGTTTGCTCTTACGGTTTCCAAGATACAGCAAGTTATCAAAATTACATAGTCGAAATTACATTAACTGATGGTACACCCTTTAATTAAAAATTTTTAAATTTTAATGATCAAACAGAATTGCGGCATAAACACATTTTCCATACAAATTGACACAAAAAATCAGCACCAGAAAGCAGTCGATAGATAGAATCTATTTTATTTTGAAAACGTTTTTTCTTATGCTCTCATATATAAATACTCATTCTCTCAAGAATGCTACCATACTTTCAATAAATTTCATACATTTTGTGAACAAAACTACAAAGAAAAATAAGCACAAAAGAAAATAAAACTAAAATTATAGAGCATTTGAAGTTACTGCTCTAGTTTTTATTATGGACTTTGTCAATTTGACAACGATTTTGCCTGAAGTTGCGGACATATTCTGTTTGATCATTTAGTGTTAATTGTTGTAGTCTGTATAAAAATACACTAAATTTACAAATTTCAAGTGTATATACATACAATTGTATGTATATTACATGGGATTTTAACATTTTTCGTTGCTCGTTTTGGCACACCCTTTAATTTCCAACTCTCATGTATTTGTTGTTGTAGCGGCCAAGGGTATACACACTGTGTCCAAATTTCAGGTCCGTAGCTCTTACGGTTCTCGAGAAAATACCCTGTGACGGACAGACGGACGGACGGACAGACGGACAGCGTAGCGAAAACAATAGGGTTCCTTTTTCACCTTTGGTGTACGGAACCCTAAAAATCGCCAAAATGAAAAAAATCTTCAAAATGAAAATAAGCCCCCAAAAACAGAAAAAAATCGCCAAAATGAAAAAAACGAAAAAAACGGAAAAAAAATCGCCAAAATGAGAAAAAAGCGCCAAAACTGAAAAAATCGTTAAACTGAAAAAAAAACTTCAAAAAAGCCAAAAAGCCACATTAAAAAATGCTTGGAACCGAATGTGCGGAACCCTTCGTGCGCGAGTCAAAGTCGCACTTTACTGAATTTTTTAATATTAAAGGAATTAAATGAAACTAAGTTTTATACCCTTTACCAAAAATGGAAAAGGGTATATATAGGTTTGTCATTCCGTGTGTAATTTCCATAACTTTAATTTGCGACCAAAAAAATATATATATTCTGGGTCCTCATAGCGAAGACGAATAAGCGATGTCCGTCTGTCCGTCCGGTGTACGTGAAATCGGTTTTCCGAAGCTCCCAGAAAAGCTAGAGACTTCGTTCTTGGACTGGTGTATCAGAAATTTTCCAAAATAGATTGGTACTGAAATTCAGCAAAATCGAGCAGACGATTGCAGAGCTGGAAAACTTAAACTTCATTTTGCCATATAAAAGTAACTACCGAAAACAAATTTTTATTTTTTTTAATAAATAAATTTATTTTACACTTGAGTACTACTAAAATTGGAATTTTAAATTAAAAAAATATAAAAAAAATAAAAAGACGTTTCCAGGGTTCGAAAACTTTAACTTTTTGTGTTATGGAAAATTAACTATGTCTAAAAGTATGCAGGGTATTTTCTCGAGAACCGTAAGAGTTAGAGACCTGAAAGTTGGACATAGTGTGTAGACCTTTGGCCGCTACAACAACAAATACATGAGAATTGGAAATTAAAGGGTGTTCCAAAACGAGCATCGAAAAATTTTAAAATTTTAAATAATATACATACAATTGTATGTACGTACATATGTATATACACTTGAAATTTGTAAGGTTAGTGTATTTTTATACAGACTACAAAAATTAACACTAAAATTTAAAAAAAATTTAATTAAAGGGTGTTCCATCAGTTAATGCAATTTTGACATCTTGCTGTATCTTGGAAACCGTAAGAGCAAAACTCTTGAAATTTTCAAAAACGGTAAAACTAAAAAATCAAAACATTATAAAATCGAAAAAAATCGCCAAAAACAAAAAAAAATCGCCAAAACGAAAAAAAGCACCAAATTACAAAAATAATGTCTAAGACTAAAATAAATCGCGAATAACCGGAAAAATTGCCAAAATGAAAAAAAACGCCAAAACGAAAAAAACCCCAAAAAACAGAAAAAATCGCCAAAATGCAAAAAAACCCCAAAAACAGGAAAAAATCGCCAAAATGAAAAAAAAATCGCCAAAATGAAAAATATCTCCAAAATGAAAAAAAGCCCCAAAACACAGAAAAAAATCGCCAAAATGAGAAAAATCCCAAAATAGGAAAAAACTGCCATAATAAAAAAATATTGCCAAAATGAAAAAAATCTCCAAAATGAAAAAAAAAGCCCCAAAAAAAGAAAAAAAATCGCCAAAATGAAAAAAAAACGCCAAAATGAAAAAAATCGCCAAAATGAAAAAACCCCAGAAAAAAAATAATTGCAAATATCCGAAAAAAGTCGCCAAAATGAAAAAAAATCACCAAAATGAAAAAAAAACCCAAAAAATAATAAATGGCAAAAATCCAAAAAAATCGCCAAAATGAAAAAATTTCCAAAATGAAAATAAACCCCCAAAAACGGAAAAAAATCGCCAAAATGAAAAAAAGCCCCAAAACCAGAAAAATCGCCAAAATGAAAAAAAAATCGCCAAAATGAAAAAAGATTCGCCAAAATGGAAAAAACTTCAAAATGAAAATAAGCCCAAAAAAAACAGAAAAAATCGCCAAAATGAGAAAAAAGCGACAAAACTGAAAATATCTTTTAAACGGAAAAAAACTTCAAAAAACCAAAAAAGTCACATTAAAAAATGCTCAGAACCGAATGTGCGGGGCCCTTCGTGCGCGAGTCAAAGTCTCACTTTACTGAATTTTTTAAAATTAAAGGAATTAAATGAAACTAAGTTTTTTCTTATTTCGTTTTTGCTTCGTTCACTTAACATACTTTATGTAAATTTTAAAAAACTAGATTGGTATCAATAATCAGAAAAATCCAAAATTATGACTCCAGGGTTGGAAAACTTACAATTTTTGTGTTATGTAAAATTAAATACGTCTAAATAATTCATTTTTCCTTTATAAATTAAATATATTTTATGCTTCTGAAAGAAAAAATTGGCCTATAAAATTATAAAAATGAAAACCAAGGCTCCAGAGATGGAAAATTTTAACTTTTTTTGATAATAGAGTAACTAAATAAAACAAAGTTTTTTCTTTTTTCCTTTTTGCTTAGTTCACTTAATATATTTTAAGTATTTTTTAAAGAACTAGATTGGTATAAGGAATTAGAAAACTCCTAAATTATGATTCCAGGGTTGGAAAACTGACACTTTTTGTGTTATGTAAAATGAAATAGTTGTAATAATTTTTTTCTTTTCCTTTATAAATTGAATATATTTAATGTTTCTGAAAGAAAAGTTTGGCGTATAAAATTTGAAAAATTAAAATTACAGCTCCAAAGATGGAAACTTTGATTTTTTTTTAAATATTAAAGTATAAAATTATTTTTTATTTTTTTATTTCTTTGTTATTAATTTTTGAAATCAGAAAAATCTAAAAGGTTGATTCCTGGGTTGGTAAATTAATAGTTTTTTTTCTACAAAAGTAACTAGGTCAAGTTAGTTTTTTCTTTTTGTTTACAAGTTTTACAAGTTTGGCATAGAAATTAGAAAAATAAAAGACATAGCTCCAGAGCTGGAAAACTTAAATTTTTTCTGGTATATAAAACTAATTATTTCTTTGGTAATTCTATATTTTATAAAAAAATAAATTAGTATTAAGAAGCTCAGAAATATGGTTACAGGGTTGGAGCTTAAAAAAAGTTTCGGTAAGAAAAATAACCAAAAATATTTTTTTTTCAGTTAAACAGATTTCATGTTTTAGGAAAATCATTACTCAAGATTTTTTATACATGATTAATTTTTTGATGGATATCTAATCTAATTGAAGTATAAACGAAGGTTTGTGCTTATTGTGCTCTCAGCATAATAACTATTAATTTTTAGTAACTGGAGATAAAACTAAAATTTATCGCTAAAGATAAATTAAAGGACATGTTCCGTTTCATTTTCCTGATACCTTTCCTTTCTGCTGAACAAATTTCAAACAAATCCTGTAGGAATAAAACGTTTACACGTTGTATACCATTTGCAATGGGAACTTTAAATCAAGACACTAAGAAGTTTTGCAACATCAATGATTATTAAATATGGGAAAGTATAAAACAAGTTAGTTTACTTGGTATGGAGGTGCAATACTAAGAATATTTTAGAGTTATTAAATAGCAGCACGGTTTTTGAACATCTCGAGAGCGAGTAAACAATCCCCAATTTTTTGGTATTGTATTGTACGTGACGTCGATGTTGACTGAAATAAGAGTGAATGTAAAATATATCTTAACCACAGAGTGTAGAGTAAAATATTCAATTATTGCTAATATCGAAAATAAAATAATTGAATCAAATTCTTTAATCGAAAAATACTGAAAGGTCACTTACTATTAATTGCTTTAGAGAAAAAAATGATAAATTTTATCACAAAACAAATATGTATGTATGTGTCTGTATACTATATATATGTACGCACATTGGTAAAGGGTTTATAAGATTCGGCACAGCCGAATATAGCACTGTTACTTGTTTTGGTAAAGGGTATAAAAACAAACAAAGAAACGCACATTAGAATTTGAAAAACAAATTTATTAAATTTTTTTTGTTTTTTGCTAACAACTCAATTGTGAATAATACAAAATTCGTTGTAGATGCCTTTTTAAATAATATTTTAATTGCATTCACAAATAAATTAATTGTATTTACCAAACTTTTTTTCCTTCGTAGTACTTGCATTGTTATGTTATATTAGTATTTAAATTCATTTAATATTTTAATTTATAATATGTTTCATATGTTTAAGATTTTTTAATTTTTGATTATAATAAATACGTGTTTAATATTCCAATACCAGTATTTTATTTACATACGAGAATCTCAAAAACTTGAAGTAAGGAAATCAATCTGTAAACAGATTTGGATGCAGAACACTAAAGTCTATTAAATGAATGACGAACTTCAACTGCTGCTTCAATATCAACCATCTTTTATAAAAATGTTTGGAAACTATATTCTTATGAATTGAACAGGCTAATTTTCGTATCGCTTTTTAAACCAAACTACATGTGATAATTATTAATGAACAAATAACATCAAAGTTAGTTGTAAATATTCTGACAACAACACATAGTTGAACAGAACAGTCAGCCGTTTTCGAAGGCCACTAAACCTTCCTCATCAGCGTCCTTCTTGTTTTGGTCCACTGAGCAAATTGAAATACGATGAATCAAACCAATTCACATATTCCATTTGCAATAAAGTTACGTATATAAGGCAGAAATCTACATCAACTGACACCACACACAGTGGACCAAAACACAGAAGAACGCTGATGAGGAAGGTTTAGTGGCATTCGAAAACGGCTGGCTGTTCCGTTCAACTATGTGTTGTTGTCAGAATATTTACAACTAACTTTGATGTTATTTGTTCATTAATAATTATCACATGTAATTTGGCTTAAAAAGCGTTACGGACATTAGCCTGTTCAATTCATAAGAATATAGAAACAAATACAGTTTGAAAACATTTTCATGAATGCACTGCAAAAATTTAATAATGTATTCGAATTGATGTTCCATAGAACACTTAACTATTCTATTTGAAGTTCAATAGATGAACTAACACAACGAATTTTGATTACTTATGCGTAGTTTCTCATTCGTCGCAATTGTGATTATACCTTTAATTGCCTAACCATCCACTAATTCGATATTGGATATGTTATTTTCAATTATGCTGACAATTTAAAAAAAAAATATATTTTTTTTAAAAAAACCGGGTTTTTGGTTAACCGAACTGAAAAAAACCGTTAATCGGTTAACCGACCATTTAATAATAAAATATATTAAATATAAACAAGAATTCATTTTAATTTAAAAAGCAACAAAAATAACTTAAACAAGTAAGAGTGCTATATTCGGCTGTGCCGAATCTTATATACCCTTTACCAACGAACGTACATATATATAGTATACATACACATCCATACATATTTGTTTCATGAAAAATTTATAATTTTTTTCTCTAAAGCAATCAATAGTGAGTGACGTTTCAGTATTTTTCGATTAAAGAATTTGATTCAATTATTTTATTTTCGATATTAACAATAGTTTAATATTTTACTCTACACTCTGTGGTTAAGATATATTTTACATTCACTCTTATTTCAGTCACGTCAATACAATACCAAAAAAATGGGGCTTGTTTACTTGCTCTCAAGATGTTCAAAAACCGTGCTGCTATTTAATAACTCTAAAATATTCTTAGTATTGCACCTCCATACCAAGTAAATTAACTTGTTTTATATATTTCCCGTATTTAATAATCATTGATGTTTTGATTTAAAGTTCCCATTGTAAATGGTATACATCGTGGTATTATGTAAACGTTTTATTCCTACAGGATTTTTTTGAAATTTGTTCAGCAGAAAGGAAAGTTATCAGGAAAATGAAACGGAACATGTCCTTTAATTTATCTTTAGCGATAAATTTTAGTTTTATCTCCACTTACTAAAAATTAATAGTTATTATGCTGAGAGCACAATAAGCACAAATCTTCGTTTATACTTCAATTAGATTAGATATCCATAAAAAAATTAAACATGTATAAAAAATGATTTTCCTAAAACATGAAATCTGTTTAACGGAGAAAAAAATATTTTTGGTTATTTTTTTGCCGAAACTTTTTTCAATCTCCAACTCTGGAACCATATTTCTGAGTTTCTTAATACTAATTTATTTCTTTATAAAATATAGAATATATTTAATTACAAAAGAAATAATTAGTTTTATATACCAGAAAAAAATTAAGTTTTCCAGCTCTGGAGCTATGTATTTTATTTTTCTAATTTCTATGCCAAATTATTTCATTCTAAGTCACAAAGTATATAAAACTTGTAAACAAAAAGAAAAAACTAACTTGACCTAGTTACTTTTGTAAAAAAAACAATAAATTTACCAACCCTGGAATCAACCTTTTAGATTTTTCTAATTTAAAAAATTAATAAAGTGCGTTAAATGAACAAAGAAATAAAAAAAATTGATTTTATACTCTAATATTTAAAAAAAAATCAAAGGTTCCATCTTTGGAGCTGTAATTTTCAGTTTTCAAATTTTATACGCCAAAGTTTTCTTTCAGAAGCATAAAATATATTGAATTTATAAAGGAAAAGAAAAAAATTTTTAGAACTATTTAATTTCACATAACACAAAAAGTGTAACTTTTCCAACCCTGGATCATAATTTAGGATTTTTCTAATTCCTTATACCAATCTAGTTCTTTAAAAAATACATAAAATATATTAAGTGAACGAAGCAAAAACGAAATAAGAAAAAACTTAGTTTCGTTTAATTCCTTTAATATTAAAAAATTCAGTAAAGTGCGACTTTGACTCGCGCACGAAGGGTACCGTACATTCGGTTCTGAGCATTTTTTAATGTGGCTTTTTTGATTTTTTGAAGTTTTTCTTCATTTTAAACAATTTTTTCAGTTTTGTCGCTTTTTTCTCATTTAGGCGATTTTTTCGTTTTGGCGTTTTTTTTCATTTTGGCGATTTTTTATCATTTTGTGACTTTTTTCTGTTTTTGGGGGCTTATTGGAGATTTTTTTCATTTTGGCGATTTTTTTTTTCATTTTGGCCATTTTTTTCTGTTTTTTTGGTTTTTTTTTCATTTTGGAGATTTTTTTCATTTTGGCGTTTTTTTTCATTTTGGCGATTTTTTCCTGTTTCTGGGTTTTTTTTCATTTTGGCGACTTTTTTCTGGTTTTTGGGACTTTTTTCATTTTGGTGATTTTTTTTCATTTTGGCGATTTTTTTTCATTTTGGGGTTATTTCTCATTTTGGTGATTTTCTTTCATTTTGGCGTTTTTTTCATTTTAGCAATTTTTCCGGTTATTCGCGATTTATTTTAGTCTTAGACATTTTTTTTTTTGTAATTTGGTGTTTTTTTTCGTTTTGGCGATTTTTTGTTTGTTTTTGGCGATTTTTTTCGGTTTGGCGATTTTATAATTGTTTGATTTTTTAGTTTTACCGTTTTTGAAAATTTCAAGAGTTTTGCTCTTACGGTTTCCAAGATACAGCAAGTTGTCAAAATTGCATAGTCAAAAGTGCATTAACTGATGGAACACCCTTTAATTAAAATTTTTTGAAATTTATTGTTAATTTTTGTAGTCTGTATACAAATACACTAACCTTACAAATTTCAAGTGTATATACATACATAAATTCAATTGTATGTATATTACATGAGATTTTAACATTTTTCGTTGCTCGTTTTGGAACAACCCTTTAATTTCCAATTCTAATGTATTTTTTGTTGTAGCGGCCAAAGGTCTATACACTGTGTCCAAATTTCAGGTCTGTAGCTCTTACTAGAAAATACTAATTTAGTTTTAGACATAGTTAATTTTACATAACACAAAAAGTTAAAGTTTTCCAACCCTGGAAACGTCTTTTTAATTTTTTTATATTTTTTTAATTTAAAATTCCAATTTTAGTCATACTGAAGTGTAAAATAAGTTCATTTATTAAAAAAAATAAAAATTTGTTTTCGGTAGTTACTTTTATATGGCAAAATCAAGTTTAAGCTTTCCAGCTCTGCAATCGTCTGCTCGATTTTGCTGAATTTCAATACCAATCTATTTTGGAAAATTTCTGACACATCAGTCCAAGAACGAAGTCTCTAGCTCTTCTGGGAGCTTCGGAAAACCGATTTCACGTACAGACAGACGGACAGACGGACAGACGGACAGACGGACATCGCTTATTCGTCTTCCCTATGCATAAGGATCCAGAATATATATATTTTATGGGTCGCTTATTGATATTATAGAAATTACAAACGGAATGACAAACCTATATATATACCCTTTTACCATTTTTTTTTGGTAAAGAGTATAAAAAAAGCCAAAATGAAAAAAACCCCCGAAATAGGAAATAAATTCAGTAAAGTGCGACTTTGACTCGCGCACGAAGAGTTCCGTACGTTGGGACTTGAGCATTTTTTTTAATACAGTGTTTTTTTACGTTTTTTCAGCTGAAATAATTTATTTCTGATTATTTTTCGCTTTTATCTCGTTCTGGCGATTTTTTTAATTTTGGCGATTTTTTTTTCATTTTTGGGTTTTTTTTTTCATTTTGGCGATTTTTTCATTTTGGCAATTTTTTTCATTTTGGTGATTTTTTTCATATTGGCGATTTTTTTTATTTTGGCGATTTTTTCATTTTGGCGATTTTTTTTCATTTTGGCGATTTTTTCGTTTTGGCGATTTTTCCGGGTTTTCGCGATTTATTTTCGTTTTATAATTTTTTTCATTTTGGCGATTTTTTAATTTTTGGCGATTTTTTTCATTTTGGCAATTTTTTTTTCATTTTGGCGATTTTTTTAAGTTTGGCAATTTTTTTTTAATTTTGGCGATTTATTTTCATTTTGGCGATTTTTTTCATTTTGGCGATTTTTTTCATTTTGGCGATTTTTTTTTCATTTTGGCGATTTTTTTCATTTTAGCGATTTTTTCATTTTGGCGTTTTTTTTTCATTTTGGCGATTTTTTCATTTTGGCGATTTTTCCGGTTTTTTGCGATTTATTTTCGATTTAGAAATTTTTTTTAATTTGGTGCTTTTTTTCGTTTTGGCGATTTTTTTTTATTTTGGCGATTTTTTTTCGGTTTGGCGATTTTATAATTTTTAGATTTTTTTGTTTTACCGGTTTTGAAAATTTCAAGATGTTTGCTCTTACGGTTTCCAAGATACAGCAAGTTATCAAAATTACATAGTCGAAATTACATTAACTGATGGTACACCCTTTAATTAAAAATTTTTAAATTTTAATGATCAAACAGAATTGCGGCATAAACACATTTTCCATACAAATTGACACAAAAAATCAGCACCAGAAAGCAGTCGATAGATAGAATCTATTTTATTTTGAAAACGTTTTTTCTTATGCTCTCATATATAAATACTCATTCTCTCAAGAATACTACCATACTTTCAATAAATGTCATACATTTTGTGAACAAAACTACAAAGAACAAGCAAGAGTGCTATATTCGGCTGTTCCGAATCTTATATACCCTTTACCAACGTACGTACATATATATAGTATACAGACATATACATACATATTTGTTTTGTAAAAAATTAATAAATTTCTTCATTTTGGAGATTTTTCCCATTTTGACGATTTTTTTCCATTTTGGCGATTTTTTTTTTGTTTTTGGGTTTATTTTGATTTCGGCGATTTTTTTCCATTTTGGCGATTTTTTTTGGAGCTTTTTTTCGTTTTGGGGTTTTTTCATTTTGGCGATTTTTTTCATTTTGGCAATTTTTTTTCATTTTTGCGATTTTTTTTTTCATATTGGCGATTTTTTTTATTTTTGGGTTTATTTTTATTTAGGCGATTTTTTTATTTTTTTTTTGTTTTTTTCATTTTGGCGATTTTTTTTTTCATTTTGACGATTTTTGTCTGTTTTTTAGGGTTTTTTCGTTTTGGCGATTTTTTCATTTTGGCGATTTTTTTTTCGTTTTGGCAATTTTTTTTGTTTTTGGCGATTTTTTCCTGTTTTGGGTTTTTTCAGTTTTGTCGCTTTTTTCTCGTTTTGGCGATTTTTTTCTGTTTTTGAAGGTTTTTTAATTTTGGCGATATTTTTCTGTTTTTGGGCTTTTCTTCATTTTGCAGATTTTTCCCATTTTGACGTTTTTTTTCATTTTGGCGATTTTTTTTTTATTTTTGGGTTTATTTTTATTTAGGCGATTTTTTTTTCATTTTAGCGATTTTTCGTCTGGCGATTTTTTTTCATTTTGGCGATTTTTTTTCATTTTGGCGACTTTCTTTCATTTTGGCGATTTTTTTTTTGTTTTTGGGTTTATTTTTATTTAGGCGATTTTTTTCTTTTTTTTTGTTTTTTTTCATTTTGGCGATTTTTTTTTTATTTTGGCGATTTTTGTCTGTTTTTAAGATTTTTTTTTTCGTTTTGGCGATTTTTTTCATTTTGGCGATTTTTTTCCTTTTGGAATTTTTTTTTTGTTTTTGGCGATTTTTTCCTGTTTTGGGGTTTTTTTCATTTTGGCGATTTTTTTCTGTTTTTTTGGGTTTTTTTCGTTTTGGCGATTTTTTTATTTTGGCGATTTTTTTCATTTTAGCGATTTTCTTTCATTTTGGCGATTTTTTTTCATTTTAGCAATTCTTCCGTTTTATGCGATTTATTTTAGCTTTAGAAATTTTTTTTTTAATTTGGTGCTTTTTTTCGTTTTGGCGATTTTTTTTGTTTTTGGCGATTTTTTTCGGTTTGGCGATTTTATAATTTTTAGTTTTTTTAGTTTTACCGTTTTTGAAAATTTCAAGAGTTTTGCTCTTACGGTTTCCAAGATACAGCAAGTTGTCAAAATTGCATTAACTGATGGTACACCCTTTAAGTTAATTTTTTTTAATTTTAGTGTTAATTTTTGTAGTCTGTATAAAAATACACTAACCTTATAAATTTCAAGTGTATATACATACATACATACAATTGTATGTATATTACATTGGATTTTAAAATTTTTCGTTGCTAGTTTTGGAACACCCTTTAATTTCTAATTCTCATGTATTTGTTGTTGTAGCGGCCAAGGGTCTACACACTGTGTCCAAATTTCAGGTCTGTAGCTCTTACGGTTCTCGAGAAAATACTAATATAGTTTTAGACATAGTTAATTTTACATAACACAAAAAGTTAAAGTTTTCCAACCCTGGAAACGTCTTTTTAATTTTTTTATATTTTTTTAATTTAAAATTCCAATTTTAGTCGTACTGAAGTGCAAAATAAGTTTATTTTAAAAAAAATTAAAAAAATTGTGTTATCTAGTTAGTTTTATATGGCAAAATCAAGTTTCAGTTTTCCAGCTCTGCAATCGTCTGCCCGATTTTGCTGAATTTCAATACCAATCTATTTTGGAAAATTTCTGACACACCAGTCCAAGAACGAAGTCTCTAGCTCTTCTGGGAGCTTCGGAAAACCGATTTCACGTACAGACAGACGGACAGACGGACAGACGGACAGACGGACAGACGGACAGACGGACAGACGGACATCGCTTATTCGTCTTCCCTATGCATAAGGATCCAGAATATATATATTTTATGTGTCGCTTATTGATATTATAGAAATTACAAACGGAATGACAAACCTATATATACCCTTTTACCATTTTTGTTGGTAAAGGGTATAAAAATAAGCACAAAAGAAAATAAAACTAAAATTATAGAGCATTTGAAGTTACTGCTCTAGTTTTTATTATGGGCTTTGTTAATTTGACAACGATTTTTCCTGAAGTTGCGGACATATTCTGTTTGATCATTTAGTGTTAATTGTTGTAGTCTGTATAAAAATACACTAAATTTACAAATTTCAAGTGTATATACATACAATTGTATGTATATTACATGGGATTTTAACATTTTTCGTTGCTCGTTTTGGAACACCCTTTAATTTCCAATTCTCATGTATTTGTTGTTGTAGCGGCCAAAGGTCTACACACTGTGTCCAAATTTCAGGTCTGTAGCTCTTACGGTTCTCGAGAAAATACTAATATAGTTTTAGACATAGTTAATTTTACATAACACAAAAAGTTAAAGTTTTCCAACCCTGGAAACGTCTTTTTAATTTTTTTATATTTTTTTAATTTAAAATTCCAATTTTAGTCGTACTGAAGTGTAAAATAAGTTCATTTATTAAAAAAAAATAAAAATTTGTTTTCGGTAGTTACTTTTATATGGCAAAATGAAGTTTACGTTTTCCAGCTCTGCAATCGTCTGCTCGATTTTGCTGAATTTCGATACCAATCTATTTTGGAAAATTTCAGACACACCAGTCCAAGAACGAAGTCTCTAGCTTTTCTGGGAGCTTCGGAAAACCGATTTCACGTACAGACAAACGGACAGACGGACATCGCTTATTCGTCTTCCCTATGCATAAGGATCCAGAATATATATATTATATGGATCGCTTATTGATATTATAGAAATTACAAACGGAATGACAAACCTATATATACCCTTTTACCATTTTTGATGGTAAAGGGTATAAAAATCATCATGTTAAGTTCCCTTAATTTCTACTACATACATCTGCGTCTAAAACAAATAGCCAATAACTGCTGTCAACAATGTGATGTGTGATTGTAGGAATGACCATTAATGTGTTAATATGAAGCAGAAATGTAAATGAAAATAGCTCACCTGAAAGTATGTTTGACCCCTGTCAACCCAACCGATGGCCATATCGGAGCCAGCAATGTTGCCATCTGGTGAAAATCCGAAACCCACATAACCTAGTGTACGTGCTTGAATTTCAAAGGTTATATCTTGATTGATGATTTTCCATAAGATGCGAAAATCCCCATTCAAATCGACGACATGGTCCCAATTCAAAGTCTCTTTGTTGGCGGCTAATGGCGTGGCAAGCGCTGATGAAGATATTAAGTTCTCCAGCAGGCAGTTAACAAGTACAAAACTGGATATTAAGCAAGTGACTAGCGATGACATCGCTTGCGTCGAGGTGGTCATTTTCTGACACAAAGTGGTTGACGTGAGTGGGAGGAGAACTTTGGTTGGCCTGCTTTGCCTGTCTGTCAATTTACCTCTTTGGGTATTTTTTTTCTTTTCTTTTAACAATATTGGTATGTGTATGGGGTTGGGGGGATGAGGTTGCTCACATGGCAGCTGGAGGTGTCTCACATTTATTTTATTAATCCCTTAGCTGTTGTAGTTGTCGTTTATTTTATTTTATATTTTCTATTTGTTTTGCTCTGCTTTTTCTGTGCGTATCTAGTCGTTATCTAAATGGTGTGCGAAAGTTGCCTGTGTGTGCTTGTGTTTCTGTCAGATTTAGTTGATTTTAATTAATAGTTTAGGTTGACCAGCCTCTTTAAGCAGAAGACGTAGAAGACTTAACTCGACATTTATTGCTCGTAAAGCCTTTTAGCAAGCACCAAATAGCAAATTTATTTACGTACATATGTAGGTATGTACATATATACAATAGAATGAAGGATTGTTTGCGTCGTACACACATGAATGGAATGGATAAGCGTATTTGTGCACAAGTGGGTTAGTAATTTTACTCCTTACACATATACACATGTATGTAAGTATGTGTATGTACGTGTATATTTGAGTGTACAGAGGAGCTTTTGTATGCGTTAGTGTGTGCTTGAGTTTGAATAAATGTTGGAGATTTAAAATGTTTCAATGAACAACGTTCAGGCGTTATGGTTCGCTTTTGTATTAAGCAGTTTGTTGAAACATGCGTAAAATTTACGCAATCGAATAAATGACTATTTGTCCGTCCAACTGTCCGTTTTCCTTGCAAACCATTCAATTATTCAAACGCATACATACATACATACATTTAACTTTAAATGTTTTTTTAGAGTATGTGTTAAGGCGTAAGTGTTACTCTGTCCGTGTTTGTGCGTGTGTGAAAGAAAAATGTGCGTGTAAATCACACTTTTTTTGTCTGGTTTCAGAGAAAATTTTCGAAAGGTAGCTAGCTAGCTGCTGAATAGCTGGCGGGCTGAACTTGATTGCTTAGTTGGTCGGTTGAATTACTAACTAGCTTAACGTAGTTTTTATTGTAGTGCAAGTATTAAAAACAATTTTTCTTCTCGTTGGCCTTGTTATGTTATTTTTCTGTTCTCTTTCATTTCCTATATTTCTCACTATGCATCATGCTTGGGTGTCTTCATAGGTATGATCCAAATATTCGCTTTAAAGGGGAGTAAAGTGACAACACTTCAATGTATCTGTTTTGTTTTGTTTTTTTTTTTTTGCCACTTTCACACTCACTCGCATACCAGCAAACACATTTAAGTTTAAGCACCACAGTCTTTATAAACACCAGTTAGATGAAATTTCATTTAAGAAAGAAAGAAAGTTTTTCGATTTGCTTTTTGGATTGCTGTCGGTTTTTTATGTATTTTATTGTTTTTGTTGTCTTATGAATTTCAGTAATATGTATCACAGCATTCGGCTCACAGCTCATGTACATACGTATATACACATATTCATATAGGCAGAGTACTTTTTCATATTAAAGGAAAAAATGAATTTCATATTTTGTTTTTACTTCCATAACCTTTTCACTACTGGCTGGTTGGTGGCTCGCTAGTTGGCTTGTTGGCCGTCTGGCTCGCTGGCAAATTTGTGTACATATGATATCCTTTCATTTGTGTTCAGTACGGGTGTGGTGGTATTCGATTTCTTATTTTTATAACCGCGTTGGTTTTTTTCTGGCTTTATTTGGTATGGAATTTTTGTTTATTTGGCTTTTATATTTTACAGTTTACAAATGCTATATTACATAAAACTACACAAACTCGGGAACAAAACCCCGAAAACAAAAAAGACCATACAAAAGGAAGAAATGCTTGTAGATTGTTCTTATTTATGCATTTATATCGTCATAACTGTTATATAGTACACAATTGCTTTTTATATGCATACATGCATACGGACATACATACATACATACAAATGTATGCGTTTGCCTATGTGCTTTTGCAGCGAAAATATCTAGTATTTGTAGTATTTGGAGCAGTTGTTAATGAATTTTTTGGCTGGTACTGTTTCTGTTCGGTGAACCTCGTCATCCTCACATACACACATATTTCCACTGTTTGTTTATGTGGCGCGTTGTCCTTTCTCGTTTCTATAAATCATATTTCATGTTCATTTTTGGTTATTTTAATTATCAGGCAATATTCATAGATTGCATTTCTTTGTGGTCGTTATTATTTTCTGAACTTCGGTATTGATTGCTCCTTTATTGCTGAAAACAGTAAAAAACGAAACAACAAACACACATAAATAAATTGAATAGTGTACGGAAGTATACTACATACATACATTCGCATGGAAAGAATGCATTGAAAATAATAAAACGAGAATTACAAATGTTTATACAATTGTCTTTATATGTACCTATATAAACACAATTTATTGAATTGTTAAATCCGACTGTATAGACTTTCCCGGAAAAAAAGTCTATAATACAGGTGAATATATAGTTTTCAGTTGAAAATTTATGTTTGTTTTGTTGCTGAAATAAATAAATTGAAAACTTAATATGCATACATACATATGTATGTGTGTATATGTATGGGTTATCAGTAACATCAAAGAAAAAGATTAGTTAGGAATAGCTTTCAGGTAATAAAAGCCATAGGCATGACAGTTCTGGTTAACTTAAAGAGAAAATACTATAACGTCCCTTTTCACAATGTATGGTTAAGAGTTAACGTGAACTTTAACTGACAGTTCTTCATACAAAACTTGCAGTTAAAGTCTCTGTTATCTTTTAACCATACATTGTGAAAAGGTACGTAAATCAGATAGTTTCAAAGTTTTAATGAAAAAAATCCAATACATCCATACATACATTCTAGGTCTTATTCTAAAAATATATTTTTGATTTATAAGAGGTTTATAAAACAATTTATACAAAGTTTTTGTTCTATAAATCAAGGATGAACAATATTTAAATGCAGATTCTAAAGGTAAGAAAGCACTGTAGATTCAAATAATCGAACTCGAAAGCGAGTGCGACTTAAATTTGCGATAAAAGGATCTTAAGAAATTAAAAGTCTAATGAAAAGATCTAAATTTGTGTCTCTTCTCCATGTTTTTCTCGCAAACAAATCTCTAAATTTCCTTGTGTCCTTATTTTTTTGCATCTTGAGCTTCATCTGACAGCTATCATATAGGAAGAATCCAAGACCTTATTATGTATTTTCTATGAAAAAGGATTTCATGGACGCTAATTGGCATAATGTACGATCAAATATAAAATTGTTTGACAACAATAAAACTTTCAAAAGCATCTTCATCAATAGGGTAACCACTACCTATAGTTTCCAAAACAATATGAAATCGTTCAATTAATTATTTATTGACACCAGTACTGAACTGAAATAAATAAATAAATAAAATAAAAAAAATAAAAAAAAATATTTTCTGTTGCTCAAAGTTTTTAAGTTTTCTTCCAGCTTTTTTACAACTTTTCAGTTGTACACGTCCAGGCAATACATAAGGTTCGTAAAGCCAAACTGAATTTGATGTTAAGAAACGGTTACGATGTCTTCCACATTTTATAAAATTTTCGGCAAGCTTACAACAAATAAAATTCATATTTGCCTTTTGGTCTTCTGGTACATCTTGAAGACCATATCTTACCATTATTAATGACAATAATACGTCATGGCGATCAGTGTTGCCAGAATTTCTAAGGATAAAATCTGCAAAATTTAAAAATCTTTCACGAAAAAATCTGAAAAATCTGCATTTTATTTTTAAAATCTTCAAAGCAATTTTTAAAACAACTTTTTTTACATTTTATTCAAAAAAGTTACATAAATATGGAGGGTGCACCTTATATTTGAACTTGATAAATTGTACCGTAACTCTCCCTAGAAATATTCTATCTACCTAAAAACTATATTTCGCAAAAAATTAGGCTGATCATGTATTGGGAAGGCGTGGCTTATCCGCCCTTAAGTTGCAATACAATGAAGCCTATATTAAATTTTCACATCTGTTAATTTTGAGTAAACTAATGGAATACGTTTTACTTTCCTAAAGTAAATCATAATAATATAGAAAGCCGAATTCATCAAATAGATCAAATGCGGCCTAAAGGGGGCCGCATCGCACCAAAATGTAAACTTTCATAATTGTTTTTAGAATTATCTAAAGAATAATTTGAAACTTTTTTTAATAGGCTATTAACCCGTTATTCTCCCTCCTTATTCCTTCGAAAGTTAAGTTGAGTACGCATCTGATAAGATTATTTTAACACATTAAATTTTTTTACAAGTTTTAAAGAATAACGTTTATTAAATTAAATAGGTATTATTGTGCCATGGTATATTACAAAGTATTGAGTTATTCGTTTACTCGTAGGCACTCAGGTATCCTTTTTATTATTTATTTTACTGTATAAATATAAATAAATATATTGACCGTCAAATCACAAATGTATTTAAAATCGTCCAGCACATACAAACATAGTTATAAAATGTAAATATTAACAAATTCTGGCAACTCCGAACTGCGAAAATAAAAAGGGAACTCCCCAATAGGAATTACATTTTTTATTCTTCAACAGCAATTCAAAGTGTGTTAGAAACTGATTTTAACAGTCAAAATACATTGTGAAAAATATAGTTAAAAGTGAATATTGCTTTCAAAGTTTTATTAAAGATACAGATATGTTGTTTACGGCTAACCAGCAAAAAAGGTGTAAATTAAAACAAAATGAATACAAGAAGACAAGAAAAATTTTACCTTCTTGATCACGATGCGAGCCAAATTATTGGTGCCAAATGCGCAAGTTTTGCGAGTATTATTCTATAATATGCGCAAAGTAAAACTAGACTTGCGAGCAAGTGCATCTCTTGTGGTAAAGGAAATACAAATTTTGTGGGATAAAGCGAGAATTCCAACAAGAGCATTCGACAAATGCGTTTCAAAAGTGGAAGGTTTGTACTTTGAACGTATGAAATTACAGAAAAGCGACGAACATTATTGCAAAAAAACGCGAAAAGGAACTATCGGAAAAATTCGACGATCTATTTGATGTAGCTCACGCTAATGCATAAGATATGCTAAATATAGAAGTAGACAAATTATTTTTGATGAATCAAAGAAAAAAGGAAGACCTGGTTCAATGTTGGGCAGTGACCCAACATTCGTCTTCCTGAAAAAATAAGGAACTTTTTAAAGAGAAACATATATCTGTTTTGCAAAATAAGTATGTAAGACGTGCCAGCTGCAAAAAAAGAAGTCAACATCACTTTATAACACCGAAACTAGTGTCAGCTTTAGACAAATGAAGGTTAGCCGCGAATAACGTTTTAAGTGACAAAATTATAATTTTTCAGGAGAGCCAATAAACGTATTTTGAAGCAAGATTGCTTTTTCCGTTAAAATTTTTTTAGTTTATCGAATATAATGATAACTTTTAACATTAGGTTAGGTTAGGTTAGTCTGGGTGGTGATCCTTAGCGATACCAAAAAAAAAAAATGACAAGAAATCTGCAAGTATGGCGGCCTAGCTCGCGGTGCCTGTATCGAATGACTCCCACACAGATTTAGCAAACCTTAGCAGCCTACACATTTCTATTCCCGATACAAGATCAAGACTACGAAAAGTGTGATCACCAAGGCAGTCATATCTAGTGCGGTTTAGAGCCGGACAGTGGAACAGTAGATGTTCTACTGTCTCAATTACCCCAGGTTCCTTACATTTCCTGCAGGTGCCGTCAAGTATTTGTCCTATTTTGACGGCATATGAAGCCGTCCAACAGTGTCCAGTTAATATCCCCACTAGAAGTCTACAGTTTCTTCTGGTTAGTGATAAAAAGAATTTAGTCGATTTAGGATCATAGGAACTCCACATGATTTTAGAAGTTTTCCAAGTTTTCGTCACACGCCAACTTTCCTCCGTTTCTTCCTTCATCTTAGAGTCTAAGATCCCTTTCAAGTACTGAATTGGTTTCCGAACATATACCATTTCTTCCACAGGTAATTGGATTCCCCTTTTGGCCAGTGTATCTGCCATTTCGTTTCCCTCAATCCCCATGTGTCCTCGTACCCAAAAAACATGTACTTGTCTGTCAGCACATAGCCTATTTAGGGCGTTCCTACACATGAGCACAACCGAGGAGTAGTTACAGTCTGCTGAAATAGCCTTAATTGCTGCTTGACTATCTATATATATATTCACACGCGCATTCATGGCTTGAGGGGTAAAAGCTAATTCTGCAGCCATTTTGGCTGCATAGATTTCCGCCTGGAATATGCTACAGTAATAAGGAAGTTTATAAGATTCCTCTATACTGAGCTCTGGGCAGTAAACCGCAGCTCCTACCCCTTCATCCATCTTTGAACCATCAGTGAATAAATTGAAACTATGCCCCCTATAGTTAAGACCTTCGAGATAGCCTTCTTCCCTTATAGTGATCTGTGGTTTTTCAAGAAAGTTAATTTCTGGAATGATGTACACTCGTTACGAGTTACACTCCATGTCTTCCAGCAATTTACCGTGACCAAATGGTTTGTACGACATCTGTCCTGTTATTCTCAGTCGGATTACGGACTTACAGGCCGCATTCAAAGCGGTTAGTTTTATTGGTTTAAGGTCCAACATAACATCTAAGGCTGCAGTAGGTGTACTTTTCAGAGCTCCAGTGATGCAGAGTTCTGGGTGTTTTCTAACTTTTTTAGGTATGCTTTCGTCTCAGTCGCCCTCCACCATACAAGTATTCCGTAGAGTAGAATTGGTCTAGCTACCGCTGTGTATGTCCAATATGTAAGATTAGGCGAAAGTCCCCATGTCTTTCCCAGCATCTTTTTACATGCGTACAGAGCAGTGGTGGCCTTTTTGACTCTATCCTCTATATTGGGTTTTCACGTCAGTTTACTATCCAAAATAACTCCCAGGTACTTTGTATGTGTTTTAGGCGAGAGTGATATACCGTCCAATTTTGGTGTTCTCCATTCCGTAACTTTCCTTCTGGTAAAAAGTACGAGATCTGTTTTTTTCAGGGTTCAAGTTCAGACCTACCCTGGTTGCCCATCTATGAATATCCTTTAAAGAGGACTCCATAATGGAGCTAATTGTGTCGAGGAACTTACCAGTTATGATAATGGCTATGTCGTCCGCATATGCCGTAATCCTAGCTGCTTTACCCTCGAATTCCATGAGAATGTCATTCACGACAAGCGTCCAAAGAAGAGGTGAAAGAACTCCTCCTTGGGGAGTTCCTTGTTTATAGTGGCATTGCCTAATTCTGCAGATATGATTCTACATTTTAAGAGATTGCCAATCCATTTCTTGACTAATATGTGAGCACCAGACCGATTGACGCTTTCCATAATTGCGTCCGTAGAGACATTATTGAAAGCGCCTTTAATGTCTAGGAAGACCCCCATAGCACAGTCCTTATAGTGTAACGATTTTTCAATCAGCTCGACAACATTATGGAGTTTCTACTGATCTACCCTTTGTATAGGCATGTTGTTTAGAAGACAGAATATTTGGGTATACATTTTCTTTTATGTGTATATCCAAGATTCTCTCTAGTGTTTTCAGCAGAAAGGATGTTAGACTGATAGGCCTAAAGTCTTTTGGATACGTATGGTTACTCCCACCTGCTTTTGGTATGAACACAACCTTAGCTGTCCTCCATGACCTTGGCACATAATTTAACATTAGCTTTTCTTTTTGTATTTCTGCTACATTTATCAATTATTTTCGACAATTTCGTTTGCATGATTTTTTTAGTTACTTACAAAGTTTTGCACTGACTGACCGATTTGTAATTGTATTTTGACGGCGATAAGATGCATAATTTGGAATGGTCTTATATTTGAACAACGCAAGAGAGTTATGTTAATGGTAATCTGTGAAAAAACTGGTTTTTAAAAGTTGTCTTTTACAACGTTATTCGCGGCTGTGCTTCAAATGTAAAATAAGCGATCGTGATGCAGTGCGAGTTACAATAGCAACCGCTCAAGCTTTAAAACATGACGTTAGCTATTTAGTTATAAACACCACGTCTATCCGCCGATGTCGTAAGAACACTCGATATCAAACAAACCAAGAAATTCGAGATGTATTTAAAAGCAAACTGATATTAACTGTTCATTGGGATGGTAAAATTTTGCCATCATTGTTAAGTAGAGAAAAAGTAGACCGTTTACCAGTAGTAATATTATTTAACGGAAATAGTTACTTGGCATACCAGCAATTTCTACCGGCACAGAAAAGGAACAGTCTACAGCTATTTTAAATTTGTTGAAAAAATGGAATCTAGAAAAAAAGGTGCAGGCTCTTTGCTGCGATACTATGTACATCGTCCAATTTAGGACGTCAGCAGGGTGCATGCGTTCATTTGGAGAAAATATTTAAAAAAAGAACTTTTGTATTTACCTTGAAGTCATCATTTTTTTGAAATTCTTTTAAGGAGCGTTTTTGATGACAAAATGAAAAAATGTACTGATCCCAGCGTACAAATATTTAACAAATTTGGAGAAGAGTGGGAAAAAATTAACACAAAGTCATTTAAATCTGGAATGGGAGATATTCATGAAAAAAACAAGCTAGGCGATATGAAAGATGCAGTTGAGTTTGCTTTCAGTAGCCTAAACAAAAGTCAACCCTGAGACGATTACAAGGAACTTCTCCAACTAACCTTAGTTCTCCTTGGAGAGTCGGTTCCAAAGTTTATTTTAAAAATGCCGGATGCCTTTCACCATCCACGTTGGATGTCTAAGACTATTTATACATTAAACATATTTTTACTTAGAGGACACTTCACTCTAAATGATTCTAAAAAGGATAACGTTAGAGACATTTGTATTTTTATAGTGAAAATATATTTAAAAGTTTGGATAAAAGCGCCATTTGCTGCTGAAGCCCCTAGTCAAGATTTAAATTTATTTAAAAAATTATATGCATATAGTCTGGTGTATGAAAATATAAGTCAACAATTTTTACATAAAGTTTGCAACCATTTGTGGTACTTGTCACCTTTTTCGATGAACAAATATCCAACATATCAAAAATATTTATGGTGGCTGCTTTAAAAAAGGCCACTAAAACTAACATCAAAAAGTTGAACATTCCCCTTACTAACATTAGCCAATTCATGTGTAAAAATATTGAGGATTTTGTTACAGAAAATACTTTAAGTTTCTTCAAAAGATGTTCTATTTCAATGGATTTTTTAAACAAAAATCCAAAAGAATGGCGTACTGACAGTGGTTACAATGCACGCTTAGATATTGTAATTACCCTAAAAGTAGTTAATGACACTGCAGAACAGGCGGTTAAGTTGATGGAAGAATTTAATCAGGTCTTGCCACGTGACGAAGAAGAAAAGGAAATAATAATACGAACAGTTGCACATTATAGAAAAAATACCCTCATTCTACCGAATCTACCTTAAAAAATTAATACGGTAAGTGTACATAAAAATAAATATAAAACAATAATTAAAATTAATTGTAAACAAATATCTTTTTTCCAAACTTATTTTTGAAAACAAAAAAAATTTTTTTCTGTTTTTGATATATTTATTAAAATTTGGAATAACAAGGATTAATAATAAAAATCTTTTATTTATGTGTTTAACATTTTACATTTTAATTTTTTGTAAAAATATGCCAACATCGGTAATTAATGGTATTTTCGCAGAATTTTTAAGAACAAATTTGTATTGTGATGAGTTTTTAAGGATTTTAGTTTAAAATCTATTGGGTAACTATATTCCACTTAAAAAACACATACTTGTTTGGAAGTTTTTGCACATATGTAAATAACATTTGTATTGATTTTGTTGATATAGGGCATACATCACTAATTTAAGGGCGAATGAGCCACGTCTTTTCATTATGCGATCCAAAAAATTTTTTTAGAAGCTTATTTTTTTGATGTGAAGAACATTTTGAGAGGCAATTGCAACCGAAAACTTGCAAACATTTTTGGCGTATACTTGTAAGGCGCACCTTAATGTACATGTGTAACATAAATATTTTTGCATTAACTCATATTCATAAAATTTTGTCGGTTTAAAATGTGTTTGATTTAAATTTTTTAGAAAAAATTTTCTTAAAATAACTTTTAAGCACATTTTATCTTTTTTATGACTATACGCCTTTAATGTATGATGAATATTCATTTCGTTCTGCTTAAGAACCTCATCAACATACTTCAACCACAAAATGCTTGAAATAATGTAAAAAACTTCATATGTTTATAGAACGACTATCAATAGTTTATTAAGAATTATGTACACACAATAGGTAATATTCATAAAAATTATTTTGGATTACAAAACGTTTAACAAACAAATTTCCATACAAAATTTGGTTTGTAAATCTTTTGAAAACTAACACAATTTTTTATGAATACGGCGGAATACACTTTTTTTTTTTTTTTTTTTTTTTTTAATACATGATATTTATTTATTGTATCTTCATATATGAACTAACAATAAGTATTCAAATCTTAAATATAAAAATATAATTAGGCCCGACCAGTGTCGGACATAAGCTTAGTAATAGTTATATATAATACATAAGTAGTGATAATCAAAAGGAAAAAATATAAAAACTAAAAGTATTTTCAGGAAGACCCATCTGGAGTGCTGTGAATAAGAGCCCTTGTGTCCCTCTTTTTTAGGCGGATGTGTCCAGTAAAGTTCAAAATATTACGGGCAAGCGGATTAGGATGTGACTCGAGTTTTGTTAGATATTTGCCTGCGTAATTTGCAATTTCTTCAGTCACTAGTGGCATATTCAAATCACGATGTATATTTGAATTTTTGATGTACCATGGAGCCGATGTTATCATGCGTAAAATTTTGTTTTGCCTGCGTTGAATTTTCTCTACATTTGAAGCTGAAGCAGTGCCCCATAGTTGAATTCCGTAGCACCATATTGGCTTTAAAAGCGACTTGTATATTAAAAGTTTACAGTCTGGGCTAAGTGTTGAATTTCGACCAATCAGCCAATGTACCTGAGTTAATTTAAGTTTCATTTGAGTTAACTTGGAGTCAATATGGTGTTTCCATGTAAGTCGTCGGTCAAGGTGTATACCAAGATATTTCACATGTGAATGTTGAGAAACAACTTGATTGTTAATCCGAATGGGGGAACAAGTATCTCTTCGTAAAGTAAATGTTACTTGATTCTCCATAAGTTTAACCAAAGCTCCATCTGGCTAATGTGTTCCTGGAGTTTGCGGGATGCCTCATCAGGGTTTTCATGCATACTAAGGCAGGCTGTATCGTCGGCAAATGTGGAAGTATCGATACTACTGCTCACTGGCATATCACAAGTATAAATTAAATATAAAACTGGTCCCAGTATACTCCCCTGTGGCACACCAGATGAAATTGTTTCAGGCCTACTTGTAAAGTCTCCTTCCGCAACAGTGAACTTACGGGAAATAATGTAACTTTCCAAAAGATTTAAAATGTTTATTGGTAAGTAAGTCTTCAATTTTAAAATAAGGCCTTCATGCCACACTTTATCAAATGCCTGGGAAACGTCAATAAACAGCGCAGAACAATACTTTTTTTCCTCAAAAGTTCTTCTTATAAATTAAACCAATCTGTGAGTTTGTTCAATGGTGCTATGCTGACTTCTAAAACCAAATTGATGGTCTGGTATGCACCCACTACTAATTAGAATTGGGGACAATTTTGTTTTGAGCAGTTTTTCGAAAAGCTTTGATATTGTAGATAGTAGACTTATTGGCCTATATGACTCAGCCTTGGTTATATCTTTGCCCGGCTTTGGAATCATTTTAACCTTGGCAAGTTTCCAGTTGTGTGGATAATACTCCAGTCGTAAAATAGCATTAAATATGAATAACAGGATTCTCATTGCAATACGACGCAAGTTCATCAGCATCTGATTACTAATTCCATCAATACCCGGAGCTTTCTTCGGGTTGAGTTCGGCAATTAATTTTTGTAAATCACGCGTCTTAAACTTTATGTGTTGAGGGGGTAGAGCGACTATATTCGGCAAATCAGTAACACCAGTACATATATTTGGCGTAAAAACGGATTTTAAGTGCTCAGCAAATATTTTACCTTTTTCAGTATACTTCTTGCCCAACCTCCGGTAGATGTGCGTAGAGGTGGCTTATACTCAACGGGTGTTTTAAGCTTTCTGGCAGCGCACCATAAGGAGTAATTAGACGCCGGTGTAACATCAAGACCCTCCAGATAATTTTTAAGAGATGCAATTTTTTCAGATGCAAGCAACTCTTGGAGTCGTTTAGTGCACTCTTTAAATCTGATTTTATTTTGTGGTGATCTGTGCTGTTGCCATTCCCTTCTAGCCCTTATTTTTTCACGTACGAGACGTTCAATGTCTGTAGAATAAATTTTATTAAACCCAATCTGTGGATGGGAGATAGTGGCATGTTCAGCAGCCTGTTTAATATTCTCGCTGAGATTGGCAATGTTCGATTCAATATCATGGGGTGTTCTAAGCGTAATGTTTTCCGTACAATGACTGCTGAGATATTTTTTGAACCTCAGCCAATTAACACGATTGATCATCTTCACATATGGGTCAGGTAAGTTACTTCTTAATGAGCTACAAATTGTAATGATCGTCGGGGAGTGATCGGACGAGAGATCAAGAGAAGCTTGAACTTGAATTAAATCCCTAGAGATATTTTTTATGACGCCAAAATCTATAACATCCGGAATTTTTTGTATGTCAGTAGGCCAATAAGTGGGCTCCCCACTCGAAATGACATCCAAGCCCATTTTTGAAATAGTGTTGAACAATGCTCGACCTCTGGGTGTAACAAGGCGCGAACCCCAGAACGTATGTTTCGCATTGTAGTCTCCAGCTGCTACAAAACAAGGTCCAAGAGATTTGTAGAAATTCTCATATTGATTCTCAGTGATTGAAAATCTGGGAGGGGAGTAAATTGATGATATAACGAAATTTGAATAAAAACTTTCAATGCGGAATACACTTAAAAGCTTCAAGCAAAAATCTTTACAAGCTAATATATCTTCGATTTTTAATCAATTTTTAATTCCTCATTACCTTTTTACAACCGCATTGGTTGAAGTCTACTGATGAGTTTGGCGGCTTTTCCACAGGCAAGGTTTACTTTGCAAAGTCTTGAGTTTGTTGAAGAGAAAAGAATATATAATATGATCTCTTTTTACTTCTTTCCTACAAACTCAAGACTTTGCAAAGTAAATTTTGCGTGTGTAAAAACCGTCTTTCATAAGAAGAAATTAAATGCATATAACCAAAAAACAAATAAAAATTAAACAGAGTTATGTGCAAATAATATAAAATAAATGGGAAAAGAAATCGGATATTTAAAATATTATATAAAAAGTCATATAATTTCTTGCATAAACAAATATCCCGAGCACTTCGAAATTTTGTTTTATTCAAATTCACTTAACTGAATTTTTTTTAGACATTTGCAAATGAATGTGGTAAAGTCATTACATAATGAATACACTTAGGGCTGCAAAATAGTAATCAGAATAAGCTCGTTTTATATTAAATATTCGTTTCCAGAAGCTATCCACAAAGTTACTTCTTCTTTTTCATTAATGAAAATTGTAACTCACCAAACTCTGAGTCGTTCACACATAAAAAAACAAGAAGTAGTAACACTATAAGGAAAAATTTAAAAAAATTGCACTATAATTGGAGTTGAAAAATCTGCGTTTTTAGGGCAAAAATCTTCAAATCTGCATTTCTGGCAACCGTGTTTGCGATGTACTTTGGGAGTTTTTACCCATTCTTCCAAAATTTCCTTTCGAGCCAGAGTGGAAGTCATACTGGGAAAGTGAAAAAAAAGTATGGCGGGCGCAAAAATGCGCAAGATTTTTTTTGATTTACCTTGAAAGATTAACCCAAATATAGTTTTACTCCGGAACTATCCGGAATAAACAGCTGTAACTCTACTTGATAAAGGAAAACATTTTATGTCTTGCACTTTCTGATCTTTTAAATAAAATGTTTAATATTTACACTGGAAATAACTAAATGAAAGTTGTAATATATTTTCTTGAAATAGGGCTTAATAATAATAAAACAAATTAAAGTCACCCAAAAAATATCCTTCTCATTAAAATCTGACAACGTGTTGACAACTAATGACTTTAAAACGTACTGTTTCCTAATCAGAACTAAAAACAAAATAAAACATAAAACTTAAAAAAAAAATTAAACCGACTTCAAAAATAAGCTTTAAAAAGCTAGAAATAATATAGATCTAGATAAATAAAAGATTTTTATATATGTTACCTACAGTGCCGTTTGAAGTTGGTGCCAGCAACATTGGTAACTAAGCAGATACATATGTACATAAAAATTACTTGCAATTTTTTTACCGGGCATGTTCCTTTGTGTTTAGTACCAGTATTACTGGCACCAACTTCAAACGGCACTGTAGGTAACATATATAAAAATCTTTTATTTAACTAGATCTATATTATTTGTAGCTTTTTAAAGCTTATTTCTGAAGTCGGTTTAATTGTTTTTTAAGTTTTTTTTAGCTTTTTAGTGCATACTTTTGAGCTCTAGTCAATTCAAAAAAGTTTTATTTGTAAGTATCTTTTTAGAGCAGAGTTTTAAAGGCGCAATTAAACGTGACATGGCCATAATGCCATAGCTATAACCAAACCAAAATTCAATTGGTTTCTATGGCAATGGGTATGGCGTTTTGGTGAGTTACGTATAATCAATCGATTACCATGAAATTTTGAGTACACCTTAGGCTCTTAAGATGACACAATGGTCCAGTTTCGTAAAAATCGATAAAGTAAAAGCACGTGAAATTAAGTATTAATTTTTTTGGGGCGTGGCTACACCCCTTTTTATAAGACAAGATTGTGTATTTTTAAGAGTTCAAGGTGTGTGCCAAGTTTCGTAAATATTGGTTAAGTACAAGCACATGAAATATTATACTTAAATTTAATAGGCGTGCCCCGCCCACTTTTTTGAACGCAATTTTGTGTCTTTATTAAAGCTTAGGGTGTGTGCCAAGTTTCGTAAAAATCTATGAAATATAATATAAAATTTTAATGGGCGTGACCCCGCCCATTTAAAAAAAAATGATTGTGTTTATTTTTGAACTCGAGGTGTGTGGTAAGTTTCGTAAAAATCGGTTAAGTAGAACCACGTGTAATGTTATAATATATTTTTATGGGCGTAGCACCGCCCATTTTTTCAATTTAAAAATTTTGTAATTACAAGAACCAAAGATGTTTGTTAGGTTTCGAAGCAATCAAATTAGTAGAAGATCAGAAAATCAAATTTAAAACATTGTGGGCGTGACCCCACCCACTTTTTTCAAATGGGATCAATGGAAAGCTGTACCCTCTACCTCCTTCTTTTTTTGAAGTCGTTTAAAAATTGGTTTCTGTTTTCAATATACATTTTCAGTCGAAAGCTTAAAACGAAAATAGATTTTTAATGAAAATTTATAATTAAAAATTACTCTAACTCATATCTGCTCGTTAAATTCTGTTAAAATTATTAAGATTTTACACCAAAAAAAAATGTTAAAGTGCTTTATGTTTCTTATATTATATATTAATGGTTTTATTCCGAGGTTTTATTGCGGTCTAAACCAAAACCATTGCTGGAAATTTCGCATAATTACATAAATGCCCATTACCAAATGCAAAAGATTGTGATTATGTTTATTGTTTTCCTATTTATTTTAATACATACGAGGGCGGTTCGGAAACTTCTTAGCCTAGCACAAAAAGCGCGGTATAAACAGAAAAAAGTTAAGTGTTTTGGAAACTTCCATCTCTGCTATGAACACATGTTAAATTTTGTTTCGATCTGGCAATTCCTTCATATAGAAACAGGTGTTCAAAAAAGACGCATCCGCGATTTTTTAACAATGAAAAAATTAGAAATGCGTAGTGTCATTAAATATTTACAAAAAAAGGTTTATCGGGACAAGAAATTCATAATGATATGATGAATGTGTTAGGTGAAAGTGCTCCTTCATATGCAACAGTAAAAAATTGGGTTGCTGGTGGTCGTACAAGCATTGAAGATGAACCACGTAGTGGACGTCCAAAAACAGCAACAACAACAGAAATTGTAGCCAAAGTGCATGATATGGTATTAAATGATCGACGAATAAAAGTGCGTGAAATAGCTAATATCATGGGCATCTCAAATGATCGAGTCCATTTAATTTAGCATGAAGAACTACAGATGAAAAAGCTTTCTGCAAGATGGGTGCCGCATTTGTTAACAGTCGACCAAAAACGCATAAGAATGAACATTTCTCAAGCCTGTTTGGATCGTTTTAAGCGAAATAAAGTGGATTTTAAGCGTCGTTTCATAACTGTTGATGAGACATGGATCCACCACTATACTCCAGAGACAAAAGAACAATCCAAACAATGGACTGAAGCTGGAGGAAGTGCCCCAAAGGAGGCAAAAACAATTCAATCGGCTGGTAAGGTTATGGCAACGGGACTTCAAAGGTATTTTATTGATTGACTATCTGCAAAAGGGTAAAACAATAAATTCAGAGTGCTATTGCAACCTTTTGGATAAATTAAATGTACAAATTCGAGAAAAACGTCCTGGCTTACAACACAAAAAAATAATTTTTCATCAAGACAACGCACCAGCGCAGAAGAGTGTTTTAACAATGGCTAAAATCAACGAATTAAAGTACGAGTTGCTTGACCACCCACCTTATTCTCCTGACTTTTACCTGTTCCCAAATCTAAAAAAATTCCTTGCTGGCAAGCGTTTTACCTCAAATGAAGATGCAATTATAGTTGTAAACAACTATTTTGAAGAAGGGATAGAATTGCTAGAAAAGCGTTGGACTAAGTGTATTGAAGTTTCAGGAGATTATATTGAAAAATAAAAATATTTTTGAAAAACTAACTATTCTCTTTCATTGATAGGCTAAGAAGTTTCCGAACCGCCCTCGTATGCATTTATTTGGCATAATTTTCTTTTATTCAAGATTCCCTTATTTTTCTTTTTATACCCTTTACCAAAAAAATGGTAAAAGGGTATATATAGGTTTGTCATTCCGTTTGTAATTTCTATAATATCAATAAGCGACCCATAAAATATATATATTCTGGATCCTTATGCATAGGGAAGACGAATAAGCAATGTCCGTCTGTCCGTCTGTCTGTACGTGAAATCGGTTTTCCGAAGCTCCCAGAGGAGCCAGAGACTTCGTTCTTGGACTGGTGTGTCAGAAATATATTGGTATTGAAATTCAGCAAAATCGGGCAGATGATTGCAGAGCTGGAAAACTTAAACTTCATTGTGCCATATAAAAGTCACTACCGAAAACAAATTGTTATTTTTTTTAATAAATGAACATATTTTACACTTCAGTACGACTAAAATTGGAATTGTGAATTAAAAAAATATAAAAAAATTAAAAAGACGTTTCCAGGGTTGGAAAACTGTAACTTTTTGTGCTATGTAAAATTAACTACATGTGTCTAAAACTATGTCTGTCACAGGGTATTTCCTCGAGAACCGTAAGAGCTACAGACCTGAAATTTGGACACAGTGTGTAGACCTTTGGCCGCTACAACAACAAATACATGAGAATTGGAAATTAAAGGGTGCACAATTGTATGTATGTATTATACACTTGAAATTTGTAAGGTTAGTGTATTTTTTAACAGACTACAAAAATTAACACTAAAATTTCAAAAATGTAAATTAAAGGGTGTTCCATCAGTTAATGCGATTTTGACTATGCAATTTTGACAACTTGGTGTATCTTGGAAACCGTATGAGCAAAACTCTTGAAATTTTCAAAGACGGTAAAACTAAAAAATCAAAAAATTATAAAATCGACAAACCGAAAAAAATCGCCAAAAACAAAAAAAAATCGCCAAAACAAAAAAAAAGCACCAAATTAAAAAAAAAATTTAAGTTGTTTTATGACCAATTATATGTTATTAAACTTTTTGTAACAGGGGTTACCTTCGGGCTAGTAATGGTCAATTCCAATTGTATATAAAACAAATACATTTTATTTTATTTTTAAGTACCCAACGTTTCGTTTGTTTTTTTCAAACTTCTTCAGGGGTTCAATCAGATTTTGAATTCTACAATTAAATAGCAATTAATTTTTGACTTACAAATATTTGTTTTACATATTGTCACTATCAACTTATTAATTAAAAATAGAAAAACTGGACTTCACGACACAGAATTTATATAAATAAAAAATAAATAAATAAGTAAACACAATACAACACAAATTTATTCGTCAATCTTAACGCTTATATCACAGAACTTCAACTAAATCAGACTATTGCGGCAGAATATTGTAGTTTGGTATTATCTTTATCCTCCTTTGTGTTCATTGTCCTTTGTATTTTTTGTTGTATCCGCAAACTTTCAAGAGTTTAACGTTTGTTCTCTTTCTTTTCTTTGTCCAATATTTTTATATTTTCTAAGTCCGCTACATGATTGCACTCTTTAACATGTAGTGATAAAGCTGTTGCTTCCTTTCCTTTTCTTATGTCTGCCTTGTGCTCATTAATTCTCGTCCCTAGCATTCTTCTTGTTGTGCCTATATAAACTAAATCACAGCTTTCTCTCTCGTTTCCATTACATTATACTTCGTAAACAACATTGTTTGTTTTTAATTTGTCAATTTTTGTTTTGTTGTTTGTGAACAAGCTTCTTAAGGTTTTGTTCGATCTATGTGCAATTGTTATTGTTTTGTTTATAGAACCCAATATGTCTAAAATACGCGTATAAAACCTGATGTTTGCCAAGTTTGCGGTTGTATAACGCGAATGTCATTTTATTTTTGTAAAAAACGCAACAAGTGACAGTTTGTTTGGGTTTGTATAACGCGTTTTCTGCTGTCAAAACAAAAAAAAGTGCACGAGTGCAAAATTACATTCGTCGGTGGAAAAAATTACAAGTTTTATTAGAAATAAATAAAATAAAATTGATATATCCGCAAAAAAGTGAATGTTTCTACAAATAGTAAATTTTTATTTGTTTTCTTTATTATTGTAAGTGACAATTAAAGCATAAGGTTGACATCAGCCGTGCAGTTATTATTTTTGGAAATTCATTTTCTTATTTCTTGCAAGATAATAGCTCAGTTTATGCTATTTCATTATTTGTATATGTGAATAAAGTTAAAGATTTCTTTTTTAAATAAAAAATTTTAATTTACATAAATACTTCCATGTTGCCGTCAAAAAGGGTTACCTTTTTAAATGACAAAAATACAAATTTTATATGACAAAATTTAAACAAATAAAAATTATTTACAGAAAGGTAACACTGTGATTTGGCACTAAATTGTTAAGAGCGTCACACGACGTAAGATGGATGAAAAAAAATTAACGTTATAACACAAATGCAAATTCTTACGTATTCGTGCGTGTGCCATTCGTGCGTGTTTTGATTGTGACGTGTTCTATAAACATGCTGTTAAAGTTTTTGTTTCTGTGAGTTTTGGTATGTAGGGTACACTGTAAAATGTTTTGATTTCTACGTCCCCCCTTTTTTTTGTGGAATTTTTATTTTCGTTTTTCAGGATTTTATTTATCAAATTATTTATTATGTAGGATGGATAGTTATTTTTACCCAGTATTTTCCATATTGGGTGTATGTTATGTCTTTTATATTTTTTGTCGCTTAGGTGTAGAACTTTTTTAATAAAATTAGTAGCCGTATTCAGTTTTATTTGTAACGGCTGAGTTGAATGAAAATTTATTATTCTTCCTGAAGAAGTAGGTTTTTTGTACAAATTTGTAATAATTTTGCCATTATCATTAATTATATATATGTATTATATATTATATATATTGCACTGTTTTGTTCTTTTTCTACAGTAAACTGTATTTTATTGTGGTACGCGTTGAGTGTTTTTAGTATAATTACTTCGTACGATTTTTTTATCACAGCAAAAATGTCATCCACATATTTCGTCAAAAATTTAATTCTAATACCCATTGATTCCAGTTCCTTGATTGCATCGTCCAACAGTGTGTCAAGTACAATATCTGCTATGGTGGGGGATAAAGATAAGACTAAAATAAATCGCGAATAACCGGAAAAATTGCTAAAATGAAAAAAAACCGCCAAAATGAAAGAAAATCACCAAAATGAAAATAAACCCCAAAATTAAAAGAAAAATCGCCAAAATTAAAAAAAAATCGCCAAAACGAAAAAAACCCCACAAAAACAGAAAAAATCGCCAAAATGAAAAAAAATCGCCAAAAAAAAAAACTCCAAAATAAAAAAAAATGCTTAAAACAGAAAAAATCGTCAAAATAAAAAAAAACTTAAAAATGAAAAACCCCCAAAATAGGAAAAAATCGCCAAAATGAAAAAAATCTTCAAAATGAAAATAAGCCCCCAAAAACAGAAAAAAATCGCCAAAATGAAAAAAACCTATGCAATATCAATATGGGCTAATAACTAGAAGTGAGAGGTATAACAAGGTTATAGATGAATGGTCTAAGTGAAAAAAATTGCCAAAATGAGAAAAAAGCGACAAAACTGAAAAAATCGTTTAAATTGAAAAGCAAAAAAGCCACTTTAAAAAATGCTCAGAACCGAATGTACGGAACCCTTTGTGCGCGAGTCAAAGTCGCACTTTACTGAATTTTTTAATATTAAAGGAATTAAATGAAACTAAGTTTTTTCTTATTTCATTTTTGCTTCGTTCACTTAACATATTTTATGTATTTTTTAAAGAACTAAATTGGTATCAATAATCTGAAAAATCAAAAATTTTGACTCTACTTACACTAAACTTACACTTTTTGTGTTATGTAAAATTAAATAGGTCTAAATAATTTATTTTCCTTTATAAATTAAATATATTTTATGCTTCTGAAAGAAAAACTTGGCGTATAAAATTATAAAAATGAAAACCAAGGCTCCAGAGATGGAAACTTTGAACTTTTTTTAATAATAGAGTAACTAAACAAAACTAAGTTTTTTCTTTTTTCCTTTTTGCTTTGTTCACTTAACATATTTTATGTATGTTTTAAAGAAATAGATTGGTATAATGAATTAGAAAAATCCTAAATTATGATTCCAGGGTTGGAAAACTTACACCTTTTGTGTTATGTAAAATTAAATAGGTCTAAAAATTTTTTTCTTTTCCTTTATAAATTGAATATATTTTATGCTTCTGAAAGAAAAGTTTGGCGTTTAAAATTTGAAAAATGAAAATTACAGCTCCAAGGATGGAAACTTTGATTTTTTTGATATTAAGGTATAAAATTAATTTTTTTTTATTTCTTTGTTCACTTAACACACTTTATTAATTTTTTAAATCAGAAAAATCTAAAATGTTGGTTCCAGGGTTGGTAAATTTATCGTTTTTTTTTACAAAAGTAACTAGGTGAAGTTAGTTTTTTCATTTTGTTTACAAGTTTTATATACTTTATGACTTAGAATGAAATAGTTTGGCATAGAAATTAGAAAAATAAAAGACATAGCTCCCGAGCTGGAAAACTTTAATTTTTTCTGGTATATAAAACTAATTATTTCTTTGGTAATTACATATATTCTATTGTATAAAGAAATAAATTATTATTAAGAAACTCAGAATTATGGTTCCAGGGTTGGAGATTGAAAAAACTTTCGGTAAAAAAATAACCAAAAGTATTTTTTTTTCAGTTAAACAGATTTCATGTTTTACACAAATCCTTACTCAAGATATTTTTAATCATCGTTAATTTTTTTATGGATATCTAACCAGTGATGCCAACTATTTATAACCCAAACGCGCTATACCCCTTCGCAAATCGCGCTAGAACGCGCTAAATTGCAGCATTATCAACAATTTATAGTCAAAACGCGCTATTTTCGTACGCGCTAAATAAAATTTTAATAAAGGTCGATGTATGTATTAGTAAATACGAGTACAATTTATTTTTTTTAGTAACTCTTTTCAGATTATGCAATATTGCTACTTCGAAATTATATCCTAAATAACTAAAATCATTTAATACAGAACCAGTCTGGCCTTCCAAATATTCGAAATTCTTAGTTTTTATTTTAATGTTATTTGTCAAATTTTGTAATAACTTATGTATATAAATTGTCGATTCAAATGCTTTTTGAAGTACTAAAAGAATAGATGCTTAATAAGTTATATAAATTTTTTGGGTCACGAATACGAGTACATATTTCTAGCCTTGAAATCTCAAAATATTTGCCATTTACAATATTAAAATGCGTTTTTAATTCTAACCACAGTCAAGGGAATTATATTTGCAACATCTGAATCATTAACGAATTTAAACAAAAATTTTAAATTTTGGATATTAGAAAATTGTTAAATTTATACAAAAACAGTAAAAATATATTGAACTGAAATGATATTGTTGACTTTAATCAAAACGCGCTAACTTAGCGTTTTTTTTATTAAACGCGCTAAGACGAAAAAAAGCGCGTTTGGCATAGTTAAAACGCGCTAAAACTAGCGCGAAAGGCGCTAAACTGGCATCGCTGTATCTAACAGTGTTGCCAGAAAATGATGATGAGAGAATGCTAGATCCGTAAAAAAATTCTGCTAAGATGTTCTACAGAAGAAAAGTATAATGCCAGATTTAAATTAAAAAAAATTATTGAAATAGCTTCGAATTTCATGTTTAAACAAAGTTATTACTTTAACAGGTTTTATTATCTACCCTGCAATAAGGGGGGGGGGGGCAAGTGTATATGTCAACACTTAAATTCTTGTAGTAGTTACATTGTCTACAATTTCTCGTCTATTCGTCAGTATAAAAGAAAGAGAGAAAACAGATGTGGTGTATTTCTGGCGTATTTTGCAACAAATTGTCAATATAAGTAAATTTGTATGTACGTAAGGTATAGAAATGTACCAGTGGTTGGTATATCTCCATGTCCCCATAAGAACTACGTAGTCACTACCTAGTCAATTGTTTTAGTGTTACTAGTAGATTTTAAATGACAAGCACATGCTAAATGTCTATAACACAAAGTATTGTATGGGGAATAATTAGAGAGTGACAAAGTGACAAAAGCGACTCAGTACATTTTCAGCATCGACATTTCCTTCAGGGCATATATATGAATGTTTATGTATTTTATATATGTTTGTATCTATTATGTATGAATGTACCTATATCGAAACCTATTTGCGGTTTAATTGTAAGCAAGATGTTGTAAAAAATAAACTTTTGAATTGAAATTAAAATAATAGCCTACCCATAGTTAAGAATTATCAAAATGCCAAAATGTTTGATATATTTTAAAATACAGGCTGTAAAATTTTATCCTAAGCAATAGCTTATATATGACGTAAAACATTATACCTATTTGAATACTATAAAACCCATCTTCCGAAAACTTTAATTTTTGTCGCTTACTGATAATTGAAAATAGGGCTCCATATACACACATATAATTACATATAATACATAGTATATAATAAATACATAGGTATTCATTGTATCTACATTACGTAGAAAACACACAAATACATTTATAAAAGGAATTATTCTCTAGACTGAAAAAAAATTTAACAAATTAGCATTTTTTATTTTAAGCAAATTCTGCCAAAAAGCATCTGGCAGAATTTTTTCAAAGTTGAATGCTTTTCGGGTAATGAAAATGCCAGATCTGGCAGCGAAAATGCCAAAATGGCAACAATGATATCTAAGCTAATTGAAGTATAAACGAAGGTTTGTGCTTATTGTGCTCTCATCATAATAACTATTAATTTCTAGTAAATGGAGATAAAACTAAAATTTATCGCTAAAGATACATTAAAGGACATGTACCGTTTCATTTTCCTGATACCTTTCCTTTCTGCTGAACAAATTTCAAAAAAATCCTGTAGGAATAAAACGTTTACATAATACCACGATGTATACCATTTGCAATGGGAACTTTAAATACGGGAAAATATAAAACAAGATAGTTTACTTGGTATGGAGGTGCAATACTAAGAATATTTTAGAGTTATTAAATAGCAGCACGGGTTTTGAACATCTCGAGAGTGAGTAAACAACCCCCAATTTTTTGGCATTGTATTGACGTGACGTCGATGTTGACTGAAATAAGAGTGAATGTAAAATATTTCTTAACCACAGAGTGTAGAGTAAAATATTCAACTATTGCTAATATCGAAAATAAAATAATTGAATCAAATTCTTTAATCGAAAAATACTGAAAGGTTACTTACTATTAATTGCTTTAGAGAAAAAAATGATAAATTTTTTCACAAAACAAAAATGATTGTATGTGTCTGTATACTATATATATGTAAGCACGTTGGTAAAGGGTATATAAGATTCGGCACAGCCGAATATAGCACTCTTACTTGTTTTATATTAAATATCCTCACAAAAACATAAATGTGAAAAAAGGCCAAGTTCCTATCTAAAATTTCGACCATTAAAAGTAGTGAGATAAAAATTCTGACCAAGTTCTTCTTTGCACAATACATATCACTATAATCTGCCAGTAGTAGTGAAATGCCGCTCCTGCGTCAATTAAAATTTTGAAATTTTAAAATTTTAATTACCCAAATTTTAAAATTCTTGGAAATTTGTGAAATTTGATACCCTTGAGTTTTCGGCGGCACGCTTTGATGTTTTTTTGTTTACATTAGGAATTTTTTGTTTACATTAAGAGTTTTTTGTTTACATTAACCCTTGTGGGAACGGGGTTTTTTTTTGGGTTACATTAATTGTGTGAACGGGTGATTTTGTTTTTTGTGGGAATACGTTAAGTGGGTTCATATGTAGGTTGGAGGTTTTTCTTTTTTGTAATGTGTATATATATGTACATATACATATATGACTACGGGAAAATCATGAATACGATTTTTCCTAGTACCAAAGGGAAAATCATGAAATGATTTTTCCTAATACTAATGGGAGTGAAATAGTGAAAATTAATTTTTCCTAATGCCGACGGCAATACATGATTATTTTTCCTAATGTCTACGGTAAAACATGAATATTATTTTTTTCAAATGCCGACGGCAAAACATGATTATTATTTTTTTCAAATGCCGACGGGAAAATGATTTTTCATAATTCCGACGGGAAAAACATAAAAGTTATTTCTAATGCTAATACAGGAGTTTAAGGCTGGCCGTGATTTGGGTGGGTGGAGCTGTTGTCGTAATACATAACCGAGGGAGTTTATGGATGTGTCTGTCTGTCTGTCTGTCTGTCTGTTTTGCGAGGCTGTGATTGGTCGGGGGAGCGTGGTGTAGTAGAGGTAGATGGATTGAGTGTATGTGTGTGTGTATACCTGTCTGTTGGAATTTGTGTGAGGGTGTGATTGACAGGGGGCGGGGTATAGTTGAGGTAGATCGACTGCGTGTATGCAGGTGTTGCAAGTCTGTAGAAACTTAAGTCTTATAGTGATTTGGGGTATGTGAGGTTGTTGTTGTACGAGTAACAGTATCCATGGGAATTTGTGGATGTGTCTGTCTGGGGGAATTTCAGCGAGGCTGTTATTGGGAGGGGGTGCGGTGTAGTTGAGGTTGATCGACTGCGTGTATGTATGTCTATATGCTTGTAGGTGCTTAAGGCTGACCGTGATTTAAGAGAGGTGAGGATGTTGTTGTAATATGTATACGTTGGAATCTGTATGTATGTATGTATGTCTGTGAAAATTTAAGGCTGATCATGATTTAGGGTAGGTGAGGTGGGTGTAGTAAAATGTCTGTGTGTATGTACATATGTTTGTAGAAGTTTAATAATATTAGTGATTTGAGGATAGATGAGGGTGTTGTCGTACGAGTGATATGTATGCGTGGGAATCTGTATGCATGTTCGTAGGAGTTTAAGGCTGATCGTGATTTGTGTTGTTGTCAGTGTTGTTTGTAGGAATGACCGTGAGAATTTTTTTATGTATATCTATAGGAATTTAAGGTTGGCCGTGTTTTGTGAGGGGTGGTGTGTTCTTGAAATAATTTGAATTTTTCTTAGATGAAATCTGGTATATGTGCGTGTGTGTGCGTATGATTTTCTCACGCTAGTTGTTTTATGTACGTAGAAATAAATTGTATTCAATATCGAGATTTGGTTCTATAAAATATTTTCATTTATCTGATACATATACATAGGTATATTTTCATACTCAAGGTTGCTGGGTATTTTGTCATGCTTAAAATTGTCCAGCTTTAAAGTCTGCCTGCGAGAAATTTGTTTATATTACAGATTTTGTTTATTTAACTACGTCCGGCTTCTTTCGCTGAACTTCTTTTCATACGATCATGGAAATTTATAGTTTCTCTGTCCATAATAAGGTCGTTTAGCTTGGGCATGTGCTCTGACTGAATGGTTTGCGTTGTTCATATATTTTTATGATGTAGATATGTAAGTGTGATTGTCAAGATCTAATAAATATTTGAGTATTGATAAGAAATTTGATATTATGTGTACATACATATCTACAAATTGATTTTATGTATGTATGTACATACAAATAAGTGTTTGCCTCCGTGTTTGAATACATTTTTTTGTTTTTGTTGTTGTTGTAAATATTCGCCTGGTCTTTTATGTATAGATGTCAAATATCTTCATAGTTTTTTTTTTTTTTATTTGAAATTAAAAAAACGTTGTCTTAACTTTTATCTGTATTTACTTAATAGTTTGTGAGGATTTGCTGTTTTAAGTAAAACTAAATTCCTTAAGATACATACTTTAGAATAATAGTAACTATAATAGAAATATTTCCTATATTTAATTTACATTTGTTTAAAGTTGATGCAGCTTATCTTCATTCTTAGAAATATTTTGATATAAAATTTTTTCCAGCCGTAGGCTTTTTTCATCACCTTTTACATTTATTTTAGAACATCTTGCATTGCCTTTTATACATTTATAAACATTTTTAAATGAAACTGATCCAGCAGTCCAGCTTATGTAATGATAGTTTTTTGTTAGCCAGCTTGCTTCTTTTTTTTATTTTTTATTGATTATTGAGTTTTATAATGAAATCATTATATTCGTAATTGTTGAAAACAATCGCTACTTCTTTTGCGATGAAATCATTTGAATTACTTTTGAAACATTGTACGTATATAAAAATTATGTTGTTTTCCATATTACTCAATTTATAAGACTTTTCGAACTTGTCCTTTGATGGGTATATACATATGTATTCTATTATACGATCATGAATAAGAATACAGTAAGCTGATTTCTTTGCTTACTATTTCAAATTAAAATTTTATTCAATTGCCCCGCTATTGAATAAAAGGAGCTTTTATCTTAAACTCTGGTACAGGTAGAAACGCATGAGATTCTTTCATATACTACCTTTGCTGGAATCTTAGATACATATAATAACTATATAGAATTGCATTACGTTTATTTTTAAATTTTATGTTAGGATTATCATCATATGGATATGAGACTGAACTTAAATGTACTTTTAAATTAGTTAATTCATAATGAATAATCTTATTTTCTTCTTGAATAGCGAACAACAGAAAACGAAGTCGTTTTCTTACAATTTAGGTCTAACCTCTCAACTGGTCCTCTAGTATACAATATGACTTTATATGTCAACATTTCTGTCTCCTCTTTGTCAGCGTTAGGGATAATTAAATTTTAAACTTTTTATTCTTCAAATTGTGTTACTTCATACTGATAATATGTTTAAGTACATTAATAATGTACGAGTATATGTTTATTTTATGACGGGTCCCTATGGCTTTTATTTGATGTTCTAGATGAAGTGATTTTTTTTTTCTAATTTTATTAAAGTTTAGCGTATTGCGTATATATTTCTAATATATTTAAGTGAGCTTTTTGTACCTGTCAGACAGAGTGTACGTATCAGTTGATCAGTCAGTCTCTCTTTTTATTTTATTAATTTTTTCTTCTAATGTGTCACTACTATTTTTTCAGATTTTACTACTTGAAATAGAAAATATTTATATAATTTTAAGAGTATTAATATATACATACATATAGGTAAATATATGTATGTACGTAAAAATTAGTTCATATACAAAGAAATACATCTTTAATAATCAACTATTCTAGAAAATCGATCTAAGATAACACATTTACCTCCATCATCATTTCACCGTCAGTGTTTTCATAAAGTTTTAGAAACATTGGAATATCTATGTTTAGGAGAATTTTTACTTCAAGTGTTTCTATATAAGATTTGGTGTTTGACCCCTTGACGTTATTGTGGTTAACGTAGGCTGCGTTGTATCACATTCAGATCTAATAATTTCTCACTTAGAAAAGGTCCTCATTACCATCAATCATACCTGTATATAATACATTCATGAGTTGAGTTGATCTAGATACAATTGCTGTCTACAAATTAATGATTAGAAAAAGCTTTCTCATCACATTCTAACAGGTTTAATATTTTGCTAGCATGCATGCTTTAGCATGCTATTCTATCAATAGTGAGGCGAGAGTCCGACATTTAGTGGTGTTTCAATTAAAAATCTATACAATTAGAATTACGAATTCACTCTTTTGAATTTTTAACAAAGTAGATACATATGTATGTATGTATTTCATTTGCCACAAACTCTTAAAATTTCTGTACTTATAAAAGTATGATGTCAGGAATTTTTTTAAATCATACATGCCTCGGCATGCTTCCAATATTTTTCTCGGTAAATTTATTTCATACTCATACAGATACAGATATAAAGTAAGATCTGTTTACATTCCATTTTACAATTTATGCATGCTTCAGCATGATTCTAGTTGAAGTCGGTATTTATTTAGTAAGTTTGTTTGATACCCATTCATACACATGTACATTGTTAAAGATTGGATATCAAAGCCCAATTTTCTTAGTTTATCTAGAAATGAACAGAGTGAATATCTATTATAATAACCTCATATTCACAATTTAAAATTTTGTGTGTTAGAGCTTTCGAAATGGAAAATGTACACCTTTTACTATAAAAAATGATAATATGATGTGTTGCTGAATATTTTGAACTCTTAAGTTTTCACAATATTTCATACAGACCATCAAGTTTAGAGAATTCTAGTATATTAAGCTATTTATCTTCCCTGAGACCTAAAATTCCTAATCAATCCTTCAAAAAACCAATACAAATTAGATTTATCCTTTTTAATTTTATTTATATTTTCATTGAATTTCAACATTTTGTACCTCTTCAAATTACTGTATACTGTATTTTGCACCTTTTTCTCATTCGTTGAGTTAACTTTAATCGCAAATATTTTAATGATGTGGTGAACTTTTCTATTGTAGGCATTAAGTAAATCTTTGTGTATATCAAACCACTTATATGAACCATTATAGCTAAATTCTTAACACATAATTCCTTTTAATGATCTATTAATTTATTCTACTATTGATGCTTTCATATTATGAAATTTTTAATCCTCTGTTTATACATGAATTTTGCAGTGTTTATTAAAAATTCTTTACCAACATCTATATGTATTTTTTTGTTTTGATACTCATATCATTTCAAAAATATTTTCCATTGCCTTGGTTTTTTTCGAGTGCAGCTTTTATTTTCAATGATACTCACAATATAAATTTTGAGAATGTGTCAGTTACAGTCAGCAAAAAATCAATAATTTCTATTTTCTCTAGAATAGCTACCCAGTTCACCTAAATCAGCTCCATAAAAGATCATCTATTCCATTCATTACATCACTACAATAGACAAACAATTTTATAAATTTATTATGGATTACGTTTACTAAATTTCTTTTTAAGGACATTGAGTTGTTTTACAGTTTTTTGGCGAGTGTTGTGATCTACTTGATACATTTTCAGATATTTATACTAAAATGTAGTTAATTTTCCAATCTATAAATTTTATCGCTCAGCTCTTCAATTTGTTTGTCAAAAGATGATTTAATTTTTAGAATGTCTTTTTCAATTTTATACCTATCTTCTATCGTTAATTTTATTTCACACTCCACTTATTAATTCATCCTTTAGTTTCTCGATTTGAGTTTCCAGAAACAATTTACTGATAACATTGTTCACCGTCAGTGAACATTGTATACATTGGTAGAAATTATATATTTTATTTAGTTTTCAAAATCAAATTTGTCATACTATTTTCACGTTTTATCAATCATTAAAGAAAATAAACCCACTTTTAAGCCCCATATTTGATCATCAACTTGTATTTTATCTTTATTCAGTTTTAGATTTCTATCACCAAATTTCCACTCATTATTGAAGTCTTTATGTGAGTCATAGTTTGTATGTAATTCATTTCATCCTTCCCAGACTAATAAGTCAATATAAGCATCTTCGATGTTGGAAGGCCGTGAGTAAAAATCATCTTCTTCTTCTTCATCGTCATAATCATTCTCAGTATTAGCATCATTAAATAAGATGGTATTATCAAATATTGTTCCTTTTGAAAGTTTCTTTAACTTGTCTCTATCTTGAGTGATGGTTTTTCAGACTTTAAACTTGTATTATTTTCAACTTCTGTCTTCATTTTACTTTGTTCTTTCTTGTGTAATCTTTCAATATTTTTAGAACTATTTATGAATTCTTTGAGAGGTTCTGTTATAGGATCAAATATATCTCTTAGTTGTTCACGTGTATCTATTTCACCAGTTTTTATACTACGAAGCTTTTTCTTCAAGACACTTCTTATCAACACCGTTTTAAAATTTTCTCATCCATGTTTAATAATAGCAAATAAGAGGTATCAGCTATTAGATCAGGTATCACCTATTAGATCAGGTATCAGCTATCAGATCAGCTTATCAGGAGCTGCTCTGGTTTTCAGATCATCTTATTAGGAGCTGGTCTGATTTTTAGATCAGCTTATCAGGAGCTGGTCTGGTTTTCAGATCAGCTTATCAGGACCTGATCTGGTTTTCAGATCAGCTTTTCAGGACCTGGTCTGGTTTTCAGATCAGCTTTTCAGGACCTGATCTGGTTTTCAGATCAGCTTTTCAGGACCTGATCTGGTTTTCAGATCAGCTTTTCAGGACCTGGTCTGGTTTTCAGATCAGCTTTTCAGGACCTGATCTGGTTTTCAGATCAGCTTTTCAGGACCTGATCTGGTTTTCAGATCAGCTTATCAGGAGCTGGTCTGGTTTTCAGATCAGCTTATCAGGAGCTGGTCTGGTTTTCAGATCAGCTTATCAGGACCTGATCTGGTTTTAAGATCAGGTTATCAGGTATCAGATCAGGTTATCGGACAGCTGATCTGTAAAATAGATCAGGTTATCAGGAGCTGTTAAGATTGTCACATCAGATTATCTGTTTTAAATTGGGTCATCAGATTACAAGTAGCTGGACATTTATAAAATTTAGATGAATGAAATTTAAGGCCAGATAAAATGCGAAAAACTATACTGTTATGTAGTCAAATTGTTTTCTATGACGACCATCACTTAATTCAGTATCTTTCCTTATAATCAAAATTCCATATTTTTAATTCCAACACGATTTATATTTTTCCCATATTACTTAAACATTCTAACTACATTATGATTATTTCCTATCAAATATTTGGTGATTCTAGTATAAGTTTGACATTAGTAGAATGCATCAACATTCTTATCTTACCCCATACAAAAATATGCTTCTCACACACAACATGGTTAAATATCGTATTGGTATTACTTCTAGATTTCTTAAAAGAAATAACAGATTCATTATCTGTAAATGTGTAATACCCATGACTTTCATTAATGAAATTAATTTCTACAGGTATTTATATTTAGGTTGTTAGAGAGATTTTGAGTTTAAATATGAAGATATTTTCAAGTTTTAGTCCTTTAGAACTGTCTAGCCAACCAATCATAATATTATTATTTTTTTATTTATTTTTTATTTATTTTTTTTTTACCAATTTAACAGACCAACTATTCTTGCACGAATAAAAATTGATAGAAGGGATCTATGATTTATTTTTGAGCTAACGTTTGATGACTCATCAAAATTTAATACCAAGGTATTTTTATGTTGTTTTGACTATGAGTATGCGTCAATATTTATGAAATACCTTTCCTAAATATTGGTGTATGCACATAGTCAAAACAAAGTATGCTTTAAGTGTTTAAAACCAGTATTACCATAAAAATGGTGGTTTTAAACTCTTAAAATATACTTTGTTTTACTAACCCCATTTTGTAACTAAATGCATTTCATAAATAGTGAAGCACACTCAGAGTCAAAACATGCTTTGTTTTGAGTATGAGTATGGCTCATTATCTCTTATTATAGAAAAATAGTATGGTATGACAACAGAAATCATGTTTTCTGTTGTCATACCATACTATTTTTTCTATAGTAATAGATAATATTTATAAAATGCATTTAGTTACAAAATGCGGTTAGTAAAACAACATAAATATACCTTGGTATTAAATTTTGATGATTCATCAATAATTCGTACCATCCTATTTTTAGGTTGTTTTGACTATGAGTATGTACCAATATTTATGAAATGTATTTCATAAATATTATCTCTTATTATAGAAAAATAAAATAATGTAGCCATATGATATCGGAAAATATTTTCTGATATCATATGGCTATATTATTTTATTTTTCCTATAATAAGAGATAATGGTTCCTACTCATAGTCAAAACAAAGTATATTTTAGGAGTTTAAAACCAGTATTGTCATACAAAATACTGATTTTAGACTGTTAAAATATACTTTGTTTTACTAACCACATTTTTTGTAAATAAATGCATTTCATAAATATTACCGAATACTCATACTCAAAACAAATGATATTTTTATGATGTTTTGATTATGAGTATGGAGCATTATCTGTTATTATAAAAAATAAAATAATACAGCTACACGATTTTAGAAAATATTTTCTGAAATCGAATAGCTGTATTATTTTATTTTTTATAATAAGAGATAATATTTATAAAATGTATTTAGTTACACAAAAGCGGTTAGTAAAACAACCTAAATATAGGATGGTACGAAATTTTGATGAGTCATCAAACGTTAGCTCAAAAATAAATCATAGATCCCTTCTATCAATTTTTATTCGTGCAAGAATAGTTGGTCTGTTAAATTGGTAAAAAAAAATAAATAAAAAATAAATAAAAAAATAATAATATTATGATTGGTTGGCTAGACAGTTCTAAAGGACTAAAACTTGAAAATATCTTCATATTTAAACTCAAAATCTCTCTAACAACCTAAATATAAATACCTGTAGAAATTAATTTCATTAATGAAAGTCATGGGTATTACACATTTACAGATAATGAATCTGTTATTTCTTTTAAGAAATCTAGAAGTAATACCAATACGATATTTAACCATGTTGTGTGTGAGAAGCATATTTTTGTATGGGGTAAGATAAGAATGTTGATGCATTCTACTAATGTCAAACTTATACTAGAATCACCAAATATTTGATAGGAAATAATCATAATGTAGTTAGAATGTTTAAGTAATATGGGAAAAATATAAATCGTGTTGGAATTAAAAATATGGAATTTTGATTATAAGGAAAGATACTGAATTAAGTGATGGTCGTCATAGAAAACAATTTGACTACATAACAGTATAGTTTTTCGCATTTTATCTGGCCTTAAATTTCATTCATCTAAATTTTATAAATGTCCAGCTACTTGTAATCTGATGACCCAATTTAAAACAGATAATCTGATGTGACAATCTTAACAGCTCCTGATAACCTGATCTATTTTACAGATCAGCTGTCCGATAACCTGATCTGATACCTGATAACCTGATCTTAAAACCAGATCAGGTCCTGATAAGCTGATCTGAAAACCAGACCAGCTCCTGATAAGCTGATCTGAAAACCAGACCAGCTCCTGATAAGCTGATCTGAAAACCAGATCAGGTCCTGAAAAGCTGATCTGAAAACCAGATCAGGTCCTGAAAAGCTGATCTGAAAACCAGACCAGGTCCTGAAAAGCTGATCTGAAAACCAGATCAGGTCCTGAAAAGCTGATCTGAAAACCAGATCAGGTCCTGAAAAGCTGATCTGAAAACCAGACCAGGTCCTGAAAAGCTGATCTGAAAACCAGATCAGGTCCTGATAAGCTGATCTGAAAACCAGACCAGCTCCTGATAAGCTGATCTAAAAATCAGACCAGCTCCTAATAAGATGATACCTGATCTAATAGCTGATACCTCTTATTTGCTATTATTAAACATGGATGAGAAAATTTTAAAACGGTGTTGATAAGAAGTGTCTTGAAGAAAAAGCTTCGTAGTATAAAAACTGGTGAAATAGATACACGTGAACAACTAAGAGATATATTTGATCCTATAACAGAACCTCTCAAAGAATTCATAAATAGTTCTAAAAATATTGAAAGATTACACAAGAAAGAACAAAGTAAAATGAAGACAGAAGTTGAAAATAATACAAGTTTAAAGTCTGAAAAACCATCACTCAAGATAGAGACAAGTTAAAGAAACTTTCAAAAGGAACAATATTTGATAATACCATCTTATTTAATGATGCTAATACTGAGAATGATTATGACGATGAAGAAGAAGAAGATGATTTTTACTCACGGCCTTCCAACATCGAAGATGCTTATATTGACTTATTAGTCTGGGAAGGATGAAATGAATTACATACAAACTATGACTCACATAAAGACTTCAATAATGAGTGGAAATTTGGTGATAGAAATCTAAAACTGAATAAAGATAAAATACAAGTTGATGATCAAATATGGGGCTTAAAAGTGGGTTTATTTTCTTTAATGATTGATAAAACGTGAAAATAGTATGACAAATTTGATTTTGAAAACTAAATAAAATATATAATTTCTACCAATGTATACAATGTTCACTGACGGTGAACAATGTTATCAGTAAATTGTTTCTGGAAACTCAAATCGAGAAACTAAAGGATGAATTAATAAGTGGAGTGTGAAATAAAATTAACGATAGAAGATAGGTATAAAATTGAAAAAGACATTCTAAAAATTAAATCATCTTTTGACAAACAAATTGAAGAGCTGAGCGATAAAATTTATAGATTGGAAAATTAACTACATTTTAGTATAAATATCTGAAAATGTATCAAGTAGATCACAACACTCGCCAAAAAACTGTAAAACAACTCAATGTCCTTAAAAAGAAATTTAGTAAACGTAATCCATAATAAATTTATAAAATTGTTTGTCTATTGTAGTGATGTAATGAATGGAATAGATGATCTTTTATGGAGCTGATTTAGGTGAACTGGGTAGCTATTCTAGAGAAAATAGAAATTATTGATTTTTTGCTGACTGTAACTGACACATTCTCAAAATTTATATTGTGAGTATCATTGAAAATAAAAGCTGCACTCGAAAAAAACCAAGGCAATGGAAAATATTTTTGAAATGATATGAGTATCAAAACAAAAAAATACATATAGATGTTGGTAAAGAATTTTTAATAAACACTGCAAAATTCATGTATAAACAGAGGATTAAAAATTTCATAATATGAAAGCATCAATAGTAGAATAAATTAATAGATCATTAAAAGGAATTATGTGTTAAGAATTTAGCTATAATGGTTCATATAAGTGGTTTGATATACACAAAGATTTACTTAATGCCTACAATAGAAAAGTTCACCACATCATTAAAATATTTGCGATTAAAGTTAACTCAACGAATGAGAAAAAAGGTGCAAAATACAGTATACAGTAATTTGAAGAGGTACAAAATGTTGAAATTCAATGAAAATATAAATAAAATTAAAAAGGATAAATCTAATTTGTATTGGTTTTTTGAAGGATTGATTAGGAATTTTAGGTCTCAGGGAAGATAAATAGCTTAATATACTAGAATTCTCTAAACTTGATGGTCTGTATGAAATATTGTGAAAACTTAAGAGTTCAAAATATTCAGCAACACATCATATTATCATTTTTTATAGTAAAAGGTGTACATTTTCCATTTCGAAAGCTCTAACACACAAAATTTTAAATTGTGAATATGAGGTTATTATAATAGATATTCACTCTGTTCATTTCTAGATAAACTAAGAAAATTGGGCTTTGATATCCAATCTTTAACAATGTACATGTGTATGAATGGGTATCAAACAAACTTACTAAATAAATACCGACTTCAACTAGAATCATGCTGAAGCATGCATAAATTGTAAAATGGAATGTAAACAGATCTTACTTTATATCTGTATCTGTATGAGTATGAAATAAATTTACCGAGAAAAATATTGGAAGCATGCCGAGGCATGTATGATTTAAAAAAATTCCTGACATCATACTTTTATAAGTACAGAAATTTTAAGAGTTTGTGGCAAATGAAATACATACATACATATGTATCTACTTTGTTAAAAATTCAAAAGAGTGAATTCGTAATTCTAATTGTATAGATTTTTAATTGAAACACCACTAAATGTCGGACTCTCGCCTCACTATTGATAGAATAGCATGCTAAAGCATGCATGCTAGCAAAATATTAAACCTGTTAGAATGTGATGAGAAAGCTTTTTCTAATCATTAATTTGTAGACAGCAATTGTATCTAGATCAACTCAACTCCTGAATGTATTATATACAGGTATGATTGATGGTAATGAGGACCTTTTCTAAGTGAGAAATTATTAGATCTGAATGTGATACAACGCAGCCTACGTTAACCACAATAACGTCAAGGGGTCAAACACCAAATCTTATATAGAAACACTTGAAGTAAAAATTCTCCTAAACATAGATATTCCAATGTTTCTAAAACTTTATGAAAACACTGACGGTGAAATGATGATGGAGGTAAATGTGTTATCTTAGATCGATTTTCTAGAATAGTTGATTATTAAAGATGTATTTCTTTGTATATGAACTAATTTTTACGTACATACATATATTTACCTATATGTATGTATATATTAATACTCTTAAAATTATATAAATATTTTCTATTTCAAGTAGTAAAATCTGAAAAAATAGTAGTGACACATTAGAAGAAAAAATTAATAAAATAAAAAGAGAGACTGACTGATCAACTGATACGTACACTCTGTCTGACAGGTACAAAAAGCTCACTTAAATATATTAGAAATATATACGCAATACGCTAAACTTTAATAAAATTAGAAAAAAAAAATCACTTCATCTAGAACATCAAATAAAAGCCATAGGGACCCGTCATAAAATAAACATATACTCGTACATTATTAATGTACTTAAACATATTATCAGTATGAAGTAACACAATTTGAAGAATAAAAAGTTTAAAATTTAATTATCCCTAACGCTGACAAAGAGGAGACAGAAATGTTGACATATAAAGTCATATTGTATACTAGAGGACCAGTTGAGAGGTTAGACCTAAATTGTAAGAAAACGACTTCGTTTTCTGTTGTTCGCTATTCAAGAAGAAAATAAGATTATTCATTATGAATTAACTAATTTAAAAGTACATTTAAGTTCAGTCTCATATCCATATGATGATAATCCTAACATAAAATTTAAAAATAAACGTAATGCAATTCTATATAGTTATTATATGTATCTAAGATTCCAGCAAAGGTAGTATATGAAAGAATCTCATGCGTTTCTACCTGTACCAGAGTTTAAGATAAAAGCTCCTTTTATTCAATAGCGGGGCAATTGAATAAAATTTTAATTTGAAATAGTAAGCAAAGAAATCAGCTTACTGTATTCTTATTCATGATCGTATAATAGAATACATATGTATATACCCATCAAAGGACAAGTTCGAAAAGTCTTATAAATTGAGTAATATGGAAAACAACATAATTTTTATATACGTACAATGTTTCAAAAGTAATTCAAATGATTTCATCGCAAAAGAAGTAGCGATTGTTTTCAACAATTACGAATATAATGATTTCATTATAAAACTCAATAATCAATAAAAAATAAAAAAAAGAAGCAAGCTGGCTAACAAAAAACTATCATTACATAAGCTGGACTGCTGGATCAGTTTCATTTAAAAATGTTTATAAATGTATAAAAGGCAATGCAAGATGTTCTAAAATAAATGTAAAAGGTGATGAAAAAAGCCTACGGCTGGAAAAAATTTTATATCAAAATATTTCTAAGAATGAAGATAAGCTGCATCAACTTTAAACAAATGTAAATTAAATATAGGAAATATTTCTATTATAGTTACTATTATTCTAAAGTATGTATCTTAAGGAATTTAGTTTTACTTAAAACAGCAAATCCTCACAAACTATTAAGTAAATACAGATAAAAGTTAAGACAACGTTTTTTTAATTTCAAATAAAAAAAAAAAAAACTATGAAGATATTTGACATCTATACATAAAAGACCAGGCGAATATTTACAACAACAACAAAAACAAAAAAATGTATTCAAACACGGAGGCAAACACTTATTTGTATGTACATACATACATAAAATCAATTTGTAGATATGTATGTACACATAATATCAAATTTCTTATCAATACTCAAATATTTATTAGATCTTGACAATCACACTTACATATCTACATCATAAAAATATATGAACAACGCAAACCATTCAGTCAGAGCACATGCCCAAGCTAAACGACCTTATTATGGACAGAGAAACTATAAATTTCCATGATCGTATGAAAAGAAGTTCAGCGAAAGAAGCCGGACGTAGTTAAATAAACAAAATCTGTAATATAAACAAATTTCTCGCAGGCAGACTTTAAAGCTGGACAATTTTAAGCATGACAAAATACCCAGCAACCTTGAGTATGAAAATATACCTATGTATATGTATCAGATAAATGAAAATATTTTATAGAACCAAATCTCGATATTGAATACAATTTATTTCTACGTACATAAAACAACTAGCGTGAGAAAATCATACGCACACACACGCACATATACCAGATTTCATCTAAGAAAAATTCAAATTATTTCAAGAACACACCACCCCTCACAAAACACGGCCAACCTTAAATTCCTATAGATATACATAAAAAAATTCTCACGGTCATTCCTACAAACAACACTGACAACAACACAAATCACGATCAGCCTTAAACTCCTACGAACATGCATACAGATTCCCACGCATACATATCACTCGTACGACAACACCCTCATCTATCCTCAAATCACTAATATTATTAAACTTCTACAAACATATGTACATACACACAGACATTTTACTACACCCACCTCACCTACCCTAAATCATGATCAGCCTTAAATTTTCACAGACATACATACATACATACAGATTCCAACGTATACATATTACAACAACATCCTCACCTCTCTTAAATCACGGTCAGCCTTAAGCACCTACAAGCATATAGACATACATACACGCAGTCGATCAACCTCAACTACACCGCACCCCCTCCCAATAACAGCCTCGCTGAAATTCCCCCAGACAGACACATCCACAAATTCCCATGGATACTGTTACTCGTACAACAACAACCTCACATACCCCAAATCACTATAAGACTTAAGTTTCTACAGACTTGCAACACCTGCATACACGCAGTCGATCTACCTCAACTATACCCCGCCCCCTGTCAATCACACCCTCACACAAATTCCAACAGACAGGTATACACACACACATACACTCAATCCATCTACCTCTACTACACCACGCTCCCCCGACCAATCACAGCCTCGCAAAACAGACAGACAGACAGACAGACAGACACATCCATAAACTCCCTCGGTTATGTATTACGACAACAGCTCCACCCACCCAAATCACGGCCAGCCTTAAACTCCTGTATTAGCATTAGAAATAACTTTTATGTTTTTCCCGTCGGAATTATGAAAAATCATTTTCCCGTCGGCATTTGAAAAAAATAATAATCATGTTTTGCCGTCGGCATTTGAAAAAAATAATATTCATGTTTTACCGTAGACATTAGGAAAAATAATCATGTATTGCCGTCGGCATTAGGAAAAATTAATTTTCACTATTTCACTCCCATTAGTATTAGGAAAAATCATTTCATGATTTTCCCTTTGGTACTAGGAAAAATCGTATTCATGATTTTCCCGTAGTCATATATGTATATGTACATATATATACACATTACAAAAAAGAAAAACCTCCAACCTACATATGAACCCACTTAACGTATTCCCACAAAAAACAAAATCACCCGTTCACACAATTAATGTAACCCAAAAAAAAAATCACCCGTTCCCACAAGGGTTAATGTAAACAAAAAACTCTTAATGTAAACAAAAAATTCCTAATGTAAACAAAAAAACATCAAAGCGTGCCGCCGAAAACTCAAGGGTATCAAATTTCACAAATTTCCAAGAATTTTAAAATTTGGGTAATTAAAATTTTAAAATTTCAAAATTTTAATTGACGCAGGAGCGGCATTTCACTACTACTAATTAAATAAAGTTTAGTAGACAGTATGGTTTATAAGCATAATTTACATATTTATTTCATTTTCTTATTTTAAAATTAACATTAGTTTCTTAATATTAATGCTATTATTGTTTTGCTATGATGTTGTTGTTGATTTAGTTTTTCTTCCATCTATAATATTTCATCTTTACTTATCCAAGAATTGTGTTGATTAGAAAATCCCAGCCATTTAACATATACCTCCTTCCCTTTAATTTTAAGCACCTTTTCAACTAGATATGTATTTGGAAATCTGGTTTTTGAAAGTTCGTCAGTATAGAATCCACCTTTAATAGGATTACCAAGATAGTCTTCTAATATGTATGTTGCAGGATTTGTATTTTGAACTCTTGTAATTGTGAAAATTTCTGTAGTCCAATTTGGAGTATAACCTTTTTCAAATGTATGCTTATATTTGCTTATGCGTACATGATCTCCTACATTAAATTTTGACATTTTATACATTTTCATATGACTGTATACTGTATTTAGCAGCTTTTCCTCATTTGTTGAGTTGACTTTAATTGGAGGCATTTTAATGGTACGATGAACTTTTCTATTGTAGGTATTAAGTAAATCTTTGTATATATCAATCCACTTATAAGAACCATTATAGCTAAATTCTTTCCACATCATTCCTTTCAGTGTTCTATTAAATCGTTCTACTATTGATGCTTTCATAATGCTATATGTTGAGTAGTGATTAATGCTGTATTTATGCATTAATTTTTCAAAGTTTTTGTTGAAAAATTCTTTACCATCATCTATTTGTAAGTTTTTTGGTACTCATACCAATTCAAAAATATTTTCCATTGCGTTGGTTGTTTCAAGTGCAGTTTTTGTTTTTAGTGGTACTGCCCATGCAAATTTTGAGAATGTGTCAATTATAGTCAGCAAAAATCGATAATTTCTATTTTCTTTAGAATAGTTCCCCATTTCAACTAAATCAGCTTGCCAAAGATCATCTATTCCTTTCATTACAACTCTGCGACGCACAAAATGTTTTCGTGCTTGCTTATGGAGTTCGTTTACTAAATTTCTTTTTGAAGACATTAAGTTGTTTTTAGAGATTTTTTGGAGAGTGTTGTGATCTAGTTGAAGCACTTTCAGCTATTGATACAAACATGTAATTTTCTAATCTATAAATTTTCTCATTAAGCTGTTCAATTTGCTCTTCAAAGGATGTTTTAATTTTTAGAATATCTTTTTCAATTTTATAATTTTCTTCTATATCTAATTTTGTTTCGCGATGTAGATCCTCAATTTGTATTTGAATATTTTCTTGAATTAAAGTACTGTCTCTCTTAAAGAATGCTAATAATTTCTCTTCTAGTTTTTCGATTTGAGTTTGCAGAAACAATTTATTGATAACATCGTTTTCCTCCACAGCTTTTGCAACATTTTTGATCCTTTTGTTTTGGACATCAATGTTGTTGTTCGTATCCACAAAGAACCCCAGCAGTTTAGGTGCATTTTTCAAAGAAACTATGTTGCTAGTATCGTTTAAATAATGTCCAAATTTATCAACAGACATGCTTTATATACTTTATTAAAGTTAATGTATTATATTAGCTTCACGTAGTTCTTCAATAATTGATATAATCTCGTTATTGTGATTATTATGACCTGCAGCTTGTGATGCGAGCAGTAGTCGAAGTCGATCTACTAGCTCATTTGGATCATCCCAGTATATATAGTTGGGCTTATGGATGTTAAATTCCATCATTCCATCACCTAAATAGCTACCTTTGGGCTTAGATCCTGTTGATTCGGGTAAATTATCCTGGTTTTTCTCGTCAATAAATTTCTTAATAATATGTTTATATTTATATCCTCTAGTACCCTTAATTTGACCATCAGGTTTGTAGTCTCTTCTATATGCATTAGTAGTAATTAAAATCTTTTTATATATTTCGAGTTCAAATTTATCATAATTTTTTGGTATTTTATGAAACATTAGAGAAAATAGTCCAGGTGTTAGAGCCCATATTTGACCACCAACTTGTATTTTATGTTCACTAAGTGTAAGTTTACTATCACCAAATTTCCATTCATTATTGAAATCTTTATGTGGACCATAGTTTGTATCTAATTCATTTCTTCCTTCCAAGACTGATAAATCAGTATAAGTATCTTCTGTATTGGAAGTTTGTGAGTAAAAATCATCTTCATCATCATCATAATCATTTTTAGTATTAGTTTCGTTAAATAATATGGTATTATCATATATTGTTCCTTCTGCTAGTTTCTTTGGTGTACTTGTCTCTATCTTGAATGATGGTTTTTCAGACTTTAAACTTGTATTATTTTCAAATTCTGTCTTCATTTTATTTTCTTCTTTAATGGGAATTCTTTTAATTTTTTTAGAACTATTTATGAATTCTTTGAGTGGTTCTGTTATAGGTTTAAATGTATCTCTTAGTTGTTCACGTGTATCTATTTCACCAGTTTTTATACTACGAAGCTTTTTCTTCAAGACATTTCTTGTCAACACCAACTGTTTTAAAATTTTCTCATCCATGTTTAATAAATAAAAGGTATCAGCTATTAGATGAGGTATCAGCTATTAGATCAGCTTATTAGCACCTGGTCTGGTTTTCAGATCAGCTTTTTAGGACCTGGTCTGGTTTTCAGATCAGCTTTTTAGGACCTGGTCTGGTTTTCAGATCAGCTTTTTAGGACCTGGTCTGGTTTTCAGATCAGCTTTTCAGGACCTGGTCTGGTTTTCAGATCAGCTTTTCAGGACCTGGTCTGGTTTTCAGATCAGCTTTTTAGGACCTGGTCTGGTTTTCAGATCAGCTTTTCAGGACCTGGTCTGGTTTTCAGATCAGCTTTTTAGGACCTGGTCTGGTTTTCAGATCAGCTTTTTAGGACCTGGTCTGGTTTTCAGATCAGCTTTTCAGGACCTGGTCTGGTTTTCAGATCAGCTTTTCAGGACCTGGTCTGGTTTTCAGATCAGCTTTTTAGGACCTGGTCTGGTTTTCAGATCAGCTTTTCAGGACCTGGTCTGGTTTTCAGATCAGCTTTTTAGGACCTGGTCTGGTTTTCAGATCAGCTTTTCAGGACCTGGTCTGGTTTTCAGATCAGCTTTTCAGGACCTGGTCTGGTTTTCAGATCAGGTTATCAGGTATCAAATCAGCTTATTAGGTAGCTGGTCTGGTTTTCAGATCAGCTTATCAGGTATCAGATGAGGTTATAGCAAATAGATGTATCAAGCTTAAAGTTAGATTAATAACTAAAGTAAATGTTTATGAAGAGTAGTTTATATAGTTATGAAATAGTCAAATTGCTTTCTGTAGCGTCCATCATTTAATTCATTATCTTTGCTAATCACCAAAAATCCATATTTATCCTTCCAACACTCTCGACAAATCTCATGAAACTTTTCATAACTCATATCGCCACCAACATGATCTCTATAAACATGCTTCATATTTGTCTCATCTTGTTTAAACATTATAATAACATTGGCATTGTCTCTTATTAAATGCTTGGGAATTCTAGTATAAGTTTGACACAAGTAGAATGAATCGACATCCCTATGTCGCCCCATACAAAAATATGTACGTATATTATTCTGCTTTTCACATGCAACATCATCAAATATCATAATTGAATTAGTTTTAGCTTCGTCAGGTGGAATAACTGATTCATTATCTGTAAATGTATAATATCCCATTCCTTTAATTGGTGAAATTAGTTTCTTCAGGTATTCATATTTGGGTTGATATAGAGATTTTGAGTATAAATAGATGTTTTCAAACTTGAGTCCATTAGGACTTTCTAGTAAGCCAATCATAACATTAGTCTTTCCACAATTGGATGGTCCAACTATTAGAGCACGAATAGAATTTGGTAAGAGGGGGCTATGCTTTATTTTTGAAGTGATGTTGACTGAATCGTCAATATTACGAACTAAAATATTTTTATGTTGTTTCACTAACTGCATTTTTGTAACTAAATACATTTTATAAATGTTACCTCTTATTATAGAAAAAATTAGATAATATGGTTATACGATATCAGAAAACGTTTAGTCATAAAAACACCTTCGTTGGAGGAGGTATAGTAGATAAAATAATAAACTCTCTACCTGTTGAACTTCATCTTCCGGGGTATCAGTACTGTGGACCTGGAACAAAACTACAAAAACGTTTAAATCGAGGTGACAAAGGTATTAACTTATTGGACTCTGCTTGTAAAAATCACGATATTGCGTATTCAAAAAATAAGGATTTAAGTACTAGACATAAAGCTGATAAAATACTTGAAAATTCAGCTTGGAATCGAGTTTTAGCAAAAGACAGTAGTCTTGCAGAAAAATCATTTGCATATATGGTTACTAACGCAATGAAAACCAAAACTAAATTTGGTATGGGTGTGGAGAAAAAGAAAAATGTTAAAAAGAACAAGCCAAATGATAAAAAACTGTTTAGAACATCAATTAGAGCTGCAACAAAAATACTAAAGAAGGAAAAACCATTAGATATTAACTCAGCTATTAAAATTGCACGAAAAACTATTAACAAATCATTAAAAGGAAGAAAGTCTCAAATTGTAGTTCCACGTGTAATACGTGTTCCAAAAATCGGTGGTTTTTTACCTCTAATACCGATTTTAACTGCTCTGGGTGCAATTGGTAGTCTAACAACTGGAGGTGCTGCCATAGCTAAAGCTGTAAATGCAACAAAGAATGCAAAAAATCAACTTGACGAAGCAACTAGACATAATAAAGCGATGGAATCTATAGCAGTGGGAAAAGGACTTTACTTAAAACCATATAAAAAAGGTTATGGTTTAGTTCACAAAGAGGAATCAAAAAACTCTTAAAGATGCTGCCCAACAGACCACTATCTGATGTGGACCTAAACCGTTTCTCTATAAAAATTCCATATTTTAGAGGAGTTTTCATGTTGAATACTCTACCAAAACGAACAAAGAAAATTGAATGTGGAATAATCAACTTAGATGTATCAACAGGACCTGGTACACATTGGGTAGCATACTATAAAAAAAACAATGAAAAAGAATATTTCGACAGCTTTGGAAACTTGCAACCTCCTTGGGAAGTAGTCAAATATCTTGGTGCAAATATAAAATACAACTATAATCAGCATCAGAATTTCAATACATTTACCTGTGGACATTTATGTCTTAAATTTCTTTATGAAATAACTGAAAATATTAAATAAAACACAAAAATTTATATTTTACAAAACTCTTTAATGTCTTTTTATTCATAATTTAAAATACATAATTAATATATTATTGCCAAACAGGAAATTGGGAATTTTGAATTAGAAATTCACTCAGCTCACTCTCGACAATTAGGTTTTCTTCACCTTCTCTACTTAGGCAATATGATCCGCTTGAGAGATCTTTGATATCGTCATCAGTTAAAATATTATATCGTTTGGGCAGGAACATTATGTGTTTATTCATTTCAACTTTTAGGGTTGGTCCATATTTAGTTGTTACACGTACCACATTTCTAATAGTATATTTCGTTGAAGAATCAAGCTCCTTTACGTGTATTAAAGTTTTGTTATTTAGAGCATTAAATTTTGCAATTAGATTTGTTGTGGAGTCCATTTTTTTATTTTTTATTTAGATACTTCTTGTCACTCTGAATGTTTAACTGGAAATGATCTTAAAAGTAGCGATGATGACTTCAAAAAGGCTAATCGAAAATAATTGTGGTGAAATAGTGAATAAGTGGGGGATAGTGATAGACAGAAAGAGATAGTTATAGAGAGAAAACGGTTAGAGAGAGATAGAGTAGTAAAAAAGAAATATGGAATAGAGAGAAAAGGGTTAGAGAGAGATAGACTGCTAAAAAGAAATATGACATAGAGATGATAGTATAGATATTTTAAAGACCATATAGATATTTTAAAAATTTTCAGATCAAATTAGTCTTAAAGGAACCTTCCAACATTCATCATCATTCATTCATCAGCAAATAAAATGAGCCAAATTAGACGTACTCTTAATCAATTTATAAGAGATTTTGAAAGCTTCAGGCTTTTTGATCATTGGGAGATGATAAAATGTTTCCAAAATATGCTGGATGAGAACGAAGAATATGGTGTCATGGAAGATGAAGACAACACTGAAGGACACTTCCCAAGCTGTCCTTGGTATCATCCTGAGTGTGAGGAGGGACCTGATACTTGCAGATGTACCATATATTTTTTAAGAAAAAATATACTAGAACATCTAATAATTGGCTATTACGAAATGTTTCCATCATTATAAATAAATTAAATAAAAATGAAATAAAATTGTATAAATAATAAAATAAAATTGAATTATAAAAATATTCCTTGATTTGTATTATTTTTTTCTAAAGGAAAACTAGGAATCATCTGCTCGAATATAAAATAACATAAACTTGTATGTAGTGAAAAATATGAGGATTTATCCGATTATCTAAATTATTTCTCTTTATGAAAATATCTAATTGAATTTCATAATATTGTGAAATTCAATTTCTCTTGTGCAGAACCTCTCAAAGAAAACAAGACTGTGCATGTTTAAGTAACCTGAAAACAAGACTGTGCATGTTTAAACGACATGAAAATAAGAATTTGTAAATAAGCAAAAACACAAATTTTTTTGATCCAACGAAGTAAAGCCAATAAAGAAATAAAAAAACCACTCACATTTTCCATTCTTTTTTCAATAGTTTATTTACAATAACTTTTCTTAATAAATAGGATTTAAATACAATAATATTTCTTAGACTTTTTTACATTCATTTTAACAACAATAAAATAATTTTTCTTATTAAATAAGATTTTATATACAACAATTTTTCTTAATAAATAGGATACAAATACAATATTTTTTCTTAATAAATAGGATTTTATATACAACAATTTTTCTTAATAAATAGGATACAAATACAATATTTTTTCTTAATAAATAGGATTTTATATACAATTTAAAAATTAACTAATTAACTAAGATTTTCTTGCATTTTAGCAATCTCATCTAGCAACATGTCAAGTTCGTATTCAGGGTTAGTTTCCTTAATACGAAAATGATACCATGCATAAGTGTTTATATTATTTGATCTAATTTTTCTCTTATCATCTCCATAGCTTAATACTACCTTATTTAGTTCACTAGTATATAATTGATGTAGTTTAGATTTAAATGTTAACATACTATCATACACATTAATCTTATTAAATAGGCAATTCTTATATGTAGCTAAACTATATTTATCTAATATGGCTCTCTTTACCCCCTTCGATTTTTTAATATCATCTTGGTTTTCTACGCTAAATGAATACATTTTTGAGCGCAGCCCAACAAACTCTGTCATTATCTTACCGCAATTTTCATCCTTCATCATACCAATTACTTTTTTATTTACTATTGGGAAATTATAAATATTGTCTGTAGGGTAGTCCGATGTGTCAAATTGTTCATGTATGTCATTTTTTATGTCAGCGTAAAAGTCGTCAGTCTTTATTGAATATATAAAAGAGTCAGTATCCATATAGTTTAATGAGAGGTTTGTCTTAAACTTAGGTTGCATGTACCCGTAATGGAAATTATACATTTTCCATTTGGACAGCTCGAGTACACAAAATCCTAAGTAAATTGGTTTATTGTAGCAGGTTTTGACTCTAGTCATTTCGATTGCTACAAGATCTTCAGAAAATATAGATAAACTATGAAAATTTGGTTTTGATATCCAATCTTGGGCACCTAAATGATTGCAATTCGTCCTCTCCCAATTATTAACAATTTTAACATCTCTCCTCTTGTCCACATTTTCCATGGTTTTACCATACACTGCATTATTAAGTAGCTTGAAAAAATTTTTTTCAAAAGCATTTTTAGCAGTGGCTCTATGTCTGGTATTTAGGTCAATATAGCCTTTTAACCATGGAGATTGTTTAAATGCTAGAATACGATGAGTTTTCTTTAAAACTAAGCCATATTCTAAGCACTGTTTTAGAACTCTAAAGTGTATCACATATGATTGCTTTGTAGAGAAATCGGTTATCAACTTGCTATACTTCGCTTGCATAGGTTTCTTATTTTCAGCGCAAAAAGGAAGATCATTATGCAAGTCGTGTAAATGAGAGGGATAATCCAACGTAACCTCATAAATATAACCGTCTGTTCCATTATCAGCTATGCTGTTTGGATCCAGATTCAACTCGTCTTGTGATAACCATCTGAACCCACCATGAGGAAGATATTCCGACATCGCCCATCCATACAAATTGTTAGCGTCTAAATAGACGAGAAATTCTGAGGGCTTTTCTTTGTCGAAATCTTGCAAATATTTATTATTTGCTTTCGAATATCTTTGACTACACTGTACTATCCCCCCACGTATACCTTTTTTCATAAAATTGTACATGTCTATGTCTGTCAATAATTCTAATTCAATTTTTGTATATTTGAGCATTGCATCCCAGGAAAGGCCAGGTGCTGTATAATACTGACAAGGATCGAGCTCATAAATACCCTTACAAACTTTTCTAAAGTTCTCGAAAATATCTGTCAGTAAGAGGACGTCTGTTTTTAAGTAAAGTTCCATGTAATCTTTCATTGTTTCACAACCAAAAGTATTCCATACCTCTACAGCATGTGAGTATTCCTCTAAAGAACACTCTTTATTATTCAACTTATTAAAAAAATCACTGCGTGAAGGCAGCTGGCATTCATCTAATTTTTGAAATGAATTTAGGTACTCATATGGGAAAATACCCTTTTTCTTAATAAGCTGAAATTCTTTTTCTGATTGAAATAAGGACCTTATAGTGCTGAAATCATTATCCGACAAATTGCAGGCTAATGATTCCAAACTCTCAGCCATAAAGCGTATAGTATCAAGAAATCTTATTTCAAGCTTATGGCCATCACTCATTTCTGTGAATTGGGAGAGGGATATATAAAGTTCCTTATTGAGAGGGAGTACTTTCAGTTGCAATGAAATTTCACCTAATTCTTTAATGAAAAGATGTGAGTCATAATTTGAATAATTGTGGAAGTAAACTGGTATAAATTTGGGAATTTGGTAATTTAAATTACATTTATTGTGGGCTGCGCCTCTAAATTTGCCACTAATGTGGCAGTGATCTCTAACACGATCTTTGCCTAAAAATTTTTGGCAAATATGGCAATTCACCGCACTATAAAAATTATAAGTATCTGAAGGGGATAAAGTATCCATTTGTCTATTGTTAACTAAATAGTTATTATATATATCTTCACAATCCTTAATTAAATATTCTACAAATTTTTTGGAGGCATCTTCCCCCGTATATATTCTAAGCTTATCTAAATTATTACTATGGAGACACTTAATAAAATAACTAAAGGCACAAGGTGTGTGCTTTTTTATTAAATTTGTTTTACTACTTACACTATTACTTATATCCTCTAATACGCATTCAAAGTCCGCGTAAATAACAAACGGGACATCCATTTTTCGTTGATGTCCCTTAAAACTAAGAATGGCATCCTCACCTGATGGCATAGTTGTGACTATCTTCCCACATTCCTCCTTATGTGTACTCATCACGTTCTCCCTATGGGTATATTGGAGACAGCTATTGCAGAAGTGAAGTTTGTGTTCATTTGTGGTAGTCTGATTCTGTAAAAGTCTGTGAATGATAAAAAAATAAAATAAAAGTTTATAAGTAAAACGTATATATTATAAAATATATAAAAGAAGTATATGTATCATTAAATTAAATTGTAGTATAATTTTTTAACTTACTTTGATATGTTCTTTATCAAAATGTAGTGATGAACTTCACCATTTTCCAAAAGCAACAAGTTTACATGGCTATTTTTTTCGTCCTTGGTGACATAATAAGGACCAATAATCTGATTGGCCGCCTCATCATAGCCGAATACGTTAATACTTATTGCTGGATTGTTCACCTCAAACTCTTTTATTTTGTTTAATTCTAATGGGAAGCGTAAATTTTTGAAATTTAACGCTACACCATTTCGCGTAACAATCGTCTCAGCAGCAATGTCCTGAATATTATATGAACTGCAACGTTCTATATGTTTGTATTTGGTGGTATCCATGGCAGCGATTAGGCACCACTTGAAACAGTAGTCATCATCATTTTCAATGTTGAGGCAAGCTTTTTTTCTTTCTAATTTTACAGGTGTGGATATCCAATTAGATCCTTTGACGAGCGAAGATTTGTTGATGTTAATTTCTGCTCGGACTATGCGTGACAAAGTCCAGCCAGAATCTCTCTCTTCAAATTCGGACATTTTGGTTGAAATCTCCGCAACCTGCTTACGGAATAACTCTTCAATGCTATCTGCCTTCGTCAGCAAACTCATTTTGGCTACATGTGATATTATGCACAACTCCAATTCTTCTCCAACAATTTTTATATATTCTGCCACAATACTTACATGAAATTTAATTATTGCATGCTTACTTAAATTCACTTGAAGTCTCTCCATAAAAACATTTTTGTTTTCTTCAACAAATTCTTCCAACAAAAGTTGATCTTTTTTGTTTAAAATTGCATAAGTGGCAATATGGTTTTTGAATGCTTTAGATATTTTATAATATCCCAATTCTTCTACTTCATCTGTTCCAGCATGCGAAGTATTCCTTGGAGTTGGCAGAGTTTCTTCTCTTCTTTCTTCTACTTCTCCATCACTTTCCGGTAAGCTTATGTCCATAGCATCGTCGAATAAATTACCTCCAAGGATACCCACACCCTGTTGTTGAGCTTGTTGTTGTTGTTGTTGAGCTTGATTTTGATGATCTTGTTGTTGATGCTGGTACTCTTGTTGATGATAATTAAGAGGCTGCCATTGCATCACATTGGGATTATAATTGTATCCCAAAAACTGATTATTCCATGGCATACCGTATTGTTGAAAATTTAATGGTAACTGATATTGAGGATACTGAAGAGAAGGATATTGTTGATGAATGAATGATGATGATGAATTTTGATGATTTTGAAAAGATGTCTGCGGTAGCTCTTGATTTATGCCCCGGCTTACGACCACTTGATTCTGTACACTATGGTTTTTAACATGCTCCAAAAAGGACTTTTGGTATTTGTATACCTTATTACATGTATTACACTGATAACCTGATGAACTCATTTTTAATTATTTTATTATTATTTCACTTTAACACAATTACTGATGACACTTCTTGTAAATACAATAACGTACTGATGTGTTGGTTAGAAAAGTTGGCGTATTTATACTAAAATTGGAAGCAGTATCCTTGCAGCATTCATAAATTTTACTTTTTGTTTCTCTGCTGCTGACTGTACTTAGTTTGCTGCTTTTAAATAATCGTAGACAAAGAAAATGATTACCTTGCAAAATATATATGTATTCTACAAAATATTCCACGCACAAGTACCCACGATCACACATTCATACATGCACACATACATGCACACATACATACATACACATACATACATACACATACACATACATACATATCTCTTAAACAAATACACAAAATATTAAATTACCCGCGACTATCAAGCTGGACCCCCCACACACAAGTATGGGTGCTCACATACATGTGAACACAAGTATGGGTGTTCACATACATGTGAACACATAAATAAAATATTTAAATAAATTAATTTAATTTATTTAATTATTTTATTTATAAACAATTTATTATCATGAGGAAATCACACACACACACACACACACGATTTATATGAGAATCGTCTAGTAGTCATCAAATCTATTTTCTCTGATATTACTGATATAGTATTACGATAAGAAATTTCTACAGTCTGGCAACACTGGCAATTTTCCCCTTGGTGTTAGAAAAAAAGAATCATGTTTTGCCGTCGGCATTTGAAAAAAATAATAATCATGTATTGCCGTCGGCATTTGAAAAAAATAATAATCATGTATTGCCGTAGGCATTAGGAAAAATATTCATATATTGCCGTAGGCATTAGGAAAATCATGTATTGCCGTAGGCATTAGGAAAAATATTAATGCATACCCGTAGGCATTAGGAAAAATTAATTTTCACTATTTCACCCCACTCCCCCTTTGGTATTAAGAAAAATCATTTTCATGATTTTCCCGTCGGCATATATATTTATGAAATATTAATCTTATGAAACCCCTTAATCCAAACATACATATAAATTCCCACGGTCATAAAAAACTGGACTTATTGAGCCACCCTCGTATGTATTAAACAAACAAAACCCCTTATGTAAACAAAAAATTCCTTATGTAAACAAAAAGTTGGACCGACTTATTGATCCACCCTCGTAGGGTATCAAATTTCACAAATTTCCAAGAATTTTAAAATTTGGGTAATTAAAATTTCAAAATTTTAAAATTTTAATTGGGGCAGGACCGGCAGTTCACTACTACTCTTCATTACGAGAAAAAATAAATGTATAATATCCCATTCCTTTAATTGGTGAAATTAACTTCTTCAGATATTCATATTTGACTTGATATAGATAATTTTAGTATAAATATACATATGTTTTTAAACTTGAGATAGTAGTAGTGAATTACCAATTCGGCCGCAATTAAAATTTTGAAATTTTAAAATTTTAATTACCCAAATTTTAAAATTCTTGGAAATTTGTGAAATTTGATACCCTACGAGGGTGGATCAATAAGTCCGTCCAACTTTTTGTTTTTTTGTTTGTTTACATTAACTTTTTTGTTTTGTTTTTTTTTGTTTCTTTAGTACATACGAGGGTGGATTAATAAGTCCGTTTTATGTGAAAATGATTTTTCGTAAGTTAGACTGTAAAAATGTGAAAATAAATATTTATGTAAATCTGTCGGGTAAAACGTGGAAATAAATATTTTTGTAATGTCTACGGGAAAATCATGAAAATGATTTTTCCTAATGCCAACGGAAAATCATGAAATTGATTTTTCATAATGTGGACGGGAAAAACGTGAAAATAAAATGTTTCTAAAGCCGACGAAAAATTTGTTTATGTCTGTCTGTCTATGGGAATTCGAGTCTGTCAGGGAATTGGGGGTTTGTAATAATTTGTGGGGGTTCTTTGTCGGAGGTATGGGTAATTAAACTTCAAAACTTTAATCTACGCCGGAGTGGCAATTCACTACTACTATCTCAAGTTTAAAAACATATGTATATTTATACTAAAATTATCTATATCAAGTCAAATATGAATATCTGAAGAAGTTAATTTCACCAATTAAAGGAATGGGATATTATACATTTATTTTTTCTCGTAATGAAGCTTAAAGAATTTAAAGTATGATATTTGCTGATGCTGCATGTGCCAAGCAGAATAATATACATACATATGTACGTGTATATTTTTGTATGGGGCGACAGAAGAATGATGACTCATTCTACTTGTGCCCAACTTCTAGTATAATTCCTAATACATACATAAATACATACATACATGCATACATACATACATACATATAGGCAAAGTTAAAAATGCAAATAAACATGAAGCAAAATTACAACGACGTTAACTCAAAATTATTTTAAGTATGGGTGCAGTTAATTTTTAGGATTTGGTGAATTAAACAAGGTTTAAATTAAAAAACGTTTTTAAGCTAAAATTTAGCGAATTTTGCTTAAACAACATTCAAAATGCTGTTTAAAATTTTTATGAATGTAAGCATTTAACAAGAGACAATGCAAATGTTATTATAATGTTTAAGCAAGATGAGAAAAATATTAAGCTCGTCTATAGGGATAATGTTGTCAGTAATAAGAATTTTGAAAAGTTTAAAGAAATTTGTATAGTGTTGGAATGATAAATATGGTTTATTTTGATGATAAATTAAATGATGTTTTTAGAAAACAATTTGACTATTTCATAACTATATGAATTACTGCTCATAAGAGATTGATTTTAGTTATTTCATCTGACCTGAAACTTCATTCATAAAAATTTTATAAATGACTAGCTAATTGTAAACTGATAACTCAATCTGAATCAGATAACCCGATCTGAAAACCAGACCAGATACCTAATAACCTGATTTGATACCTGATAACCTGATCTGAAAACCAGACCAGGTCCTGAAAAGCTGATCTGAAAACCAGACCAGGTCCTGAAAAGCTGATCTGAAAACCAGACCAGGTCCTGATAAGCTGATCTGAAAACCAGACCAGGTCCTGATAAGCTGATCTGAAAACCAGACCAGGTCCTGAAAAGCTGATCTGAAAACCAGACCAGGTCCTGATAAGCTGATCTGAAAACCAGACCAGGTCCTGATAAGCTGATCTGAAAACCAGACCAGGTCCTGAAAAGCTGATCTGAAAACCAGACCAGGTCCTGAAAAGCTGATCTGAAAACCAGACCAGGTCCTGAAATGCTGATCTGAAAACCAGACCAGGTCCTGATAATCTGATCTAATAGCTGATAAACTGATCTAATAGCTGATAAGCTGATCTAATAGCTGATACCTTTTCTTTATTAAACATGGATGAGAAAATTTTAAAACAGTTGGTGTTGACAAGAAAATATCTAATGAAATTTAATGGAATTTTATAATATTGTGAAATTCAATTCCTCTTGTGTAGGACCTCTCAAAGATAACAAGACTGTATATGTTTAAGTGATATGAAAACAAAAAAGAAAAATTTTTGATCTAGCGAAGTAAAGCCAATAGAGAAACAAAATATAAAAATGTAGACATTTGTAGTTACAATTTATATTTAGTAAATTTAAGCTGAAATAAAAAACCATTTACATATTTTAATATTTTTTCAATATTTTATTTAACATTTTTCTTAAAAATCTTAGTACTAATACAAATTTAACTCTATGTATAAATAAAAATATATAGATATAAAAAGAAAAAAGATCATTAATCGAATATTTGATTTTAATTTACAAATAATTTAGGTATAGGTAAAAAGATAAAAGTTTTAAGCCATTCAATTTTTACATGTTTTTGTGTGAATAAAATACTAAAATTAATAGATAAATTCATAAACAAATACATAAACAATAAATAAATTAATAAATAAATAAAGAAATAAATTAATAAACAAATAAATAAATACTAAATACATAAATTAATTAATAAACAAATAAGTAAATAATAAATAAATTAATAAATAATTAAAGAAATAATAAATAAATAAATTAAATAATATTGCTTATAAGTAAATAATAAATAATTAAAGAAATACATTAACAAATAAATACAATTAGTACAAAATTAAATTGTCTTTGTCATCTTACATGCAATTTAGTAGGAAGCATTCTATTCTACATCCATTGTTTCATTGTTTCGGTCTATGTAATGTCCCCAAGCACGCGTTTTAATTTTATCTTTCATTATATTTCTTTTATCATCAGAAAAGCTAAGTGCTATTTTATGTAGTTTTTGGGTATATAGTTGATGTGTTTTAGATCTAAACAAAAACATTTCATCCGAGATAATTTTGGATTCAAATAAGCAATTTTTGTAATCATTAATGGACAACTTCTTAATTACAGACTTTTTGACCCCTTTAGATTTTTTAACAGCTTCCGAGCGAAGAGTCGACAGAGAATACATTTTTGCTCTTAAACCAACAAACTCTGTCATTATATCCCCATTATTTTCATCTTTCATCATTCCCAAAACCTTCTTATTGAGTAGCGGTAAACGAAATTGGTTATCTATAGGATATTCTGACGTATCAAAATTCAAACTAATATCATTACGGATGTCATCGTAAAAATCATCAGTTTTAATTGAATAAATAAATGAGTCAGTATCCATATAGTTGAGAGAAATGTTCTCTCCAAATTTAGGCTTCATGAAGCCATAATGGAAGTCATACATTCTCCACTTGGATAACTCCAGTACTGTGAAACCAACATATATAGGTTTATCATATAGTGGTTCCATTTTTTCTAACTCTACCGCATACATATCGTCAGAAAATTTTGTTAACTGTATAAAATTTGGTTTCGCAATTAATGCTCTGAGCCCCAAATGATTCCTGTTTGTTGTTTCCCAAGATGAAGTAATTCTAATGTCCCTACGTTTTTCAATGTTTTCCATTGTCTTCCCGTAAACAGCATTGTTTAAAAGTTTGAAGAAATCTTTTTCAAAATTATTTTTATCTTTTGTCCTATGAAATGTGTTTAAGTCAATATATTTTTTAAGCCAAGGGGATTGCTTAAATCTGAGTATTCTATGGATTTGTTTTAAGATGAGGCCATTTGAAATGGCTTGTTTTAAAACTCTATAGTGTATGGTGTAATTTGTTTTAGAGTGTAAGTCTGCAACTAATTTTTTGATTTTGGATCCCCCCACGGGCTTATTTTGAGGACAAAATGGCAAATCATTATGTAGATCATGCGTTGAATCAGGATAGTCTATATCCACTTCTAAAATGTACCCATACTCTGCAGTATCAGAAATTTTTTTAACATCAAAATCAGTATCACATACCCACTCAAATTCACCGCAAGGAAGATATTCCGACATCGCCCATCCATACAAATTGTTAGCGTCTAAATATACAAGAAATTCCGATGGTTTTGATGCATCAAAATCTTCTAAATACTTATTATTCGCCTTCGAATATCTTTGCGAGCATTGAACTAGTCCACCTCTTATTCCGTTTTGCATAAACATATACATTTCGGAATCAGTGAACAGTTCGAGTGAAACTTCTGTGGTTTTCAACATTGCATCCCAAGATAAGCCTGGTGCTGTATAATAGTGGCAGGGGTCCAAATCGTATATATCTTTACAAATTTTCCTAAAATTTTCAAACACGTCGGTTAAAAGAAGAACATCTGTCTTTAAATAGAGTTCAGTATAGTCAAGGAGGGTTTTACAGTTAAACTCTCTCCATATTTTTTGAGCATGTTCATACTCGACTACATCACATTCTTCATTCGTTAGAATATTGAAGAAATCTTCTCTACTAGGGAGTTTAATTTCCTTAAACTTAGTCATGGAATCCATGTAAGAGTACGGAAATACACCCTTTCTTCTAATCAGGTTGAAATGAGCTTCATCAGCGAAACATGATCGAATAGTATTAAAATCATTGCAATCAAGATTTTTCGCCAGTGTATCTAAGCTCGTAGCCATAAATCTAAACGAGTCTATAAATCTTATTTCGAATCCACGCTTTTCATCTAATCTGATGAAAATTGAAAGAGAAATATAACGCTCTGCGTTCTGGGGAATCACTTTTATTGTGGAATATTTTATAGTAGAAAGTTCTTTGAAAAATAAGTGTATATCATATGCAGAAAGATTATGCAAGATAACCGGTATAAAATGAGGTGTTTTATAATTCAAATTACATTCGCTATGAGCTGCCCCACGATAATTACCCGTAAGATGACAATGATCTCTAACTTTATCATTATTTAATATTTTCTTACATATATGACAATTTTGTGCATTATTATATTGAGCTATTTCTATTGGGGTCATGAACATTTTCTTAACTTTAAGTAAATAATTTAGATAAATGTCTGTACAATCTTCAACTGTTTTTTTGATAAATATGTTCGCCGAATCTTCACCAAAATAGTGTCTATATAAATTATTTTCTATCTTAAAGCTACAATTAATAAAATAAGCGAATGCACACGCATGATGTTTCTGTACATTTGTAGTGCTTTTACTTACGGGGTCATCAACTTTTTCTAAAATAGATTCAAAGTCTGCGTAGATCACAAATGGTACATCTAACTGTTTGTAGTAGTTTTGAAACTTGATGATAGATTCATCTTCGGGCATTCTGATTACTTTTTTCCCACAAACATTTTTGTGGTGATTATACACATAATCATCATGTGTATAAAATAGGCAGGTGTTGCAAATATGTATCTTATTTACGTGAGATGTTATGCTGGAACGAAGGAGTCTAAGGAAAAGAGGAAATTAAAATAAGAAATAAATAAATATACCAATAAGAAGTAACTTTTTAAATAGATATGAAAACATATTTCTCTTAAATGCACAAATGAAACTTACTTTGATATATCCGTGATGAGCACATAGTGGAAGTTTTCATCGGACTGGAGCAATAACAGATTAATATGAACATGTTGTTCTCCTTTTGTTATGTAGTATGGTCCTATAAGCGATGTTCCATTGTGACCAAATACGTTGATGCTCATATTATTTTGACGTTCGAATTGTTTAATCTGCTTCAATGGGAGTGGAAACTCTAGGCCTTCGAAATTTAATACAATTGCCCCTATACTAATATTCTCATCAGAAATGTTTGCTATATTATAGTTTCTATAGTTTTTCTGTTGTCTTCGATCTAAAGTGCTATTTGTGTTCAAAGCCGCAATGATACACCATTTAAAGCAATAAATATCATTGTTCTCGACATTTATGCATGCACATTTCACTGCAATATTTTTTGGGAGAGGGATAAAACTCGATCCTCTTATTATGGACGCCTTGTTTATATTAACTTCAAGGGAATTCATTGAAATTAAGGTCCATCCGCTATCCCTCTCTTGAAATTCTTCCATTTTAGCTATTAGCTCCTCGGCCTGTTTCTTGTACATATCCTCTATGTCATCAGACAAAGTTACCAACATCATTTTTGAAATATGTACCAGTTGGGAAACATTCATCTGATCATTCACCGTCTTCATATAATCGCATATGAGCTCCATATTAAATTTAAATGTAGTATGTATCCTACTACATTCAATTAGCTGTTGTAGTATAGAGTTCTTGGCGGATTTCAGAAACTGCTCCGGAAACATAACACCCTCATTTTTGTTGAGGAGGATATATGTCTCGATCCTCCCATTGAAGTTGCTCGCTCTTTTAGTGAGAAGATCTCCAATCTGTTCTAGGTGACAACTGTTTTTATGTTTTGTGGTTCGGACATGAGCCATATAACCATTTGATGGGATCATCTCATCACAATCCTCACAATATTTTTTTTGAAGATCAAGCGTACTAGTTCCATATGAGTGCGTTTCCATATGCTGATTTAGTTTTGTTTGAGTCATAAAGACTTTATTGCAGATTGCACAACTTTTAGTATTCATTTTATATATTTTTGTTTATTAATTAATATAATTATTTTATTTATAAATAATTTATTTAATTATTTTATTTATAAACAATTTATTTTAGTTATAAACAATTTATTTAGTTAGTACTAGCACTTTTATAGTTTTTGGATTTCAAACACTTTAGAAATTTTGGATGAGAAAATAGGTTGTCACTTGTTGAGATATCAAAGCAGACTGATGACAATCTACATTATTTCTTCTACTTATATACTTTATATGAGAATCGCGTAGTAGTCATCAAAATCTAATTTATTACGACATATGATGAAATTCATACACACACACACACACATACACATTTCCACAATTCTCTGTTGGTATTACGATATATGGCGAAATTCATACACACACGCACACATTTCCACAATTCTCTGTTGGTATTACGATATATGGTGAAATTCACTCAGCTCACTCTCGACAATTAGGTTTTCTTCACCTTCTCTACTTAGGCAATATGATCCGCTTGAGAGATCTTTGATATCGTCATCAGTTAAAATATTATATCGTTTGGGCAGGAACATTATGTGTTTATTCATTTCAACTTTTAGGGTTGGTCCATATTTAGTTGTTACACGTACCACATTTCCACAATTCTCTGTTGGTGTTACGATATATGGTGAAATTCATATACACAGCAACACCCCGAACAAAATCTCTAGCATCAGTTTGTAATACAAAGGTATGAGTAAAATTTTTGCTGTATTGCTCCTAAAGCTATTTCCTATAATTGTTACATTAAAGTGTAATATTCTGAAATAAAAATATCATTACCCCTATTCAAAAAATCTGCTTATCAACCTGATTGGATTCAAAATATTTAACATCTGAAATTCACTTGTATATATGTATAAAACCTATGCCAACACAATATTTTCTATCTCGATAAGAATAGCAAATATCCTAGAAAACATATACACATTCATTTGTAAATATGTATCAAAAACTCTCGATGGTCAAACAATACACACAAGCAATGATATTCTTCAAAGTAAAAATAGATACGATCACATACATTAATACAGCAACATATAGATGCATTACCAAATACATTCCCTATCCATTTCCATCTACAACAGGGTTGCCACTCTCTGTAGCTATTAGATTATTTCCCCAGAGATCGCAAACATAAATGCAATACAATAACCCTAAATAAGCATACCAACGATAACTAAAAACAGCTACCCAAAGACTATCAAATAACAATCACTACATACAAACAAATACACAGATCCCTTGTAACTACCCTGCAGTCAGACTGGGAGCAACTGTCTTTGTGTCAACCCTAAAATTCTAGTTACAACTTTGGTATAATAAGTTTTCTTCTATCCGTCAGTATAAAAGAAGGAGAGAGGTGGAATTGACAATAACTTGTCAATATACATACATTTGTATGTACGTAAGTTATAGAACTGTACCAGTAACTAACTATCTGGTTAGTATGTCTCCATATTCCCATAAGAACTACGTAGTCACTACCTAGTGAATTGTATTTTTAATAGTAGGGTTTCAAAGTATTGTATGGGGAATAATTATAGAGTAGTACAGGTGACAAGCTAGTCAAAAGCTAGTCAGCACATTTTCACCATCAACATTTCCTAATGGGTATAATAATTGTCTTCCACTACAACAAAAGTATTGGACACCATCAAACATATAAGTAAATACAAAAACGCATACTCATACACACACACACATACACATACTCACACACACCCACATATACATATATACATGCATACATCCATACACTGTAAGCACAACGCTTCTCCTCAATAACAACAAAAGCTGTACACACAAGTATACATACATACACATAAACAAAGAATCAAAGTCACACACACACACACACATAGCCAAGAAAATCTTAGCAAAAAAAAATCCCCAAAATCCCCCATTTGTAACAGGGTTGCCACCCTTTTTGATTTTTCCCGGTTTTGAATTCCCAAAACATGTCGTCCGCCACCATTACTAATCTACTAATATTCGAAAGAAGCCGGACGTAGTTAAATAAACAAAATCTTTAATATAAACAAGGCAGACTTTAAAGCTGGACAATTTTAAGCATGACAAAATACCCAGCAACCTTGAGTATAAAAACATACTAGGATTAAAAAAAAAAAAGTTCTGATACCTATATGCTAATATTTTATACTACCAAATGTCTGGCATGACACACAAAGAGGTGATGACGTAATACACAAACACAAACATACATAATGAAATTTTATAATATTATGAAATTCATACACACAGACACACACACACACACACACATACATACATACTCACATACACACACACACATACAAATTCCCACAATTCATATGATAATCGTGTAGCAGTCGTCAAATCTAATTTATCTGATGGTATTACGATATATGATGAAATTCATATAAACAGCAACACCCAGATCAAAATAGCTAGCATCAGTTTGTAATACAAAGGTACGAGAAAAACCGGGACACGTAAAAGT
>OX101754.1:45607324-45679870 GCA_944452675.1 Tachina lurida
TTTCGTTTCATCAGTTCGTTTTGACTGAGACTGTTTACATTTACAGAAAGAAGCAGAAGCAAAGCAATTACAAAAATCACAAGTTTTTAAACGCTGCTTGTCAATAACTGCCAACTAGAGTGCGCTTTGGTTTTGTATATAAACATGTAAAAACCACTTACAACATTGCACAATGGTCTACTCAAGTGCTTTAGAATCATATAAATTTATCATATAAATCTAAAAAAATTTACATTACACCGATAAATTAATGGGAAAGAAAGCAAAAGTAATTCACAAAAATTATCAATTTCAAACTATTTAAAATGTTAATTAGTAGTTATTATAAAATTTTGTCATGGGTCTATAAGTAAATCCATCACTGCGCATGCTTTTCAATAATCACGCTTTTCTCTTTAATTCTCACAGGTAAAATTTAAATTAACAATGAAATTAATTATATTTCATTTTGTTATGTATTAATTATAAGGGTAAAATCGGTATCTTTATATCTCGGAAACTGCACTAGATAGACTAAAAATTCCAAAGACACATGAATGCTGCTAGCAAAAAAAGCCAACACGTGCTTGGTACTTTTTCGATATGTGTACTTTTAGGAATTAAAAAGAGGTAAAAACAGAAATTTGGTACCTTTTTCGCACTCGACATATCTTCTAAATTATTGAACGTAGCAAAAAGCTTTTGACGCATTCTTTTCTTTAAAATCTCGAATGAAATTTGGCTTGTTCTGATAATGATAAGGTATATATCGAGCCATAACCGCTAACATAGGTTAAGCGACACATTTTTTGGACTTCGTTTTTTTGACGAAAATCGACTATTTACGATCGAAAATAATCGATTTTGGTCAAAAAATGAGGTTCGAAAATTATGTCGCTTAAGCTATTTTGGCGGTTATGGCACGATATGACATACATATAAAAATAATTCACTATGAACTCCTACCCACTCAGTAGAATCTTTAATAATAAAACTTTTTTTTTTCGAAGGATCCAAAGAGGTAACAAAAAGGGTAAATATGGCTAAATGTGATGCTAAAAATTTTACATTCGGAAGAATTCATGTACATAATTGAAACATTTTAAATTTTAGTTATATTTTATTAAATGCTATAGTATAGTAGTGTATTCTTGAACACTGTCACCAAGGGGTACTTTGAATATTAATTTGGTACTTTTCAAGAAATACTTTTCGGAAAAGTTACTTTTCGAAAAAAGTACGTTTTGGAAAAATACTTTTTAGAAAAAGGGAATTTTTTGGAAAAATTACTATTTTAAAAAGGTACTTTTTCGAAAAAGTTACTTCTCGGAAAAAGTACTTTATAGGAAAAAGCACTTTTTGGAAAAGGTACTTTTCGGAAATAGTACTTTTTGAAAAAATAAATTAAAAATAAAAATTATTTTTAGAAAATGTAGTTTTTGGAAAAGTACTTTTTGAGAAAGGTACTTTTTGAAAAAAATATTTTTTTAAAAAGGAAATTTTTTGAAAAACCTACTTTTTGGAAAAATAATTTTTTTAAAAGGTACTTTGGAAAAAGTATATTCTTTAAAGATACTTTTTGGAAAGCGTATTTTTTGAAAAATGTTCTTTTTGGAGTGACCCTATTATCCTTCTTTGAGCCACCGAATTCTGAAATGAATGAGCTTGGTTAGCACGTATAAAATATCCGCTGACAAAGTAGCGTGCAATATGCTAGTACTTATATATTTTTTTTTCCTGCGATGTCACAAAATACCATAATGTGTACTCGGCATTAGCTTCAGTTTAGATTGGCTACGTTCAATACATATGCACAATGTGCAAACTTTTATAAAGAGCTTTTTGTGCTTTCACACCGACGAGACTACAACATCCACAATAACAACACAGCAGACACCAATGCTTGATCTTACTTTGCAAAGAAACAAGAACAAATTTAAGAGCTTTCAAAGCTGTTTACCTCAAATGCAAATATCAGTGTATGTGTGTTTGGACGTAGCTGCCAGTGCTGCCACAACCAAAAAATTTTTACAACCAAAATTCGCTTTAAAAGTTACCAAATGAGAAAAAAATAACCAAATTTCAATATGTAGTATTTTTATTAAATAACGTTTAAAATGCATACACTTTGTGCCGCACAGGCTATGGGTCAAAAATCTAAATTAGCTCCAGTTCAATCAGCAAATGCTTACTCCGCCACTCTTCCTCAAACTAGCCAACTAGTAACTTCACGTGTATCGTATGCCGATGCTGCTAAGACTAGTTCTATTCCCACACAAAATGTTCCACCGTCAAGTAATTCAACGAATGCAAACTCTAGCTTTAACTTTAGTCGTCTTGAAGCTACTATTGAGAATCTGGTGCTAACTATAAACAACTTTACAACAAATATGACTAGCATGTTGCAAGAAATGCTGAGAATGCAGAATACTCTGCTTCAAGCATTAGTCAACAAACCATGAACACGTTAAAATTATGTTTCTGGAACGCAAACGGCATTCGCCAACATAAAAATGAACTTGAGCACTTCCTCACGGAAAAAAATATTGATATAATGATGGTCTCTGAGACTCACTTGACTTCGAGAAGCTGCTTTAAGATAAATGGTTACACTCTATATGATTCAAAGGACCCGAGAGGGAGAGCATGCGGTGGATCAGCAATTCTAATTAAGTCAAGACTCAAGCACTATATCCTTGAGAACGTTAGTGAAGAATATATGCAAGCTACGAATATTTTCGTAGAAAATTTTTATTCCAATTTCGTGATATCATCAATTTACTCACCTCCCAGATTTTCAGTTACCGAAGATCAGTATGAGAAGTTCTACAAATCGCTTGGATCTTGTTTCGTGGCAGCTGGGGACTACAATGCAAAACATACGTACTGGGGCTCGCGTCTTGTTACACCTAGAGGTAGAGCGTTGTTTAATACAATTTCAAAAATGGGCTTAGATGTCATTTCGAGTGGGGAGCCTACTTACTGGCCTACTGACGTAAGAAAAATTCCAGATGTTATAGATTTTGGCGTCACGAAAAATATCCATAGGGACTTAATTCACGTAGAGGGCTCTGTAGATCTGTCCTCCGATCACTCTCCCATAATAGTTACAATTTTCAACCCACTAAGGAGTGATTTAACTAACTCATATGCGAAAACGATTAATAGGGTCAACTGGCTAGGATTCAAAAAATATATTAGTAGTCACTGCGTAGAAAACATTCAGCTAAGATCACCTGATGATATTGAATTTAATATTGCCAATCTTACCGAATATATTAAACAGGCTGCTGAACATGCCACTACTTCCTATCCGCAGACTGGCTTTAATAGAATTTATTCTACGGATATTGAACGTCTCGTATGTGAAAAAAGGAGAGCTAGAAGAGAATGGCAACAACACCGATCACCCCTAAATAAAATCAGACTTAAAGAATGTACTAAACGACTCAAAGAGCTGCTATCGTCGGAAAAGACTGCATTACTGGAAAAGTACTTAGAAGGTCTTGATGTAACGTCAACATCTAATTACTCTTTATGGCGCGCTACTAGAAGTCTTAAAAGACCCGTTGATCTCAAATCACCATTGCGTACTTCGACTGGAGGCTGGGCAAGAAGCGATAGTGAGAAAGGTAACTTATTTTCTGAGCATTTAAAATCTGTATTCACTCTCAATTCATGTACGGGTGATGCCGATTTACCGAGTGTAGTCTCTCTACCCCCTCGTCCCTTAAGGTTTAAGATGCATGAACTACAAAAAATAGTTGCTGAACTCGACCCTAAGAAAGCTCCAGGTATTGATGGCATTAGTAACAAGATGCTGATGAACTTGCCTCATATTGCAATAAGAATTTTGCTATTTATTTTTAATGCCATTTTACGAATGCAGTATTTTCCACATAACTGGAAACTTGCCAAGATTAAAATGATTCCAAAGCCAGGCAAAGATCTTACCAAGGCTGAGTCATATAGGCCTATAAGCTTACTTTCAACAATTTCAAAGCTTTTCGAAAAGCTGCTCATGACTAAATTGTCCACAATTTTAGCTGATACTGGGTGCATCCCGGACCATCAATTTGGCTTTAGAAGTCAGCATAGCACTATTGAGCAAACGCATAGATTGGTTCAAATTATAAGGAGGACTTTTGAAGAAAAGAAGTATTGTTCTGCCCTTTTTATTGATGTTTCTCAGGCATTTGACAAAGTATGGCACAAAGGCCTAGTTTTAAAATTGAAGACATACCTACCAATAAATATACAAAAGCTTTTGGAAAGTTATATTCTCGATAGAAAGTTTACTGTTGTGGAAGGAGACTTCATGAGTGTACCCGAATCTATATCTTCTGGTGTGCCACAGGGTAGTATTCTGGGGCCAGTCTTGTATCTAATATATACTTGTGATATGCCTGTGAGCAATAACATCCACACTTCTACATTTGCCGATGATACAGCCTGTTTGAGTATTCACAAAAATCGCAAAAATTAAAAAAATCACCAAAATGAAAAAAATTGCTAAAATGAAAAACAGAAAAAAATCGCCAAAATGAAATGACAAAATTGCCATAATAAAAAATTCGCCAAAATGAAAAAAAACCGCCAAAAGGAAAAAATCGCCAAAATGAAAAAAAAATCGCCAAAATGATATAAGTTTCCAAAATGAAAAAAAGCCCCAAAAACAGGAAAAAATCGCCAAAAATGAAAAAAGGCCTCAAAAACAGAAAAAAATCGCCAAAATGAAAAAAACCTCCAAAAACAGAAAAAAAATTGCCAAAACGAAATCGGTTTTCCAAAGCTCCCAGAAAAGCTAGAGACTTCGTTCTTGGACTGGTATGTCAGAAATTGTCCAACTTAGATTGGTATTGAAAATCAGCCAAATCAAACAGACAGTTTCAGAGCTGGAAAACTGAAACTTGATTTTGACATATAAAAGTAACTAGATAACAAAATTTTTTTAATTTTTTTGTTAAATAACTTTGGTAAAGGGTATATAAGATTCGGCACAGCCGAATATAGCACTCTTACTTGTTCTATTTATGATTAATCCACTGATATAAGCGATTGATGGATGATTGGCTCATGGCAGTTTGGTAATTAGAAAAGCACACTTTTAGTATGAGCGATGAGAAAATAAGTTTAACGCACTCAAAAATCTTATAAATGTATGCCAGCTTTTTGGTCATAAAATGGCTGTATCAAATCAATAAGAATATTGAACAATGTCGTTGTAAAGAGATTTATTTTTCGTAACGTTGTTTCATTTAATGAAAATGTATTCGAGTGACCTCTAAGACTTATCATAGTGTGCCTTCTTTGCAATTTTTTTCTACGATCTTCATCGCACGTTAACCGTGAGATATGCCTCACTATAGAGCAAAATATGAATAAAAACTTTGTAAACTTAAGTATGCAATTTATAATTATACTCAGTTGAGTGATTTTGGTGACCAATTAATTTTTATGAACCTCCAAACATTTCGAAAATCAGTGCGCCCTTAAAAAATGGTGTTATAATTTTTTGTCCAACAGCTACTTCAGACTTAGTAATAGCGCTTTACTATATATGGTAATAATGTAGCTAAAAGTTCACTCAATAATTCTCATTAACATTTTACGCCGAAAAAATTATCTCCTCATGAACTTTTTTTTTTGCAAAATTGAAGAAAAAAATGTTTTTTTTTTTCATTTCTTTCAGAATATCAAACAGGTACTCCTAATTTTTTGGTAAAAATATTTGACAATATAATTTGAACGTGTGCAAACAGCCTAATAGGTCATACAGACAACTCAAAAATTATCGTTTTCACAATTTTCCGACGCTAAAAACATAAAAACAAAAAAAGTATAGTCTAGTAAAAAACGAAAATTAACATCCGAATTTATTTAAAGGAGCAGTCAGTCAAACCGACAACGTTCGAACATGTCGATTGCTGAATTTCTCCGTTGTGTATAACTTTTCGTTTCATCAGTTCGTTTTGACTGAGACTGTTTACATTTACAGAAAGAAGCAGAAGCAAAGCAATTACAAAAATCACAAGTTTTTAAACGCTGCTTGTCAATAACTGCCAACTAGAGTGCGCTTTGGTTTTGTATATAAACATGTAAAAACCACTTACAACATTGCACAATGGTCTACTCAAGTGCTTTAGAATCATATAAATTTATCATATAAATCTAAAAAAATTTACATTACACCGATAAATTAATGGGAAAGAAAGCAAAAGTAATTCACAAAAATTATCAATTTCAAACTATTTAAAATGTTAATTAGTAGTTATTATAAAATTTTGTCATGGGTCTATAAGTAAATCCATCACTGCGCATGCTTTTCAATAATCACGCTTTTCTCTTTAATTCTCACAGGTAAAATTTAAATTAACAATGAAATTAATTATATTTCATTTTGTTATGTATTAATTATAAGGGTAAAATCGGTATCTTTATATCTCGGAAACTGCACTAGATAGACTAAAAATTCCAAAGACACATGAATGCTGCTAGCAAAAAAAGCCAACACGTGCTTGGTACTTTTTCGATATGTGTACTTTTAGGAATTAAAAAGAGGTAAAAACAGAAATTTGGTACCTTTTTCGCACTCGACATATCTTCTAAATTATTGAACGTAGCAAAAAGCTTTTGACGCATTCTTTTCTTTAAAATCTCGAATGAAATTTGGCTTGTTCTGATAATGATAAGGTATATATCGAGCCATAACCGCTAACATAGGTTAAGCGACACATTTTTTGGACTTCGTTTTTTTGACGAAAATCGACTATTTACGATCGAAAATAATCGATTTTGGTCAAAAAATGAGGTTCGAAAATTATGTCGCTTAAGCTATTTTGGCGGTTATGGCACGATATGACATACATATAAAAATAATTCACTATGAACTCCTACCCACTCAGTAGAATCTTTAATAATAAAACTTTTTTTTTTCGAAGGATCCAAAGAGGTAACAAAAAGGGTAAATATGGCTAAATGTGATGCTAAAAATTTTACATTCGGAAGAATTCATGTACATAATTGAAACATTTTAAATTTTAGTTATATTTTATTAAATGCTATAGTATAGTAGTGTATTCTTGAACACTGTCACCAAGGGGTACTTTGAATATTAATTTGGTACTTTTCAAGAAATACTTTTCGGAAAAGTTACTTTTCGAAAAAAGTACGTTTTGGAAAAATACTTTTTAGAAAAAGGGAATTTTTTGGAAAAATTACTATTTTAAAAAGGTACTTTTTCGAAAAAGTTACTTCTCGGAAAAAGTACTTTATAGGAAAAAGCACTTTTTGGAAAAGGTACTTTTCGGAAATAGTACTTTTTGAAAAAATAAATTAAAAATAAAAATTATTTTTAGAAAATGTAGTTTTTGGAAAAGTACTTTTTGAGAAAGGTACTTTTTGAAAAAAATATTTTTTTAAAAAGGAAATTTTTTGAAAAACCTACTTTTTGGAAAAATAATTTTTTTAAAAGGTACTTTGGAAAAAGTATATTCTTTAAAGATACTTTTTGGAAAGCGTATTTTTTGAAAAATGTTCTTTTTGGAGTGACCCTATTATCCTTCTTTGAGCCACCGAATTCTGAAATGAATGAGCTTGGTTAGCACGTATAAAATATCCGCTGACAAAGTAGCGTGCAATATGCTAGTACTTATATATTTTTTTTTCCTGCGATGTCACAAAATACCATAATGTGTACTCGGCATTAGCTTCAGTTTAGATTGGCTACGTTCAATACATATGCACAATGTGCAAACTTTTATAAAGAGCTTTTTGTGCTTTCACACCGACGAGACTACAACATCCACAATAACAACACAGCAGACACCAATGCTTGATCTTACTTTGCAAAGAAACAAGAACAAATTTAAGAGCTTTCAAAGCTGTTTACCTCAAATGCAAATATCAGTGTATGTGTGTTTGGACGTAGCTGCCAGTGCTGCCACAACCAAAAAATTTTTACAACCAAAATTCGCTTTAAAAGTTACCAAATGAGAAAAAAATAACCAAATTTCAATATGTAGTATTTTTATTAAATAACGTTTAAAATGCATACACTTTGTGCCGCACAGGCTATGGGTCAAAAATCTAAATTAGCTCCAGTTCAATCAGCAAATGCTTACTCCGCCACTCTTCCTCAAACTAGCCAACTAGTAACTTCACGTGTATCGTATGCCGATGCTGCTAAGACTAGTTCTATTCCCACACAAAATGTTCCACCGTCAAGTAATTCAACGAATGCAAACTCTAGCTTTAACTTTAGTCGTCTTGAAGCTACTATTGAGAATCTGGTGCTAACTATAAACAACTTTACAACAAATATGACTAGCATGATGCAAGAAATGCTGAGAATGCAGAATACTCTGCTTCAAGCATTAGTCAACAAACCATGAACACGTTAAAATTATGTTTCTGGAACGCAAACGGCATTCGCCAACATAAAAATGAACTTGAGCACTTCCTCACGGAAAAAAATATTGATATAATGATGGTCTCTGAGACTCACTTGACTTCGAGAAGCTGCTTTAAGATAAATGGTTACACTCTATATGATTCAAAGGACCCGAGAGGGAGAGCATGCGGTGGATCAACAATTCTAATTAAGTCAAGACTCAAGCACTATATCCTTGAGAACGTTAGTGAAGAATATATGCAAGCTACGAATATTTTCGTAGAAAATTTTTATTCCAATTTCGTGATATCATCAATTTACTCACCTCCCAGATTTTCAGTTACCGAAGATCAGTATGAGAAGTTCTACAAATCGCTTGGATCTTGTTTCGTGGCAGCTGGGGACTACAATGCAAAACATACGTACTGGGGCTCGCGTCTTGTTACACCTAGAGGTAGAGCGTTGTTTAATACAATTTCAAAAATGGGCTTAGATGTCATTTCGAGTGGGGAGCCTACTTACTGGCCTACTGACGTAAGAAAAATTCCAGATGTTATAGATTTTGGCGTCACGAAAAATATCCATAGGGACTTAATTCACGTAGAGGGCTCTGTAGATCTGTCCTCCGATCACTCTCCCATAATAGTTACAATTTTCAACCCACTAAGGAGTGATTTAACTAACTCATATGCGAAAACGATTAATAGGGTCAACTGGCTAGGATTCAAAAAATATATTAGTAGTCACTGCGTAGAAAACATTCAGCTAAGATCACCTGATGATATTGAATTTAATATTGCCAATCTTACCGAATATATTAAACAGGCTGCTGAACATGCCACTACTTCCTATCCGCAGACTGGCTTTAATAGAATTTATTCTACGGATATTGAACGTCTCGTATGTGAAAAAAGGAGAGCTAGAAGAGAATGGCAACAACACCGATCACCCCTAAATAAAATCAGACTTAAAGAATGTACTAAACGACTCAAAGAGCTGCTATCGTCGGAAAAGACTGCATTACTGGAAAAGTACTTAGAAGGTCTTGATGTAACGTCAACATCTAATTACTCTTTATGGCGCGCTACTAGAAGTCTTAAAAGACCCGTTGATCTCAAATCACCATTGCGTACTTCGACTGGAGGCTGGGCAAGAAGCGATAGTGAGAAAGGTAACTTATTTTCTGAGCATTTAAAATCTGTATTCACTCTCAATTCATGTACGGGTGATGCCGATTTACCGAGTGTAGTCTCTCTGCCCCCTCGTCCCTTAAGGTTTAAGATGCATGAACTACAAAAAATAGTTGCTGAACTCGACCCTAAGAAAGCTCCAGGTATTGATGGCATTAGTAACAAGATGCTGATGAACTTGCCTCATATTGCAATAAGAATTTTGCTATTTATTTTTAATGCCATTTTACGAATGCAGTATTTTCCACATAACTGGAAACTTGCCAAGATTAAAATGATTCCAAAGCCAGGCAAAGATCTTACCAAGGCTGAGTCATATAGGCCTATAAGCTTACTTTCAACAATTTCAAAGCTTTTCGAAAAGCTGCTCATGACTAAATTGTCCACAATTTTAGCTGATACTGGGTGCATCCCGGACCATCAATTTGGCTTTAGAAGTCAGCATAGCACTATTGAGCAAACGCATAGATTGGTTCAAATTATAAGGAGGACTTTTGAAGAAAAGAAGTATTGTTCTGCCCTTTTTATTGATGTTTCTCAGGCATTTGACAAAGTATGGCACAAAGGCCTAGTTTTAAAATTGAAGACATACCTACCAATAAATATACAAAAGCTTTTGGAAAGTTATATTCTCGATAGAAAGTTTACTGTTGTGGAAGGAGACTTCATGAGTGTACCCGAATCTATATCTTCTGGTGTGCCACAGGGTAGTATTCTGGGGCCAGTCTTGTATCTAATATATACTTGTGATATGCCTGTGAGCAATAACATCCACACTTCTACATTTGCCGATGATACAGCCTGTTTGAGTATTCACAAAAATCCTGATGAGGCATCCCGCAATCTCCAAGCACACATTACCCAGCTTGAAATATGGTTGAACTTATGGAGAATTAGAGTGAATGAACAAAAGTGTGTTCATATAACGTTTACCCTAAGAAAAGATACCTGTTCCCCCATTCGAATCAACAATCAAAATATTCCTCAACATTCTCAAGTCAAATACCTTGGCATACACCTTGATCGAAGGCTTACATGGAAATATCATATAGACTCTAAGTTAACCCAAATGAAACTTAAATTGACTCAAATATATTGGTTAATTGGCAGAAATTCAACACTCAGCCTAGACTGCAAACTCTTGATATACAAGTCGCTTTTGAAGCCAATATGGTGCTATGGAATTCAGCTGTGGGGCACTGCTTCAGCTTCAAATGTCGAGAGAATCCAACGAAGGCAAAACAAAATTTTACATTTGATAACATCTGCTCCATGGTACGTTAAAAGCTCAAATATTCATCGTGATTTAAATATGCCACTAGTGAGTGAAGAAATTGCAAAATACGCAGGCAAATATTTAACTAAACTCGAGTCACATCCTAATCCGCTTGCCCGTAATATTTTGAGCTTTACTGGACACATCCGCTTAAAAAAGAGGGACACAAGGGCTCTTATACCCAACACTCCAGATGGGACTGCTTAAAAATACTTCTTTTTGATTATCACTACTTATGTATTATTTATAACTATCACTAAGCTTATGTCCGATATTGGTCGGGCCTAATAATTATATTTAGATTTAAGATTTGATTACTTATTGTTAGTTCATTTTTGAAGATACAATAAATAAAGATGTATATGAAAAAAAAAAAAAAAAAAAAACTTTGTGCCGCACTACAACAACAAATCAAGGTACATGAAGCTGACTTGCAAGCAATAGTTCAATGCCCATTTGTAATGTATGTATATGCCAGTCAGCAGCTGATTAATTTTTTCTCGTTTATTTTTCCGTTTTATTGTTGAATTTTGTTTTTCTTCACACATTTAGTTTTTGTATTTGACAGCCGAACAGTATTTTTACACAAACAACAACTTACGTGCTTATTCTTTATATAAATTTACTTTGTAAAATCTTTTAATTGAATGTTGCCGCCATTACAAAAGACATGTCATTCCTGTAGTACAGAGTTGCGATCATTTAGTAAATTTAAAAGCTGTTGACAGTGTTGTAAAAGTATTGTAAACAAGTGAGTAGCAATCAAGGCGATTTCACAACAGGTGGCTGCACTAGCGATTATAGTCACAGCTGTTTTATTTTCAGTTGCCTTGGTAGCAATACTAAAAATTGAAGAACATAAAAGCTTAAAAAGAATAACATAAAAAATATGTACATGTGTATCATTATTTTGGCAAAAAAATAACCAAAATGAGAAAAATATTCACATCTCCACATTAAAGAAAAAAGTAACCACTTTTGGTTAGAAATAACCAAAAACGGCAGCACTGGTAGCTGGTTTAGAATCTAAACTTTAGATTAAAAAAATAAAACGTAGTATTTTGTGTAATATGTTAAATTAAGTTAAATTGCGCTTTGACAATTAACATGCTTTTTCTATGCGTTTTGAATGCATTTTGGTAGTTCAGCGACAAATTGGGTTATATATTCACACGTCCATAAAAATGAAGCCTACTGTTTCATGTACTTTGATTCAGCATAACTAAATATACTTTTTATGTACATATTTATTATTATCCGTTTCCAACGAAACTGGACACGACTGATAAGCACTGGTAAAAAAAAACTTGAGTTTATGGGAATACGCCAATAAAAATTAAAAATTAAAATTTGCACTAGTAAGCTGGAATTTGCTGCACATGTATGTAGGTCTTGCTGAGAAACCAACTAGAAAATTATGGAAACCCAAAACTTTTTCCATGGATGTGGGAGAAGGGGTGCCTCGCTAATATTGCTCGGAATTAAAAACTAAATACCTATACAGCTTTTAACTCAAGCGAAAGTTGTGCGCATGCAAAGCTTTAAACGATCATCTTAAAAAGTGGGCGTCAATACGCCTATGCAATTTTAGCCTTGTGTTTCATCTACTTCGGCTTAGCAGATTTAAATCTGTTACAATTTACGTATTTTGTACCAGCCGTTTACTATGAAAATAAACATGAACTTAATAAACTTAGAGAACTAAGTGAGAGCTAAAATTTGATACACAAATAAATCGACTCGATGGATTATGTTGAGACACGTTGCACTTATGCAAGTTAACAATATTGTTTTAAAACATGGTCGTGACCACATCCATAAATCTTATCTTTCTCTTTTATGTTCTTCGACTTAGCAGATTTTCATTTATCACTTATGTATTTCTCATAAGTATTTTCCTACCAAACTTTAAATGAACCATAAGCACTAGCCATAGCAAAATGATGAGTTGGAAAGGTGGGCGGGCCACGACATTTAAAAGTTTACGTAATTATACGGAACCACGAAAATCGGAAAACCCAAAAATTAAAACACAAGCAACTCTATTGGAACATTGCACTTACGCAAGGTTATAATTTTGCGTTTCCTGTTTTTTGTATTTCGGCTACTACAGTCATCATGAAAAGAAATATAAAGGACTTAACATTTTAGTTTAAAAAGTTTTATTAAAGAACATTTTTCAAAAAGGAGTCAGATCCTCAAAAAAAAATCAAATCAAAATTTTCACAATCGTAAGTTGTGAGAGTAGTTCCAGCAACCTGTTTACTTGGCAATATTTTTATCCTTATAATACAGAAATAATATGGGGAAAATGCTGTCAAGTAAGTAGGTTTCACGAAATGATATGACACTACTCTCAATACTTTTGATGGTCGAAATTTTGGATAGGAACTTGTCCTCTTTTCACATTTATTTTTTTGTGAGGATCTGACTCCTTTTTGAAAAATGTTCCTTAATATTTCTATTTTTGGTATATTTTTGTACATTCACAGTATTTTTCTGGTCACCCTTCTTAATAAATAAAAACCGATGCAAATAAAATAGTATGATTGCAATGTGTTTGTAGTGGTTTTAAGGGGATTAATTAAGCATTTGAACATTTTGTAATACTACACACTTAATTATTTTGCCTAAAGTTAATATCCACATGTGGCAACAAGTGTTGCTTGCAATCGTTAGTTGTTACAGGCACCAAGGGTGACTGCAAACTCAGTTAAATGCGGGAACAACCAACCAAAATACAACCTCAAGACCTGTAGTCATTGAAACTGGTGTAAGTGAGGAGAAATTGCAAACGTTGAATCCCGGATGAACGTGAGCAAAAATTATCTTCATTATTTGGAGTAAGAAAAATCGTTTCGGAAGAACTTAAATACAGCTGGATATATATAAATATATGTACATATATTTCATTTTACTACTACTGGAGCATAGGACGCCGATTGTAATTTATATTTGTAAATTTAAGCCCAGAAAGATTTAATTGTAATTCAGATTTGTCAGTTTTAGTTCAGAAAGTGTCAATTGTAATTCCGAAAATAATAAATTTTAAAAACAAAAATCACTACATAAAAATTGTATGGCCAAAAATTATACAAAAACTTACACCACTGATGTAGATAGTGTTTGTTCTATCTGCAGAATAGTAATTATGAATTGAAAACAAACAATTAGGAGAAAAAAATTATAAAATTTTTTTTTTTGATAATTCATAATTACAATTGACGCTTTCTGAATTAAAATTGACAAATGTAAATTACAATTGACGCTTTCTGAATTACAACTGGAAAAAATGTAGTAAAAACATTTTCGTTACATACAATGGTATGATTTCCTTAACTTTATTATTATTTTTTCTCACAGCAAGTCTAAATTTTTTGTACGATCACGACGGACGCAACATGATGAACGAGTTATGCCGTTTCCCTGCTGCAAGTCCTCACGCTTCCATCTCTAATAGTCACTCATTTAAAATGCACACTTGAGCACAAACGCTCCAATTCTTCTGCTCTCCCACACACCCTCAACAAAAGCTTATTTATACCACAATTTTTAATCCTCTGAATATATATGTATGTATATGGCTTATTAAATAAATAATATTTAACTGTGTGGCATCGCCAGCAATTTCCATAGTTACAACAATTTAAATGTTAATTTATGAAATAACAATTGCATCAGAAAAACACTTTGTTCCATAATTGACCTCTTGTCATATCAATACAAATACATTCGTGCCGTTCGCATCTGAATGCATTCAGACATGCGATAATTTCATTCAATAACACAAAACCTTTATACCGAACGGCACAATTCACATCACTGAAATTAAAATGAATTTTTCATTTCTTATTTTCTGCTCATATCGGCGAGTTTATAATACCCGTAGGTGCATGCATCCTTGCACATTACTGCTGCCAATAATGTACATGTTATTGTTTTTGGAGAAACGGTATTTGCTTTATTGCATTTGTACTCAATTCAATAGCAATCAATATTTTAAGGACACCACACAATTAAATTGTAGGTTGCCTTCACATTCCCACAGTAAAAACGGGGAAAAGTAATAACAGCAAAAAAAAATATAAATAAAATCAATTTAACCGCAGTCTGGATTATGGTTTTAAAATTCATAAACATGTCCAATTTAAAATGAATTCATACACGAGCCATCATAAAAATACATCATTTGAAAAATAATAGTGGCTTTTTAAATAAAACAAAGAATTAAACAAAAGAATTTAAATAAACAAATGATAGAAATAATAAAATATTAAACAGAAATTCCAATACACAAATACTTATTTATAAAAGTTAATTAAAATTTGCACGTACGTATGTATGTACGTACTATAGTGATGCACGAATATTCGTATTCGTATTCGAATTGTCGAATATTCGGCCATTTTTAGATATTCGTATCCGTATTCGCATTCCCCAAATTCAGGCGAATACGAATTAGAATATTTTTCCAAAGAAATTAATAAAATAAATAAAAATAAATCCTAAACGAATTTAAATAAATAGCTAAAAATATTAGTTTGTAAACTCGTTAAATCTTTGTATCATTTTCAAATATTATTTAATGACGGTTATTAAAATTTTGGGTAGTTTTTATTAACATTAAAGTACGCCAACACGAGTATGAAGTCCTTTTTCATAACAATTTTGTAATATTTAATATTCCAGACGTAAATAGAACCCCAATTAAATGTCTATAAATTTCTTATATTATATTTGTATTCGCGAATATCGTTTCAAATATTCGTATTCGTATTCGCGAATATCAAATATTGACATTCGTTACATCACTAGTACGTACTACTCATGTGCCTAATGTCAATTTTTAATATTCCCGAATACGAATATTTGAAACGATATTCGCGAACATGAATTCGAATATTGTATGTGAATTTTATAGATATTAAATTGGGGTTATATTTGCTTGTGCAATATGAAACAATTTTAATTAAAACGAACTTCATAACCTTAAAGTTAATAAAAAAGATCAAATATACTGGTTAACGTGATTAAATCTATATATGTATATAAATGAGTAACGTTACTGACTGACTGACTGACTGACTGACTGATGTATGAACGCACAGCGCAAACGAATATTGGTGGGTAGATTTCTCTTACAATGTATAGATCCACTAAGAAGGGATTTTTTAAAAAATAAGCCGACAACTGCTTGGTACTTTTTTGATATGTGTACTTTTAGGGATTAAAAGGAGGTAAAACTGAATTTTGGTACCTTTTTTGCACTCGACATATCTTCTAAATTATTGAACGTAGAAAAAAAAATTTCGAATAAATTTTTGATCTTTTTGCAAATTCGCTTTTAGAAGAGTTAAAATCCCACCTGTTTTCCGTCCTTTTTTGTTAATGACGTTATGTACCTTATATGACAAACATGTAAAAATAATTTACTATTAATTCCTACCGCTCAGTAGAACCTGGGATAATGAAACGTATATTTTTTCGAAGGGCCCAAAGAGGTACCAAAAAGGATAAATACGGCTAAGTACGATGCTAAAAATTTTAAATTCAGAAGAATTCACACAGTTGAAACATTTTAAATTTCAGTTAAATTTTAATAACTGATATAGTGTAGTATTGTATTCTTGAACACTGTCACCAAGGGATACTTTGAATATTAATATGGTACTTTTCAAGAAATACTTTTCGGAAAAGGCACATATTATGTGTTCATATGTTTCCCGAATAACGGAATTAGTACAGGAAACTCCGTTCTAGAATCAAAATGCACTTGTATTTTAAATGTGTGTAAAAATGGTAAAAAATTTAAATTTTTTGATAAAATCCCAATACATATAACAAAGTTTCATGAACTTCCATACGTTTTTTGAGTTCTTCTAGTACCAATTTTGTTACACATGTTTAAATAAAACTAAATGTGTTCTAAGGTTATTCGACGTATTATTTGTCTTGCATATGTGTATGTATAAGGAGTGCATAAAAAATAAAACACTATTTTAATACACATTCTTGAATGCACAGAAAATCTATGGAATATATGATGTATTCATTAAAATTTGCAGGTACATTCTTCGACACACACGTACATATACATACATACTCACATAAGTACATGCATATAGAGAAATTGCTGCTGTATATGTGCATGTTTTTGTGCATTTATAAAATTATTTAAATTTTATAAAGTTAAAAAATCCTGAAACTGTTTTCAACAGTAAAACAAATGTGCTGAAGTTAAACTTGAACACATACATGCACACACCCACACACACACACACAAGAAAACATTTAACCAAACATACACCATCGGAAGAAACAATAGAAATATATTTATTATTTGAGATTTATTTGCTACATTTAAATAACCGACTCTATTCACAATCTAACGATAACAATTGGTTTATTACAACAAAAACACAAAATATGATAACCCAACCAAGAACAGGTACAACATTTGTATGAGAATGGGATAAGAAATGGGAAAAACTAAAAGGAAAAGTTTAAATACACCTAGGCCAGACCAACAATTTCGAATACATTTGTTTTCAAGTCAAACCGAGAAACTTTAGAATAAATTACTACAATTTATTGTTGTACCACCCACGTCAACAACAGAGAAAGACAGGCAGGAAGCTCTCATCTATGTACCATGAAATAAGTGAACACGAAGCGGATCTCCTTCAGAAGAAACCTTTAAACAAACACACTCACTCATAGATACTTCTTCTTAAACATTTATGCAAATACATTGAAGATGTTAATACAAACATACACATACATACTCGTACATACCCTGCAAAATAATGTCCTGCGCAAGACCATTTATAAGACCTTTCAAGACATGAGAGATTTTTCAAATGGGATTACCTGTTTATGTAAGGTAGGCGCAATATTACTCGGTAATCAATGGTTGGGTTGGGCGATAGGTTCTAATAACATCTGAGAACCTTATATTATTTTAACGAAATACTTTTTACTAACGTCCATAGATATTCCATTCTACCGCCACACAATTGTCAGATAACTAAATTCTTATTATTAAAGAGCATGCATATAAAATAATTAACGATCTCTAGTAATTTCATATTTTCAAAGTCCACGAATCCTCCCGTTTGCCGACGAGCCAGAGCCGGACTATTATGCATGCTAGGACTTAAAATTCTCGTGAACCAATATTATCCTTCGGTTATATGCTACAGAGTTATTATTTTTGGCGAAATATTCTAAAACAAACGCTAAACAACTCTGTTGGCAAGAAAAACAACTGAAACAAATGTCTTGCCAACAGTGTTGTTTAGCGTTTGTTTTAGAATATTTCGCTGTAGTAAAGCATTTGAAAAATCTCTCATGTCTTGAAAGGTCTTATAAATGGTCTTGTGCAGGACTTTACTGCATAAATACATATATTCAGAGTAATTCCTTTGAATAGTCATTTACGACTGTGTGTTTTTATTCTACAGTGTAGAATCTACACACATGCAAGTGAAATATACCCTGTAGGAAATGCCACTAGTGAATCAGTACTAATTTTAGTAATTCTAGTATACACTTTTGATAGTGAAATTGCATATTTTGTTAACATTTTGGTGTTTTATTAAACAAATATGTACTCCTAAGTATATGTAAATCAAAACTTTTGAACTGATGGTACAAAATCTTTCACAGGCGCAAATAATAATGATATAATAATAAATAATTTCTTTATTTTGCAATTTTTTCATAATACATACTCACTTCAAATTTTTTAATTTTTACATTTTCTATTTTTAACCCCCGACCAAAAAAAAAATGGGTGTTATAAGTTTGTAGTGTGTGTCTGTGTATCTGTGTGTCTGTGTGTCTGTCCGCGTCCACATACAGCCCAAACGGCTAGACCGATTTTGATTTAGTTCTTTTTGTTTGAAAGGTGACTTGATCGAGAAGGTTCTTAACTATGTTTGAAGAAAATCGGTCCAGCCGCTTAGAAGATATCACATCTTTTCTAGATATATCGAAGGTTTTTAAATTTTTTAATTTTTGTTATAATTCAATATGGATTATTATTTTATGTGTTTTTTGTAATTTTTAACCACCGACAAGAAAAAAGGGGAGTTATAAGTTTGTAGTGTAGTGTGTGTCTGTGTGTATGTGTATTTGTGTGTCTGTTCGTGTCCACGTACAGACCAAACGGCTGGACCGATTTTGATTTAGTTTGAAAGGTCTTTTGATCGAGAGAGAGGGTTCTTAGGTATGTTTAAAGAAAATATGTCCAGCCGTTTAGATAATATCAACTCTTATTTTCATTTTTGTTATTTGAATTATTGTTCAATACATTTATATCAACCTTTTAGTTAATTTTCAACAAACCAATAAAATCATAAGGAAGAAACATAGTTTGTGTATCTAAAAAAAATTTTCTACGCTTCAAAAACAATATTAATATGTAGAGTTTCAGTTGAAAATGTCACCAAGAAGTCACCAAATTAGTCGAGAAATGTGCTGATTTGGGGACACTTAACACCACGATCCCTTCAGGGCATACACAAACAAATATATTCCAGCTAATGTTTTGTGAGTTTGTTCATTCAACATCACTTACAGCACAATTTATAATCATCAAAATGAGTTTGAAAGTTCCTCTTGAATCTGTCAGATTGAGAATGCATATTTGGTAATGATACATCACACACATACACCAGCTACTTCACCTCCCATCCATCCACCTTTCCCTTTTTATGATTTAATACCCTTAGTAGTACTCAGGAAAATAAAACATTACAACACACAATCTGATTTACATATTCACATACAAACATATATGTACATATTCGAAAAATATTTAAACATAATGTTACAGTGTGAAACAAAACAACATCTATTTATGAGTGTTATATCTATGATTGTACTAATAAATAGACAGTGGTACAAATATATATTACAACAATGTAGGAAACAGCTGATCGATATTGTTATTTTGACGAAATTTGACGAATTGACACCTATTTCATCTGGCAACTATGACTATGATCCCATAAGCAAGACGGTCACGCTAACTTATTTCAATATAAAATTACATTTAAGTCACACACATAAAATTTTTCTCCATTTTCAACGTTTTCTGAGTTATTCAAAAATTATTGGCGCCAAAAAACATTTTTAATTCAAAACTAAATTTTTGTCTTGTCTTCAAAAATGCAAAAAAAAAATCAAAACGTTTTTGTTATTTATTGGAAAGATTAATATGTGGGAAATGAAAAAAGCTATAAGTAACGGAAATATGTGCAATAATTTGGATTTTATTCATAATTAAGGCAGGGGTGCCTGCCAAACATTGTGTAATACATTTATCCGTAACACACTTGCACCTTGTGGTTCAATTGTAAAGTCATACCAAGTAAATTAATTATTTTTTTATGGTTCCTGGAATTAGTAGTAATAACAGCCCTGAAGGAAATGTCGATGGTGAAAATGTACTGAGTCGCTTTTGACTTTGTCACCAGTACTACTCTCTAATTATTCCCCATACAATACTTTGTACTATAGACATTTAGCATGTGCTTGTTATTGAAAATCTACTAGTAACGCTAAGACAGTTGACTAGGTAGTGACTACGTAGTTCTTATGGGAATATGGAGACATACCAACCAGACATTTCCTGGTACATTTCTATACCTTACAGTAGGAATTAGGGATGGGCAAAAAATATCGATATATCGAATTAACGATATTTGCGAAAATAAATATCGATATATATCGCCGATATTTCAAAAACCGATATATCGATACATCGATTCTCATTTACGAGTATCGGGTTTCGATATTTTTAAGAGCTCTACAAATTTTAGCCAGTTTTTAACTGTACGAAATTAGCATCACTGCTAGTGATGCGAAGAAAAAAAACTAACATTTAACTAAGCTAAATGCTAAATTTGGTTTGTGTGGGTATAAGCATGAAGACAGAATTAGTTTTTACTTTTTGCTCTGTTACGAATCAACTAACTCTTTTTTTGTTTATAGAAATCTTATACAAGCCGTTAGTTTTTCTCTTTCGTTCTGGGGCCCGTTTCTGAATTCTACAAGTTACAAATCTAAAAATAAAATACACACAAAACAATAATAAAATTTTAGTAATAAAAAGTGTTGTTGTTTTGTGTCTATTTTACTTGTAAATTTGTAACTTGTACGTTTGAGAAACGGGCACCTGTTCTTTTCGGGTTCAACCTCTGAAAATCAAAAAACTGGCAACATAAATAAAATAAAAACATTTCGGAATAAACTGTGATTGTGCTTTAAGAATTTAAAAAAAATTTAATTTGTACCAGTAAAACATAAAATTATATTTAAATATAACAATGGACGAAGCAAAACTAATCACTTTTGTGGAAAACTGTGACCATTCTGGTCAGAAACAGCTAATTTATTACAGAAAAAGTAACTATTAAAATGTAGAAATAAACGGCACAGCACAGAGCAGCAACAGAAAGTAAAGACTAATCAAGTCTTGAGGAGCTACAGTAGGTTACGTATAATTTAACATACGTAGTTCCCTTGCATTAAATTTCTTAAAGTGACTAATTGTGCATTCGAAATTAATGCAGCAAATATATCGATATATCGAACTATCGATGTTTTCAAAAAATATATATCGATACTGTTCAAAAATATCGATACGATATATTTCGATAAATTTTTTTCATTTGCCCATCCCTAGTTTCAATCATTCATTTCTTGTAGGGTTGTCAGATCTGTTGGTACGAATTTCCAGACTCAAGGCAATTTCAGGTAATGGCCCAATTAATTGACCACCAATATCCTGTGATTTACCCCATTGGAGTATTTTTCTTGGGGTTATGTTAAATCACATATCTATGTCGATTGAACTCCTGGAAATCAACATTCGAAGATTTATCGGCGAAATACGGCCGCAAATGCTGCGAAAAGCTGTTGAAAATTAGTGTTCCAAATTGCGCCTTCTACGCTCCAGTCGTGGTGGCCACATGACAAAAATCATATTTAAACATTAAGGGTCGTATTCAAAAAAATATTTTATTTGAGCTTTAAAGTTCATAGTAGTTACCAAGCAATTTAAGGCTAACATTGCTTTATTAAGAAATTTTATTACAAAGACAACTTTAACTATTTTGTAATTTAATAATAAAAACTGGTAACTCCACCGTGTTCAACAACCAATTCACAGCTTATGATGTACAACATCGAATAGAATTTCATTCGAGTATTCAAATATTTTTTATATTATGAAATAAATTTTTTTATCTTGAAGTTAAGTAACCTACTTTAAACAAGTAAGAGTGCTATATTCGGCTGTGCCGAATCTTATATACCCTTTACCAACATACGTACATATATATAGTATACAGACACGTACATACATATTTGTTTTGTGAAAGAATTTATAATTTTTTTAAAGTTTCCATCTTTGGAGCTATAATTTTCATTTTTAAAATTTCATACACCAAACTTTTCTTTCAGAAGCATAAAATATATTCAATTTATAAAGAAAAAAAAAATTTTTAGACCTATTTAATTTTACATAACACAAAAAGTGTAAGTTTTCCAACCCTGGAGTCATAATTTTGGATTTTTCTGATTATTGATACCAATCTAGTTCTTTAAAAAATACATAAAATATGTTAATTGAAAAAAGCAAGAACGAAATAAGCAAAAACTTAGTTTCATTTAATTCCTTTAATATTAAAAAAAATCAGTTAAGTGCGACTTTGAATCGCGCACGAAAGGAAGGTTTTTTGCTTTTTTGAAGTTTTTTTCAGTTAAAACGATTTTTTCAGTTTTGTCGCTTTTTTCTCGTTTTAGCGATTTTGTCTGTTTTTGGAGGTTTTTTTCATTTTGGCGATTTTATTCTGTTGTTGGGCTTTTCTTCATTTTGGAGATTTTTCTCATTTTGACGATTTTTTCTGTTTTTTGGGTTTTTTTCGCGATTTTTTTTTGGCGATTTTTTTGTTTTTTTTCGTTTTGGTGATCTTTTTCATTTTGGCGATTTTTTTTCTTTTTGGCGATTTTTTTGTTTTTTATTTCTTTTTTTCGTTTTGGCGATTTTTTTTCTTTTTTGGCGATTTTTTTTCATTTTGGCGATTTTTTTCTGTTTTTTAGGTTTTTTCTTTTTTTTGGCGATTTTTTTCATTTTGGCGATTTTTTTCTGTTTTTTAGGGTTTTTTCGTTTTGGCGATTTTTTTTCATTTTGACGATTTTTTTCTGTTTTTTAGGGTTTTTTTTCGTTTTGGTGATTTTTTCATTTTGGCGATTTTTTTTCATTTTGGCGATTTTTTTCTGTTTTTTAGGTTTTTTTTCGTTGTGGCGATTTTTTTTTTCATTTTAGCAATTTTTCCGTTTTTTGCAATTTATTTTAGTTTTATAAATTTTTTTTTAATTTGGTGCTTTTTTCGTTTTGGCGATTTTTTTCTGTTTTTGGATTTTTTTCATTTTGGCGATTTTTGTGTTTTTTGCGGTTTTTTTCGTTTTGGCGATTTTTTTCATTTTGGCGATTTTTTTTGGCGATTTTTTTTCTGTTTTTTAGGGTTTTTATCGTTTTGGTGATTTTTTTCATTATGGCGATTTTCATTTTGGCGATTTTCTTTCATTTTGGCGATTTTTGTTTTCATTTTAGAAATTTTTCCGTTTGTTTTTGCGATTTATTTTAGTCTTAGAATTTTTTTTTAATTTGGTGCTTTTTTTCGTTTTGGCGATTTTTTCTTGTTTTTGGCGATTTTTTTCGGTTTGGCGATTTGATAATTTTTTATTTTTTCAGTTTTACCGTTTTTGAAAATTTCAAGAGTTTTGCTCTTACGGTTTCCAAGATACAGCAAATAGTCAAAATTACATAGTCAAAATTGCATTAACTGATGGAACACCCTTTAATTAAAATTTTTTTAAATTTTTGTGTTAATTTTTGTAGTCTGTATAAAAATACACTAGCCTTACAAATTTCAAGTGTATATACATACAATTGTATGTATATTACATGGAATTTTAAAATTTTTCGTTGCTCGTTTTGGAACACCCTTTAATTTCCAATTCTCATGTATTTGTTGTTGTAGCGGCCAAAGGTCTACATACTGTGTCCAAATTTCAGGTCTGTAGCTCTTACGGTTCTCGAGAAAATACTAATATAGTTTTAGACATCGTTAATTTTACATAACACAAAAAGTTAAAGTTTTCCAACCCTGGAAACATCTTTTTAATTTTTTTTGTATTTTTTTAATTTAAAATTCCAATTTTAGTTGTACTGAAGTGTAAAATATGTACATTTATTAAAAAAAAATAAAAATTTGTTTTCGGGAGTTACTTTTATATGGCAAAATGAAGTTTAAGTTTTCCAGCTCTGCAATCGTCTGCCCGATTTTGCTGAATTTCAATACCAATCTATTTTGGAAAATTTCTGACACACCAGTCCAAGAACGAAGTCTCTAGCTCTTCTGGGAGCTTCGGAAAACCGATTTCACGTACAGACAGACGGACAGACGGACAGACGGACAGACGGACAGACGGACAGACGGACAGACGGACAGACGGACAGACGGACAGACGGACAGACGGACAGACGGACAGACGGACAGACGGACATCGCTTATTCGTCTTCCCTATGCATAAGGATCCAGAATATATATATTATATGGATCGCTTATTGATATTATAGAAATTACAAACGGAATGACAAACCTATATATACCCTTTTACCATTTTTGTTGGTAAAGGGTATAAAAATATGAGCATCTGGCATGGAAGGAAAACAGATAAACATTTATATGAAGTTAAAGTAAAAATAATATGATGAATAAAGAGAAATTATCACAATTATTTTTATTCGAATGAAATGAGTATTTGAATATCCAGATTTTTTCCATTCGTTTTGACTGTATGTACATCACTAAAACATTTTTGTATAATTGAATTTATTTTAAAATTTTTTTATGGATTTTGCTATGTATTTCGAATGATTTGGATAATTTGGTGATGTTTTCCATAACATGACACAAATAATAAATTTAAGATAAGAGCTAACACTTCTAGCTTAATATTCAGATGTATCATGAATCAATATGTGCTATATGAACAAAAAATATTTGAGGTACAATATACACATTTTGGAAATATAAATTTAAAGTAGTCGTAACAAACGTAGGTGCCTACTTTAGAATTTTGATATAATAATTTTTTTTAATAAAACTTTACTTAATATTGTATAGCAAAGCTTTATTAACTTTTTTTGAATACGAGCCCAATTTCATAAAATTTTCTTTCCAATAAATCCCGTTTCATTGATATTAAAAATATATTTCCTTGTTTTATTTGATTTAAACATGTGTCACTCTATAAAAAACACCCTTTATAAATTATAGTTTTCGAATTATATTCTAAAAAAACATACTATGAATATAATTAAAAATTAAAATATATAGTATTACGGCACAACAAACAAAAGTACGAATAATTAATAATACAATATCTTTTTTTTTTTTGTTATTTTAATTTTAATATGTAGTAACTACATATGCGCCGCTGAAATTACTGCTAGGTCATTACTACAGGAAATTCAGTAACTGGGTGGATTGCAGGACCGACCGTTCATGGGCAAGTAGGAAGTATTTTAGAGTCTCGAGGGCTATGCGGCCAAAACTTTACTCAGGAAGGTACTGGATATGAATAGGACCACGATGCGAATCGTGATAGGTGCGTTGATTGGTCATCCTTCGGTCAGAGCAAGGACCAGCATTTGGAAAAGTGACATTCCAGATTGTAGATTTTCCAAAACTACAATACCGTAGCCTTAGATGGCTGAGCAGACGTTTCCATGAGAACGTTGGTTATATCGGTAAGTGTAAGCTGGAATATAGCACGGCCTTCATTATGGGAATTAAGTGGCTTAATTACAGATAATTGGGTACTTCTGGGTACAAAAACTATTAACAGCTGTCAACAGAAGGGAATCACAATGGACAGAACTGGGAGTGTGTTATAGTTATAACTACATATATTTTTTTATTTTATTTTTAATATGACAACTTTTACGTACATTGACAAAATTACCATTTTCATTATTGTTACATTTAAATCCTCAAAATTAAAATTTTTTCTTCGTTTAAAGCATTAAACACATCCACCACAGCAAGGTACCGACTACAAAATGTCAAGGATAGAATACACATGTTTATATCAGAATGATTATTTTGATGGCAACAAAGCAATAGGCTACATGTTGTTGTCCTTGCTGCATTTTTCGTTGTAGTCAAATTAAACTAATTTCTATTTTTAATGGCTACAAATCAAAATCAGTGTTAACAATATAGCAAAATATGTACATTAAATTCGTGCTTAGAGAAATTTTTTATTGCAAAATAAAAAAGAAAGTTACAAAATTTTAATGTCAATTACAAAAGTAATTATATTTTCGCAAAAGGAAAAAATTCGTGAAAATTAAAAAAAAACATAATATTGAATCTCTAAAGCTGTAAGGAATGCAAAAAAAAATCACGAAAATTATGAAAATTTGCAAAAACTTACCAACAGCGGGATAATAACAAATTCTAATAACGTTTTAAAATCTTCAAAACTAATAGGAATCTAACAAAAAGCCTCTTTTATTGCTAACTTTGCAACAAATCGCGAAAATTTGCAAAATTTTAAACAAGCCATAATATTGAGTCAAAATCTCTAAAACTGTAAGGAATGCAAAAAAAAAATTGGATGAAATCGCGAAAATTACGTAAATTTACAAAAATTTATTAACAGCGGGATGATAACAAAATCTTATGTTGTTAGGTAAAGCCGCCCAAGCTAGTATCCTCCAAAAAGACTCTGAACACTAAGTATAAACGCTTTTAAGTGAAATTTTCACAATTATATTTTTAGTGTATACAATTTATGTTTTAATTCCTATAGGAACAAATAGAACATTTATAAAAACAAATTTACACCAATGCAACTTATTAAACTACACACTTTTTTTGTTTGGAGGCCTAGACAACTTCTTGACAATACAAAAGTGTCTGTCATGACTTTCACATCCGTGTGAAAGTGAATCTTTTTTGCATATCTTGGTGTACTGACATTCCCTTCAGAATAATTTTTTCGTTTTACCTTCGACTGCACCAAGCAACGTGAAAGTAAAGAGAATCGCCTTTTTTCCACAATAAAATTAATTTATTATAAACAAAATCTTGTTTAAAACTAGGCTTGATATCTCATCTACCTAGTCCGGAAATTTAAACCAATAAATATTTGATTTTAATACCTAGAAAAGGGGATATGAAAAACATTCCCACATTAGCAACCAATTTTGCAAAAATATTCGGAAGTATGCAGACACCAAATCTTTTTATTTGCGATTCGGAATTTTTCATTATAATTGAAAACGTTCGAAAGTCATGACAGACACGAAAGCTTGATTACAGATTAATTTTCAATATTATAACAAGTAAGAGTGCTATATTCGGCTATGCCGAATCTTATACAGATACATGCATAAGTACATACATATGTACATATCACGGATGGAAATCACGGTACAATTGTACTTTTTATGGTACATTGTTGACCTCGTTGGTACCGTGGTACTACCGCGAGTTACTGGGTACAATTTAAAATGCCAATGTTTATGGTAACAATATGGTAACATTAATTTTGCCCATGTTGTCCTTAATTTTTTTGTGTGTGTTTTATTTTAGACGGTCAGCTTCTCTGTTCTTGTTGCAAGGCTGTTGTCAAGGCAAATTCATGTACCAGGTGATGTCAAGTCAGCAACAAAAAAATCTGTCTAGTACTTTAACTGTACATGTTAACATGACAGCACCTCGTACATGAACTCACCTTGGCTGTGGTTATATTTGTTTTTGTTCACTACATATCGCTCCTTTACTTCAATAGTGTGTTTTAGGTTTTATCACGCATTTTTTATGCGAAAATAACAGACCTGTTAATAACCAAAATTTGTAAAATAACCGCGCTTTAACAAGTCTGATCTACGAATGTACCCTTATGAATGTAATATTTTTTTATGTTATTTTGTATACTAAATTTTAATACACATTTTTATTAAGTTTCTATCTTTTATTGTTTACTTCTGAATTTTTACACATTTTTTTACGTTTCCGCTCTTAGTAATAAATATTAAAAAAATGGTACCATCATGGTCCAAAAAGTACTTTTTGTTTTCACAGTTGGTACAAAATCCAAGAAGTAATGTTCCTTCCCTGGTACATATTTGTTTTGTGATAAAATTTATAATTTTTTGTTATAGTGGAATTTTTAGTAAGTGACCTCTTGGTTTTTTTCGACTTAAGAATTTGCTTAAGAAATAACTAGATATAATTAATTAGTTTTATATATCAAAAAAGTGTCCTTTTCGCGACCCTGGAATCATCCTTTTAGAATTTTTTGGTTCCTTATAACAATATTGTTCTTTATAAAATATATAAAATATGTTAAGTGATCAAAGAAAAAAAGAAATAAGGAAAGTACTAGTTTGATTTAGTTACTTTAATAGCAAAAAGAGTTTACTTTTTCCATCTGTGGAGCTGTGGTTTTTAATTTTCTAATTTTATATACCCAACTTTTCTTTCCAAAACATAAAATATATATATATATAAATTAAAATATAAAAAAAATATTAGACCTAATTAAGTTTATATATCACGAAAAAAGTATACGTTTCCAAACCCTGAAATCATAATTTAAAATTTTTCTGATTTCTTATACCAACCTTCTTCTTTTAAGAATGTAAGATATTTTAAATTTATAGATAAAAAGGAAAAATTACTTTTAGTAGGCTATTTTTATATAATAAAAAAGTTAAAGTTCCCAACCCTGGAAACGCCTTTTTGATTTTTTTAATTTTTTTCATATTTTTAATACACATTTTATTCGTACTGAAATGTAAAATAAGTTTATTTAACAAAAAAAATTAAAAAAATTGTGTTATCTAGTTACTTTTATATGGCAAAATCAAGTTTCAGTTTTCCAGCTCTGAAACCGTCTGCTCGATTATGCTGATTTTCAATACCAATCTAAGTTGGATCATTTCTGATACACCAGTATAAGAACGAAGTCTCTAGCTTTTCTGGGAGCTTCGGAAAACCGATTTCACGTACACCAGACGGACGGACGGACAGACGGACAGACGGACATTGCTTAGTCGTCTTCCCTATTCATAAGGACCCAGAATATATATATTTTATGGGTCGCATATGAATATTATGGAAATTACACACGGAATGACAAACCTATATATACCCTTTTCCATTTTTGGTAAAGGGTATAAATTAGAGGGTGTTCCAAAACGAGCAACGAAAAATGTTAGAATCCCATGTAATATACATACATACAATTGTAAATTTTAAGATGTATCGTAACCAGCGTTGCCGTTGTAACACTAAAGTATAACTTTTGAACCTTTTTCATCCCAATGACACTTTTTTTAATTTATCCCTTTGCATCATTTTAATGAAAATGAGTTACAGTGTCAATATTCCTCACAGAAGTTTTCACACTTTTATGCATGTGTGTTGTACATGTAATTGCATGCAATATTATTATTGCAACAACTGACTTTTATTCAACTTTCGTATTTCATGCATACCTGTTTTTTCATATAAAGTTTATGTAAAATGAGCTTGTGATCAACTTAATATCAAAAACTTGTGCCCTAATTCAGTAAGAAGATTTAGGACGTATTTGTTTGAAAATGCTTTTGAGTTCTTGTCTTTGAAGTCTCGAAATTATGCCATAATTCAGTAAGAAGATTTAGGACGTTTTTGTTTGAAAATGCTTCTGAGTTTTTGTCTTTGAAGTCTCTAAATTATTTTCTTCAAAAATGGTTGTTGTCTTTGACAATGAAAAATATAAATATTATTGCCATGTTTTTAAAACATAAAAATTCAATTAAATATTATACAATAGTTTGAAAAATATATGAAAAAATATGTGTTGCATATAATGTTTAGAACAAAATCATAAAGCAAATACACGAACCTTCTAGCATAGACAATAAATAATAATCGTTTTAAAGAATCAAAACTGCTTCTTTTTTTCGTCCATAAGCAAGACGATACATTCGTCGAACAGAATTAGTGCATTAATATTTTGAAATATTTTGACACGGTGTTCATAAACTCCAAACAAGACATAAATTATTTTGAAATTGTGTCTGATTTCAAAAACATAATTGTCAAACCAGAGACTTTCGTCCATGAGCTTAAGCTGCTAGAAAGAAAATTTACGTAAGATCACTAGCGCAGAAAAGTTTTGGTTCGAGATTGGAAACTTGAAAAATAGATTTGATGAAAATATATATTAAAATTTATATGAATTCGTTACATATACATATATTTACTTTGCCTCATAGTAGTGCTTCTGATGAACGAATTTTTTCAAAACTATCACAAATAAACTTACAAACAAACTTAAAATAGAAAATTGTGAGTCCATGCTTTCCTCTCTCAATTTACCCGAACCAGACCTGGAAGAATGGACTCCAAGTGAAGAATTAAATACAAAATATAGAATAACTATTTCTAAAAAGTGATAAACATTATCAAAAGTTTTTGTTAACGTAACTTCTTTTTTTAGGTTAGGTTAGGTTAGGTTTATCTGGTTGGTCCAAAGACCTCGTATAGACCGGGATTGATCCTTAGCAATACCAGCAGATGAAAAGAGAATCTGTTAGTACGGCAGCCTAGTTCTTGGTGCCTGTATCGAATCACTCCCACACCGATTTAACAAATCTTAGCAACTTACACATTTCTACTCTCGATACAAGCTCAAGACTACGAAAAGTGTAAGCACCAAGATGGCTATATCTAGTGCGGCTTAAAGCCAGGCAGTGACATAGTAGATGTTCCATTGTTTCCATTTCTCCGGATTCCTTACATTTCCTGCAGGTACCGTCGGTTATTTGTCCTATTTTGACAGCGTACGAAGCCGTCCAGCAGTGCCCAGTCTATGATCTCTTTAAGGTATTGAATTGGTTTCCGGATATATACCGTTACCTCAGCCGGTAATTGAATTCCCATTTTGGCCAGTGTATCGGCCATTTAATTTCCCTCTATCCCCATGTGTCCCCGAATCCAGAATATATGTACTTGTCTACCAGTACATAATATATCCAGGGCCTTTCTACACAGGAGCACAACCGAGAAGTAGTTGCAGTCAGCTGAAATTGCTTTTATAGCCGCTTGACTGTCTATATACATATTTACACGCGCATTCATAGTGAGAGAGGTGAGGGATAACTCTGCTGCCATTTAGACAGCATAGATTTCCGCCTGGAAGATGCTACAATGTTCAGGAAGTTTATAAGATTCCTCTATACCGAGCTCCTGACAGTAAACCGCAGCTCCCACCCCTCTATCCATTTTGAACCATCAGTGAAAAAGTTAAAACCAGAACCACTATGATTAAGACTTTCCAGATAGCCTTCTTCACTTATAGTGATCTGTGGTTTGGTAAAAAATTTCGTCACTGGAATGATAAAGTCCGAGCTACACTCCATGTTTTCCAGTAATTTGCTGTGACCAAATGATCTGTACGACATCTGACCTGTTGTCCTGAGTCGGATAGCCGATTTGAATGCCACGTTCACTGCAATTAGTTTTATTGGTTTAAGGTCCAATATAACATCTAAAGCTGCAGTAGGTGTACTCTTTAAAGCTCCAGTGATGCAGAGCTCTGCTAGTCTCTGGATACTTTCCAACTTTTTCAGGTATGATTTTGTCTCAGTCGCCCTCCACCATACAAGTATTCCGTAGAGTAAAATTGGTCTAGCCACCGCTATGTAGGTCCAATACGTAAGAGTAGGTGAAAGGCCCCATGTCTTGCCCAGCATTTTTTTACATGCATATAGAGCAATGGTGGCCTTTTTAACTCTATCTTCTATATTGTACCTCCACGTCAGCTTACTATCCAAAATAACCCCCAGGTACTTTGTGTGTGTTTTGGGCGAGAGCGATATACCGTATAATTTTGGTGTTCTCCATTCCTTGACTTTCCTATTAGCAAAAAGCACAAGGTCAGTTTTTCCTGGTTTTAAGTTTAACCCTAACTATGAATATCCCTCAACGAGGATTCCATTAGGGAGCTAATTGTGTCGAGGAACTTACCAGTTATGATGATAGCTATGTCGTCCGCATATGCTGTAATCCTAGCTGCTTTACCCTCGAATTCCATGAGAATTTCATTTACAACCAGCGTCCAAAGAAGTGGCGATAGAACACCACCTTGGGGAGTTCCTCTCCTAGCTTCTTTGTTTACGTTGGTATTACCTAATTCCGCAGGTACTATTCTACATTTTAATAGGTTGCCTATCCAGTTTTGATCCACGGCTCCTGGACTAACGCTACGTTATAGTTGCTCTTCTCTAAGGTAAAGAGAAGCTCAATAGACGCTAGTTTACAGTGTTGGAGGTTCGCTTGAAGGATCTTTAGCTCCATCATCCAAGCTTACCTTTCTAGAGTCCATATCTGGTTAGGGGATCTCTTGTCTCGGCTCCTCCAACTTTAAGCCGGCTGTAGCAGCTGCCAATTCGCTCTCCAATTCTTCGGCTTCTATGGTATTGTCATTTTGATCATTTGGGTGTCTCTTCTTCAGACGTAGGTAGACACTACCTACACCCCATGCCATCTTGCCATTCCGCTTATATAGAATGTCTTCAGCATTCTTATTAATCTGCAGAATGTAGCTTTGGCCCTCTGACTTCGGTTTTGCTACATGCAGTACCCTCCAATCCTTTGTCGGAATCTCCGGGTTTTGGTTTTGTAGCAAACGAAGAGTGATATCCGGCTTCACTACGCATGGAATTATAACCTTCGCTTTCGGTATGATGGGGATGTTATCCTTGTTTACAATCCGAAGTTGTGCACCAGGCCACAGGTTAATGAGTGTCTGAACAATTTCCTTTAACCAATCCATCGACATTGTGTCCCTGCATCTGATGAGTTTCGCACCATTGAACCAGCTAGATCCTTCAAAAGAAGTTAGTGGTTTCTCCGGATCCGTCTCCATCAGTGCAACAATTGCTTTGAAGATAGCCGTTTCCGCAACCTTCCACTGCTCCATTGTCACTTCTCCAAAAGGTGCACTTCTGTCAAGGAGTCCCACGATCAAGTGTCGCTTCGCTACCTCACTGACTTTAGTGACCGCGGATTGTGCATTGGAAGCAGCTTGGGAAGTGGATGGTCTATCTTCAAAGCTCTGTTTGGACCTCTTTGCAGTCGACTGTGAGCCATCAACCGATCTATTCCTTTTGTCACTTTTCTGCCTCTTACTGGGCTTATCGCTGCTCGATTCCAGTCTTTTGAGCACACCCTCCTCTTGCATATCGGGGGTCAGTGGTATCAAACGGTTTCTTATCAGCGAAGTGTTCACGGCCTTTGTTCACTGCTACCTTAGCCCACTTAAGTCTGTCTAACTGTACAGAAGACAGATCTTTCTGTTTGCCAAGAAGGTGTACAATCCGTACCGCCGCTTTGTACTCTGAGAGAGCCTTAATAGCCTCCTTGTTTTTAGGGACTCTCTCTCTTTTAATTGGAGTTGAGGTGGAAGAACCCGGAGACTTCAAGAGCTCGATCTCTGATTGAATGTTGACGCAGGTAACGTTTTCAAGGTCCGATTCTGAATCTATCGAGGCACTTGAGTGTTCCGCGTTCTTGGATGTATTAGTATCCGTTTTTTCAGTAGCACTACAACTGCTGTGACCTGTTTCCATCACAGAAGAGGTTTGACCGCTGGCGACACGCAGAGGATTGTTACTTCCCCCGTGCCCGCCGGTGGGCGCAGTCAATTCAGCCACCAACGTTTGGGCGTATATTACCACCCGCTTTTTATTAATATTCTCACTCATCATTTCTTTTTAGGTTTTTGCGTTTTAAACATTCCGCCATGTACAAGAACCGCCGACCCTCTGGGTAACAGACGAGGACCAGGACGCCGTCCAATATGGAGCAGATGCGCCTGGATTTTAATCACCATCCCAATCCAAGCAATGGTCCATTCATTACAAGAGAAGGACTCACAGACTGAATTGAAATAACGATTACCTCCTACCTATGATCAGAGCTCATTCCAATAATGTACACAATAGGCATACATTATGACACTATGTTCAAAACCCTGATCTCAGCCGTGTATCACTTAACACACGTTACCAGCTGGCACCCACGAGGAGGGTTTAGTAGAAGGATTTCTTACGCCGGCCTTCTTTTTTGATAATATGACTTCTATTAGATGTACCTGTGAATTGTTTTTTAGTTTTAAAATTAATTTATAATTAAAGTATACTAATTAATTTTATTTTAGTCGAATGTATTGAATTAATTGGTAAAATTCGTGTTTTTTAAATTGAAATAAATGGAATTTTTGTTCACAAAAAACTTGACCCTTTTTTACTTCAAAATACCATTTTTTACCCTTTTATTTCTTAAATACGCCAACCCTGAGCGTAACGTACGTGAGGTAGTATTCTACTGAAAATTTACTTTTTCCTTGCAAACGGCAACTTCTGGCTTACATACATACACACACACACACATAAAAAACAAAGAGAAATACAATAACAAAGTTTTTACTAACTAACATCCAGATTTAAGCGATACGATTACTTTAAAAGAACGAGTAATTTTCCCACTAACTGGTCCAGTAAAGGAAATATTTGGGCATGTTGCAGTTTTGTTTACATACATTGCTTAAAATATATTTAAGTTGAACTTCCAGCTTGGGTTAGATAAAAAACTCGGGTAACTATACTTTAGCATTATTATTTAAAAACTAAAGTGGTATATTTTTCTCGGAAAGTAGTAGATATATCTGAGATACCTAAAAGAGTTAGACCTACCACAAAAAAAGGCAGAGTAAGCACCACTGCTGTATCCACATATCGCATTAGTTTCTCTTAAGAGCGTCAACTCATAGTTTTGTAATATTCACTTTTTGCAAGAAAATTATAAACAGTGGTGATATCTATCTACCGTTCAGAATTTACTTTCTCCAAAGCAATGGTCACCAAAAAGAGAAAATGCTTAAAAGCAGAACAGCACTAATACATGTTTAGTGCTGCTCCACTGAACAAAATTGCTCTTGTTAATGTTTAATTGGTTAGGTATATGAAAAATCTTTTTATGGGTTAATTTTATATAAATGAAAGTTTGTATGTAGTAGTGCCTTAGACCGTATATACTAGATTTTTCCAATTTCTGGATACATAGTAGACCCTCAGCATCTATAAACGTATTTAAGCCAAATAAAAACTTATTTTCCAACTCTATATTTCAAATATTTTTTCTCTTTTCTACAGAAATAAAGAGTGCTGTTATAAAAGGATTTAAATTAGATAATTTTCTTTTATAAATAATATGGAAAAAAATTAAATAATTTAATAATTTTTTTCATAAAAAATGCGACAGAAATGTGCTTCTTTTGTGTGTTTTATGCTCTTCATTTAGATTTTTGTTAGTAGTTGTGCTGTGTACGTATGCAAAGCAGAATGCTAGCAGAGCACTCAGGGTAATGGGATGGTGAACACTGCTCCAAAGGCGTATATGAAAATAAAATCAGTTATATGTCTCTACTAAGTCCTAATTTACACTAAGCAAGTCTTATTGCTAAGCTGATTAGTTTGTTGGAGAGAGAGACGAGGGGAATATAAAAGTTTATTTTCCCCTCGTCCCTCTTTCCTAAAAAACTAATCAGCCTAGCAATAAGACTTGCTGAGTGGAAATTAGGACTAAGCATTTGTAAATTTTGAGTTGACGATCTTTAAGAGAACTTGTGTGATATGTACGAGACACATCCCTGCAGAAAATTTGGTGACAATTGGTCCAAATGTACTCGTCCTATAACTGGACAAAATGTGGGTGTTATTAAAAGTACGGAGTAGTGTATGGTGAAAAAAGACATATCGTTTAAATGGTGACATATTGACAATTTTCGTGATGTATCGTCTTGATCTTGAGCCAATTTAATTCGGACTCGGTCTAGTATTGTAATAAACGGCACTGAACATGTTCGATGTGGTCGAATACAGGACCTATCAAATAGTGTAAATATAATGTTAATTCTCCCTTCAATGTGACTCTGGAACCAGTCCCGTAACTATACTTAAATATTAACGTAAGCTTAACTGGTACTTATACTTTTGAAATATGAGTGGCCCTGTGGTCGAGTGGGTAGTGTGCCAGCCTGTCATGCACGAGGTTGTCGGTTCGAATCTCAAAAAATTTTCAGATTAAAAATAAAATGTCATTGCATTTGTAACAATAAAAAAATGTATAAGCGTTAATTGTTCCAGTTAAATGTCGAAATGACATTTATAAATAATTTATATTATTATACATCGAATATATCCCTATGGAATAGTTCACTGACAAGTCACAAGGTGCATACAAAGTATCAATTAACCCCATCCTAGGCCATCCCCATGTAAAAGTGACTGGTCCGCTTCATAGGAAGTGTTAGAACTCGGACTTGTCCCTATCACTTGGGGACCGGTTACGTTACTAGTCGTGTGTCAGTTCCATTTCCTTCAGGGATGTTTATCAGAAAACAGTAACAAATCTGTCCAAAAAATCCGAAAGAGCTCTGAAAGCTAAATTATCTCATCGAAGCAATCCGCAGACTAATTAAGATTTTTCTTTTTATACCCTTTACCAACAAAAATGGTAAAAGGGTATATATAGGTTTGTCATTCCGTTTGTAATTTCTATAATATCAATAAGCGATCCATATAATATATATATTCTGGATCCTTATGCATAGGGAAGACGAATAAGCGATGTCCGTCTGTCCGTCTGTCCGTCTGTCCGTCTGTCCGTCTGTCCGTCTGTCCGTCTGTCCGTCTGTCCGTCTGTCTGTACGTGAAATCGGTTTTCCGAAGCTCCCAGAAGAGCTAGAGACTTCGTTCTTGGACTGGTGTGTCAGAAATTTTCCAAAATAGATTGGTATTGAAATTCAGCAAAATCGGGCAGACGATTGCAGAGCTGGAAAACTTAAACTTCATTTTGCCATATAAAAGTAACTCCCGAAAACAAATTTTTATTTTTTTTTAATAAATGTACATATTTTACACTTCAGTACAACTAAAATTGGAATTTTAAATTAAAAAAATACAAAAAAAATTAAAAAGATGTTTCCAGGGTTGGAAAACTTTAACTTTTTGTGTTATGTAAAATTAACGATGTCTAAAACTATATTAGTATTTTCTCGAGAACCGTAAGAGCTACAGACCTGAAATTTGGACACAGTATGTAGACCTTTGGCCGCTACAACAACAAATACATGAGAATTGGAAATTAAAGGGTGTTCCAAAACGAGCAACGAAAAATTTTAAAATTCCATGTAATATACATACAATTGTATGTATATACACTTGAAATTTGTAAGGCTAGTGTATTTTTATACAGACTACAAAAATTAACACAAAAATTTAAAAAAATTTAAATTAAAGGGTGTTCCATCAGTTAATGCAATTTTGACTATGTAATTTTGACTATTTGCTGTATCTTGGAAACCGTAAGAGCAAAACTCTTGAAATTTTCAAAAACGGTAAAACTGAAAAAATAAAAAATTATCAAATCGCCAAACCGAAAAAAATCGCCAAAAACAAGAAAAAATCGCCAAAACGAAAAAAAGCACCAAATTAAAAAAAAATTCTAAGACTAAAATAAATCGCAAAAACAAACGGAAAAATTTCTAAAATGAAAACAAAAATCGCCAAAATGAAAGAAAATCGCCAAAATGAAAATCGCCATAATGAAAAAAATCACCAAAACGATAAAAACCCTAAAAAACAGAAAAAAAATCGCCAAAAAAAAATCGCCAAAATGAAAAAAATCGCCAAAACGAAAAAAACCGCAAAAAACACAAAAATCGCCAAAATGAAAAAAATCCAAAAACAGAAAAAAATCGCCAAAACGAAAAAAGCACTAAATTAAAAAAAAATTTATAAAACTAAAATAAATTGCAAAAAACGGAAAAATTGCTAAAATGAAAAAAAAAATCGCCACAACGAAAAAAAACCTAAAAAACAGAAAAAAATCGCCAAAATGAAAAAAAATCGCCAAAATGAAAAAATCACCAAAACGAAAAAAAACCCTAAAAAACAGAAAAAAATCGTCAAAATGAAAAAAAATCGCCAAAACGAAAAAACCCTAAAAAACAGAAAAAAATCGCCAAAATGAAAAAAATCGCCAAAAAAAAGAAAAAACCTAAAAAACAGAAAAAAATCGCCAAAATGAAAAAAAATCGCCAAAAAAGAAAAAAAATCGCCAAAACGAAAAAAAGAAATAAAAAACAAAAAAATCGCCAAAAAGAAAAAAAATCGCCAAAATGAAAAAGATCACCAAAACGAAAAAAAACAAAAAAATCGCCAAAAAAAAATCGCGAAAAAAACCCAAAAAACAGAAAAAATCGTCAAAATGAGAAAAATCTCCAAAATGAAGAAAAGCCCAACAACAGAATAAAATCGCCAAAATGAAAAAAACCTCCAAAAACAGACAAAATCGCTAAAACGAGAAAAAAGCGACAAAACTGAAAAAATCGTTTTAACTGAAAAAAACTTCAAAAAAGCAAAAAACCTTCCTTTCGTGCGCGATTCAAAGTCGCACTTAACTGATTTTTTTTAATATTAAAGGAATTAAATGAAACTAAGTTTTTGCTTATTTCGTTCTTGCTTTTTTCAATTAACATATTTTATGTATTTTTTAAAGAACTAGATTGGTATCAATAATCAGAAAAATCCAAAATTATGACTCCAGGGTTGGAAAACTTACACTTTTTGTGTTATGTAAAATTAAATAGGTCTAAAAATTTTTTTTTTCTTTATAAATTGAATATATTTTATGCTTCTGAAAGAAAAGTTTGGTGTATGAAATTTTAAAAATGAAAATTATAGCTCCAAAGATGGAAACTTTAAAAAAATTATAAATTCTTTCACAAAACAAATATGTATGTACGTGTCTGTATACTATATATATGTACGTATGTTGGTAAAGGGTATATAAGATTCGGCACAGCCGAATATAGCACTCTTACTTGTTTAAGTTTTACTCAATACTGTTACATTCATTGAAAATACGCCAGCTAAGAGTGCTGTATTATATTTTATATTCCACATACCTAGGTACGAACTCATCTTGCTTACATAGTTTTACTTCACCCTCATCTTCGTTATCATCGTTTAACCCCTTTTTTCCGGCTGGCTGCAATCAGCTAAATGTGTTGATAATATATTAGAGGGTGTTTGAGAACAATGATACACAAACTTTACTACATTTGAAAAGACGCATCGCACATCCATACATAAACATACATACATATGTACATTCCTTAGGTGCAGGAAAAAAATAATTCATATATTATATGACGTTTGCTGAAATTTGAAAGCATCTATTAATTATACAGCTTTGAAACTTTTAATTGCGCTATAAAAAAATAACGTTGCGATAAAATAAAATAGCTACAATAACTTAAATTATTTTATTAAGTTTCTTTTTTCTAAATCAAAACTGCAAAAGGGGTAAGTTACTGATATTTTTATATACATATGTATACATATTTTTATTTAAGCCAACGATATGTAAAGCAAATCTTTTGCTGGATAAACTTAAACAGAAAACTTACAATACAGCTGATGCTTGGATTATAATAAATTGAAAAAGTTACTTTTTTTTTGCTGTGCAAATCAGATAAATTTCTTACTGTCTTTAAGACGATTTCTCAATCCAAAAGTTTTATAAAATATCTATTTTCTTACCAGTCAGCCAGCCCATCGCCACTTTATACAATTGTACAAAGTTTTTTGTTTGTTTGTCTTGTAATTCTCATTATTTATTCTATTGTTCATCTAAACTCATGTACTGTAGTAATTCACATGGTCAATTGCTATTTTTATGGCAAGTAAGATATTGAAAAGAAAATTGTTTATCAAAAAACAGATGCTCCTGGATACTCGGCGGTTTTAACTACATATTGTTTATTTTTGAGGTGAATAACTTGGGATTTATGTTTAATACAGACAATTCTGGTCAACGCACGTCAGAGATAAAAAATCTTTATTGGCTAGAATTTTCTTAATTTAATTTGTAACAGTTTGCTTTTTTAAATAATAAAAAAACCGTGATATAACAACATATCGCAATGGAAGAATTAAGTAAATTATAAAAATACACTAGTAAAATAATTGAGTAAATAAATTGAAACTACTCGTACAAGGTGGGAGGGAACCAAAATAAGATTGAAATTTGTATAAATATAACACCTTTATAAACCGCTAATAAAGTTTGATTGGAAAATTTATTATATAGAAAATCTTAAGAAAAATAATATTATAATATTAAGCCACCGAACGGTAGAATACATCTAGAATTCTATGAATAGTATGCCTGACTAGAAAAACTTCTACGACATAGAGAAACTCATAGCAAATATATAAGCAATAAATATCTTATGAACTATTGGTACGATTTCGAAAAATAAGCGCTCACAAAAATTGTAAAGGAGCTGTTCAAAATATGACGTCTGCTGCAATTCCATAACGTCCGAAAGTGTAATACCCGTGTCACACAACTTTTTTTTTTAGCAACTGTAATTGTTTCGTTTCGCATGTCCATGGGAAAAAAGTATCTGTACATTATATCGTATCGATGTTGATACATATTTTTTAAGAACCTCGATATTTGAATATGCATATGTACACACAATTTAGCATATTGCTCAATTCACAACCTATTGTAAGTGTAGTAGGTCATCAAGCTGTACAATAGTTCTAAAATGTTGTAAGTAATTTCCATAGAAAAGTTTGATGAATATCGTAGAATGGCATCGGGAATGCATAAGCATATAAAAGTGCTAATGTTTTTAATTACATTTACTTTAATTTTTCTTTATTATATTAATAAAAACTAGTGCAATTATATTTGCAAATAATTAAAAAAAAATTCGCGAAATGACGAAAATTGACAAAAAGCTACTAACAGCAGAATGATAACAAAGTATAATATTGTTTTAAAACCTTCAAAATTGTTAGCACGCTAAAAACCATGCAAAAGCCGCTTTTGTTGCGAACTTTGGAAAAAATCGCGATAATTGGCAAAATTTTAAAAATCACTAAAACTATAAGGAATGCAAAAAATTCGGCAAGAATCGCGAAAATTACGTAAATGTGCAAAAACTTATTAACAGCGGGATGATAACAAAGTCTAATATTTTTTTAAAATCAGAAAAACTGCCAAGAAGCTGAAGACTTGTAAAAAGTCGCCTTTTTTTGCTTTTATTAATTTCAAACTATTTTCGTTAGTTTCTTTTTAACGTGCGTTAACAAATGTTAAACTTAAATATTAGCAATAGATGGGTATTTTTTTCACTGTGTACTTAAGAATTTGTTTACATTGATAATATTTTCCCTTTTTAAAAGAATTTAATAAGAGCGGACTTTAACAGAGATCAGTACTTTCTTATGGCAATTTATTAAATCTGTATATGTACATTGGACCACCCAATATGCCAAATGTTTTCATTTTATTCCCTCCACCGGCAGTTTCTGGTAGACAGCCCATAAAAAATTACATATGCGTAAAAATTGCACTGATAGCGTGCAAATCGATCATGCGCATTGCACTTTTCACTCAAAAAAAAAAAAAAGAAACTATAAACACTTTTGGCCCAAAATAGTTTTGCTAAAACTAAGTTTTTTGGGAAAACCTTTGTTTCAAAAGCTATCGCTAAAAATTGGATAGCTATAAGTATAATCCGTTTTCATTATTTTATAAGATAATATCTGTAGATTATACAACCTCATTACATTTGGTCTAAATATATATCATTTATTTTATTATTTATTATAAGCTTTCTTATGTCTTTGCAAATTATCCTACAGCTCGTGATCCAATGGAGTTGGTATAATGTACACAAATGTAAATTAAAGTCTTTGCCAGCTTTTACCATATTGATACCGATACCGTTAACTGAATTATATAACTGCCCATGATGGTACTGTTTTGAAACATCTGCAAGTAAACCAAACCTATTACACACCTGTGACCCCATGTTTAGGCAGCTCAATTTATGAAAATGGCTCAAAAACAAAAACTGATTCATGTAAAATCAGACTTGATGGTTTTTAAAAAAATCAACACAAATTGCGGTGGAGAAGTTGATATAATCTTAGTTTTTTTGATAACATATGATGCTCATAAACCGTGCTACTATTTAAAGATCCTAAAATAATTGTGGTATTGTGCCTCCATACCAACTAAGCTAACATAGTTTAAATTGTCCGGTATTTAATAAAAATTATGCCCATATTAAGAAAAGAACCTTCTTCTTTCGAGCATTATTTCGAAGATAACTAAAATTAGTTGTGAATCATGATATAAAAAAAATTCAGTAAAGTGTGACTATCAGTTCGTGTGGTTTCGTACGGACCAGAGAACGACAAAAGTATCATCCTAAGTACTTTTTTAGTGTTGGCCGTCAAACAACTTCGAATGCCTGCAGCTAAAAATAAAAAACACGCAAAATACAAACACACGCATTAATTTTAAACTGAATACGTATAACATCCAACAAATATGTTTATACACATTTTTTAAATTACTCAGCACAAACCACAACAATTAAAATTTATAGACTGTGTGAATATAAATATATCCTGAATATATTCTGAGTATAAAAATATTCTGAATACAAAAATATTCTGAATATTAAACCGCATACAAATGCGTAATACAGAGCTATTTTATTTACACACACACACACACACACACAAAGCACGTTTTCAAACAGCCACACACACGCAGTCACACATTTTCCATTCCATTTTATGTACACAAATGATTGTATACAATGCGAATGATGCACGAATATTCCGAGTATGACTGCATTTATTTTTTTACTGGATAAATATTAATATTCTGTGCGTAAAAATACTCAGACTGAAAGTATGAGAGAGAGTCAATTGGTTTAATACGCATGTGCATTTATATTTGTAGTTGTAGGCTAGTTTTTTACATTCACAAAGTAGAGATGAGATATATATGTACATATATATATTGGTCAATAGAATTTGATTTAAGGCTATCATACTGGTCTGCATTTTTGTGGAGTAATAACTAGATATGAGTATTCAGTGTTTATTCCTGCATCTGAATCATTTTTTTTAGTTTTGGCTCTTGTATTCCTTTGCCTTTAAACCCCTCAATTAATTAACTTATTCATGCACTTGCAGTATTCATAGTTTGATATCAGTATAAGAATATTTAATATACCGAACATTATATGATATAAGTAGTAATATTTTAATTTTTGTTAATGAATACGAGTATTATACTGCCATTATCAGGGAAACCGCAAAAATGCAATTGCATGTTTTTTCTTGTGTGACTTATTAATGCGGGGGCAAGATATTTATCCGTTTCAGAACTTTTTATGCATTTTGGCATCGATTCGTTAGTGCATATTTTTGCATATTTTACTCTTTTAGCATATTTTCGAATTTTCAGAGCATAATTTACGCTTTTAGGGCATATTTTGATACTTTATAGAATTTTTTTGTTTTAACCCACTTGGCGCAACCATTCTTTAAAAGGACACCCCATTCCGAAAAAATATATGATTTATTTTTTCTAGACACCTATTAAATTTTCTTTTTTGAAATAAAAATTTAAGTTTTAAAGAAACAATTTTTCCGGCGCTACCTGTGTTAATATGCATTCAAGTTAAGGGGTTGGTCAAAATTTGTATTTTTATTTTCCGCCATCTAAATCTCTGTTCCAATGTTCCATGTAGTGTATAAATTTTTCTTATACATATATTACTCAGTTTTCTAACGTTAGTTTCAATACAAATTCAGTTTTGCTATTTGTGACGGACTGTACCCCGAGTAGACTTTGAAGGAATATTGTGAAAGTATAAAGTTTATTTAGATGAGACAGAAACGATTTTTATTTGAAATCCTGGGTCAATATTTTGTTATTTACTGCAATAAAAACTATAAATTAAAGTTTTGTGTTATTTATACAAAATACAGTTCCAATCCTGAATTCTTATATCGTGATCTTTTTAAAATCATCCAATAAAATGATTTGTTTTAGTTAAAATTTATATGGTAAATTTTGTTTTAACCTGCACTTCTTTGTTAATTTTGTTTCCTTTTTTTTTTTTTGCTTATTTTTTGTCTTATTTTATATGCAAATGTTGTTGAATTTTTGAATTATAAAGAGGCAAATCGACACTTTTTCGACCTCCTTTCCACTTTTTCGACTGCCTTGCTACATTTCGTACCCCTTTTTTTGGAGTGAGTTACATAAAAATACATTAAAAATAAAAAATTTACCCGCAGTTTTTAACTTTAAAACAAGTAAGAGTGCTATATTCGGCTGTGCCGAATCTTATATACCCTTTACCAACGTACGTACATATGTATATAGTATACAGATACATACATACATATTTGTTTTGTGAAAAAAATTATCATTTTATTCTCTAAAGCAATTAATAGTAAATGACCTTTCAGTATTTTTCGATTAAAAAATTTTATTCAATTATTTTATTTTCGATATTAGCAATAGTTGAATATTTTACTCTACACTCTGTGGTTAAGATATATTTTACATTCACTCTTATTTCAGTCAACATCGACGTCACGTCAATACATTACCAAAAAATTGGGGCTTGTTTACTTGCTCTCAAGATGTTCAAAAACCTTGCTGCTATTTAATAACTCTAAAAAATTTTTTAGTATTGCACCTCCATACCAAGTAAACTATCTTGTTTTATATTTTCCCGTATTTAATAATCATTGATGTTGCAAAACTGCTTAGTGTCTTGGTTTAAAGTTCCCATTGCAAATGGTATACATCGTGGTATTATGTAAACGTTTTATTCCTACAGGATTTTTTTGAAATTTGTTCAGCAGATAAATTTTAGTTTTTTTTTATTTTCAAAAAAAGTTTAAAGTTTCCACCTCTGGAGCCTTGGTTTTCATTTTTATAATTTTATACACCAATTTTTTCTTTCAGAAGCATAAAATATATTCAATTTACAAAGGAAAAAATAATTATTTAGACCTATTTAATTTTACATAATACAAAAAGTGTAAGTTTTCCAACCCTGGAGTCATAATTTTGGATTATTCTGATTGTTGATTTAATTGATTGATTTTTAAAGAAATAGATTGGTAGTTCTTTAAAAATTATATAAAATATATTAAGTGAACAGAGGAAAAACGAAATAAGGAAAAACTTAGTTTCATTTAATTCCTTTAATATTAAAAAATTCAGTAAAGTGCGTCTTTGACTCACGCACGAATAGTTCCGTACATTCGGTTTTGAGCATTTTTTAATGTGGCTTTTTTGAAGATTTTTTTCAGTTTAAACGATTTTTCAGTTTTGTCGCTTTGTTCTCGTTTTTGCGATTTTTTTGTTTTTGGAGGTTTTTTTCATTTTGGAGATTTTTTTTCATTTTGGCGATGTTTTTTAATTTTGGCGATTTTTTCCTGTTTTTGGGTTTTTTTCATTTAGGCGATTTTTTTTTTTGTTTTTGGAGTTTTTTTTCATTTTGCCGATTTTTTCTGTTTTTGCAGCTTTTTTCGTTTTGGCGATTTTTTTCATTTTTACGATTTTTTTTTTCATTTCAGCAATTTTTCCGGTTTTTCGCGATTTATTTTATTCTTAGCCTTTTTTTTATTTGGTGCTTTTATCTAGTTTTGGGGATTTTTTTTCTTTTTTTGGAGGTTTGTTTAGACATTTTTTTTTAATATAGTGCTTTTTCGTTTTGGCGATTTTTTTTTGTTTTTGGCGATTTTATAATTTTTTGATTTTTTATGTTTACTGTTTTTGAAAATTTCAAGAGTCTTGCTCTTACGGTTTCCAAGATACAGCAAGTTGTCAAAACTAAGTCAAAAGTACATTAACTGATGGTACGCCCTTTAATTAATTTTTTTTTTTATTTTAGTGTTAATTGTTGTAGTCTGTATAAAAATACACTAACTTTACAAATTTTAAGTGTATATACACTATGGAGCAAAAGTGAACACTTAAAAGCCGCAATTAATGATTTTAATTAAATTTCATATATTTATTAATAATGTAAAAAAATTAATATAGTTCATTTAAGAGCTAAACAACAGAAGAAAATATTTATATACAAAAACAAAAATAAAAATAACAAGTTCAGTCTTAACAATAAATTTTATTTTAAATTGTATAGTGTTCAGTTTTGCACTCTTACTCTTATTCCATTTAATATGAGACAAAAAGTTGTTATATAAAATTACTAGTTCTGATGAGTACCAGTATATGAAGTAGTTCCAAGGCACCACATTGCAAAATAAATTTTGACTGTCTAACAGAGCACTTGCACTGTACGAAAATTGGTATTATACAATTATTAAAGTTTTAGGTTCACCTATAAAATAATTATAATCAAATAATTACAATTAACCTTTTGTATTTTTGAATTTTGATAAATAATTGCGAATTTTAACTAGCAGTTGTCACTGGGTAACAAAGGAATATAACCACCAATTTTATAGAATTTTTCCTTGCAAAAGAGCTGATAATTAACTAGTTTTAAACTAGTACCAATGGCACTAGTAATTTTCTAAACACACTCAATGCTAATTTGAGCATTAACATGTTATGGGAAAGTTTACGGTTGGGAACTAGTGGTGGTGGCTTCTGTACTAGTAAAATACCAGTTGGACACTAGTTCGATCTCCTGCAGGGCTGTTAGACAGTCAAAATCTATTTTGCAATGTGGTGCCTTGGAACTACTTCATATACTAGTACTCATCAGAACTAGTAATTTTATACAACAACTTTAACCCTTTTCGCACTAGTTCTTGCTGTTCTAGTTATTATACTAGTAGCTTTTAGACAATTGACACCTATTCTTCTGCAGGGAAATAACATCTACAACATACTACATACATACATACATATGTATATGGTATAGAACACTGATGGGCACTGTCAATGTAGTGGTAAATTTTTTATGTGTTGAGGTTGCGAGCTACCCACCAAACACAAAGTCAAGCGTTTGAAGGATAATGGTGCATTATATATTAATACATAAATAGACGTATTTTCTATCTTAAAAAAAACGTTGATTAAGTAAAATTATTAATTGCAAATAAAACTTTTTCTAAATAAACAGTGAAATAAAAAAAAATAAAAAAGATAGGACAATAATTTATCATGTTTTCCATTAAAAAAAATAAATAAATAAAAGAATGGTTGCTTGGTGGAGCACAAAGGTGCAAATTCACCAAATAAAATTATGTGGTTGGATGTATCAAACTTAATAAGCTTTGATATTTGTCGGCATGGAAGATCATTTTCAGATGGGAAACATATTAAAAATATTTTTGATATTTATTTAAAAGGTTTTCCCTTTCCTTACCATTAAACTTATTCATATTACTATGAAAAGCATCATCATGTCTTTTAATGACATATTCCTTTTTTTCTTTAAGCTTTGATAACATAAATGGCATTGTATGTTACCAAATGCATTATTTATAACAATATAATTTTCGCATATCATCATCAATTTGAAATGAAACACGTATGTTTGCTGGACAAATATTCTTGAAAAAAAATATAAAAAAATATGTAAGCATCCGCCTGATGTGCATTCATCGCTGTCTCATCGACGACTAAATTAAAGAGGGTAAGAATACGTGTGAATATTCTCTTCACAATTGTGCCAAGAAACGCCCCAGTCTGATTTAAATGAAAATACATAAGTACAGAGAATAAAGAGGGAATTTTTTTTATTTTTTTATTGAACAAATCATAAAAACTACAATATTTCTTCTTGATTTTTCCAAAAAGGTTTTCTCTATGAAATTAATAAGATTTCCTTATTGAAAAAAAAACCATAGAGATTTCTTATTAATTTTGTTATATTTTATGAGGTATTTAGTAGGCACTGTTTTCTCTGTGAATAGTTACAATTAACTTTATTGTTATTTGTTCATTAATAATTATCACATGTAATTTGGCCTACAAAGCGATACGATCCTTAGCCAGATCAAATTATATATATAGAAACAAATAAAGTTCGAACAATAATAATGGAATTTAAATAAAAGAAAAAAATTACGAAACTTACAGCAAACTTTTAGAATTTACAAGCTGAAATTCCATAAGCAAAAAAAAAAAGATTTGTGCAAAATCGGTGAAGGATTTAAAGAAACGAAGCTCGGAGGAAGAGAAAGCTTTAAAACGAGAAAACTATGAAAACCACCTAAAAAGAAAAGACTTAAAAGAGAAATTTTGAAAAAAAAAATTTGGAAACATTTTGGCCTTCAATTTTGACTTACAATCAGTTTTATCTACGCCCAAAGGAGCTGCAGGACTCATTTTTTACGTAAGGAAGCTTGCTATTTATAATCTGACGATAAACAATTTAAGAGATGCAACTGTCAGATGTTTTATGTGGGATGAAATAGAGGGTATGAGAATCTGTTTTAAAAAACCTTTATAAAGCCTCAATAATTCTTATAAGTACGGCTGTTAATATTTAAAGAAATCGCTGACAGAAAACTAAGTTCGAAAATGAGGTCGCATGATATTTTAAAATATGTGTATTTATTTTTAATTTAAAATATGTTTGCAACATTCAAATGTTTCTGGAACGCAAACGGCATTCGCCAACATATCAAAAAAAATTTTGATATAATGTTGGTCTCTGAGACTCACTTGACTTCGAGAAGCTGCTTTAAAATAAATGGTTACACTCTATATGATTCAAAAGACCCGAGAGGGAGAGCATGCGGTGGATCAGCAATTCTAATTAAGTCAAGACTCAAGAACTATATCCTTGAGAACGTTAGTTACGAATATATGCAAGCAACGAATATTTTCGTAGAAAATTTTTGTGCGAATTTTGTGATATTATAAATTTACTCACCTCCCAGATTTTCAGTTACCGAAGATCAGTATGAGAAGTTCTACAAATCGCTTGGTTCTTGCTTCGTGGCAGCTGGTGACTACAATGCAAAACATACGTACTGGGGCTCGCGTCTTGTTACACCTAGAGGTAGAGCGTTGTTTAATACAATTTCAAAAATGGGCTTAGATGTCATTTCGAGTCGGGAGACTACTTACTGGCCTACTGACGTAAGAAAAATTCCAGATGTTATAGATTTTGGCGTCACGAAAAATATCCATAGGGACTTAATTGATGAAGAGGGCTCTCTAGATATGTCCTCCGATCACTCTCCCACAATAGTTACAATTTTCAACCCACTAAGGGGTGATTTAACTAACTCATATGTGAAAACGATTAATAGGGTCAACTGGCTAGGATTCAAAAAATATATTAGTAGTCACTGCGTAGAAAACATTCAGTTAAGATCACCTGATGATATTGAATTTAATATTGCCAATCTTAACGAAAATATTAAACAGGCTGCTGAACATGCCACTACCTCCTATCCACAGAATGGCTTTAATACAATTTATTCTACGGAAATTTAACGTATTGTATGTGAAAAAAGGAGAGCTAGAAGAGAATGGCAAAAACACAGATCACCCCTAAATAAAATCAGACTTAAAGAATGTACTAAACGACTCAAAGAGCTGCTGTCGTCGGAAAAGACTGCATTGCTGGAAAAGTACTTAGAAGGTCTTGATGTAACGTCAACATCTAAATACTCTTTCTGGCGCGCTACTAGAAATCTTAAAACACCCGTTGATCTTAAATCACCACTGCGTACTTCAACTGGAGACTGGGCAAGAAGCGATAGTGAGAAAGGTAACTTATTTTCTGAACATTTAACTTCCAATCCCAATTCATGTACGGGTGCTGCCGATTTACCGAGTGTAGTCTCTCTACCGCCTCGTCTCTTAAGGTTTAAGATGCGTGAACTACAAAAAATAATTGCTGAATTCGACCCGAAGAAAGCTCCAGGTATTGATGGAATTAGTAACAAGATGCTGATGAATTTGCCTCATATTGCAATAAGAATCTTGCTATTTATTTTTAATGCCATTTTACGAATGGAGTATTTTCCACATAACTGGAAACTTGCCAAGATAAAAATGATTCCAAAGCCAGGCAAAGATCTTACCAAGGCTGAGTCATATAGGCCTATAAGCTTACTTTCAACAATTTCAAAGCTTTTCGAAAAGCTGCTCATGACTAAATTGTCCACAATTTTAGCTGATAGTGGGTGCATCCCGGACCATAAATTTGGCTTTAGAAGTCAGCATAGCACTATTGAGCAAACGCATAGATTGGTTCAAGTTGTAAGGAGGACATTTGAAGAAAAAAAGTATTGTTCTGCCCTTTTTATTGATATTTCTCAGGTATTTGATACAGTATGGCGCGAAGGCCTAGTTTTAAAATTGAAGACATACCTACCAATAAACATACAAAAGCTTTTAGAAAGTTATATTGTTGATAGGAAGTTTACTGTTGTGGAAGGAGACTTCATGAGTGTGCCCGAATCTATATCTTCTGGTGTGCCACAGGGTAGTATTCTGGGGCCAGTCTTGTATCTAATATATACTATACTTGTGATATGTCTGTGAGCAATAACATCCACACTTCTACATTTGCCGATGATACAGCCTGTTTGAGTATTCACAAAAATCCTGATGAGGCATCCCGCCATCTGCAAGAACACATTACCCAGCTTGAAATATGGTTGAACTTATGGAGAATTAAAGTAAATGAGCAAAAGTGTGTCCATATAACGTTTACGTTAAGAACAGATACTTGTTCTCCCATTCGAATCAACAATCAAAATATTCCTCAACATTCTCAAGTGAAATACCTCGGTATACACCTTGATCGAAGGCTTACATGGAAATATCATTATGACTCTAAGTTAACCCAAATGAAACTTAAATTAACTCAAATATATTGGTTAATTGGCAGAAATTCAACACTCAGCCTAGACTGCAAACTTTTGATATACAAGTCGCTTTTGAAGCCAATATGGTGCTATGGAATTCAGCTATGGGGCACTGCTTCAGCTTCAAATATTGGAAAAATCCAACTTTTACGGTTAATAATATTGGCTCCATGGTACATTAAAAATTCAAATATACATCGTGATTTAAATATGCCACTAGTGAGTGAAGAAATTGCAAAATACGCAGGCAAATATTTAACAAAACTCGAGTCACATCCTAATCCGCTTGCTCGTAATATTTTGAGCTTTACTGGACACATCCGCCTTAAAAAGAGGGACACAAGGGCTCTTATACTCAACACTCCAGATGAGACTGCTTAAAAATACTTCTTTTTTTTCTTTTTGATTATCACTACTTATGTATTATTTATAACTATCACTAAGTTTATGTCCGATACTGGTCGGGCCTAATAATTATATTTAGATTTGATTACTTATTGTTAGTTAATTTTTGAAGATACAATAAATAAATATAAATATATAAATATAAATATATTTAAAAAAATATATATCGATACTGTTCAAAAATATCGATACGATATATGTATATCGATAAATTTTGTTCATTTCCTCATCTGTAGTAAAAGGGGTAGTGTAGAAATTGCAACCTGTATACACAAATATTTAATGTCCTACTCTAATGCATGTTAAAATGCTGTCGGATAGAAACAGCCCAACTGTCACATCATTTATAATGTTACATGCTGCGGTGTGGGAAAAAATTACTATCCTAAAAACCTTTTGCAAGTTGAGATACAAGCTAGGAAAATTTAAGTGTGGTAGTAGAAAAGGAGTGAGTGAATTGAGTTTTTCGAACTCTCACGTACATACCCAGCAAAAAAGTTTGCTTACTAGAATGCAAAACAGTGTATGTACTCTCCAGTCGTAAGTGTACATACAATTTGACTGAATAACCCATTATTTTTGTTTGAGAAGTTCAAAAAGTATGCGGTACCCTATACTTTTTGCCTACAAATATCCAAAAGTTAATAGATTACTGATTGCCTAAACGTATTCAAAATTTAATGGGTTATTTTGTGGATTACTTCTTACCTAAAACTGTTGAAAAATACTTTATTTGCTAATAAAAATGTATAGAATTTTGTAAAAATCATAATTTTGCAAAGAAAATATATGAATATGTATATTGAATAATATGCAAAAATACTTAAATTTTGTAATAAATTTTTCTCTATATATACTTCATTATTAACTGGAAAGTACTACAATAAGTACTTTCACGTAATGATATAAATAAGTACCACTCATTACTTTGTAAGCCATTAAAAGAGTACTACCCATTACAAAATCTTGAAAAATTTTTGCTGTGTATGTATAAATGCAATAAAGACATGAAGTTATGATGCATGTGTATTTGAAGGAAGCCGTATTCACTTCAATGATGAATTTAACAAATACAACAATAAAATAGTTGTTTGTTTAACTCTAACATTGAAATTTTTTCGTTGAAATAAACGAATATTTACGTGTCTTATTTCAATTAGAAAGACGCCCAGTCATAAAATGAAGCCTTCCCGACTTGAAAGTAGTGTGAAATAAAAACTTGTGTTAAAATGATTTATTTGAGCCATAAAGAAAAAACTATTTAAAACAAAAATATGTTTATTCTCTTTTCCTTATGAACGTAACACTCCTATGGGAGCTTGTTTTGTATTTAATATTCAGTGAAATTTTATTACCGTATATAAACGGAAGTATAAGGTAAAATGTTAACGGAAATACCATGGGTAATATTTTTAAGCTAGCAAAACATTTGTGAGAGTAACAGCAACACCAGTGATATTCAAACCGCTTTCAAAGTAATATTTTTATATTCTTTATGTTTGTGCCTTAAAATGAATATCTATCTGCACATGCAAGTAAATAAAGCGGTACAAACTTTAGTTCAATCAAATTTAATTCAACTAGATAGAAATAAACAAATCGAACAACTTTGTAGTAAATATTTAATTTAGTTTATGTAACACAAACATCCTGTGCGGATAAGGAAATAAATCATTTCATGTTTGTATTATTAAGAAAATGTAACACATGCACGAATGAAGAAGAGAACAACAGTGTTGCCGTTTTGGTCGGATCCGACCAAATTTGGTCGGAAAAAATTTAAAATATTTAATTTGGTCGGATGGTCGGACCAATTAAATTTTGGTCGGTTTTTGTCTCTAATCACAAACTATTTTTCTCTTCGCATAATTTATTTAAAATCTCATATATATTATCTTAAAAATATTTTTTACACACTGTTTACCATTGAGGTAGTTTACACGAGACTAATTTTTATGCGGCACAATTTTTGATTTTTTAAGAACACACGAGACTAATTCATCCGTCATAAAAATGTATACGTATACACAGCTTTGTGTGTGTTAGTGTTTTTCGTATTCACCACAGAATATTGTTAGTCTATGGTATTCACCCTGAAGGAAATGTCGATGGTGAAAATGTACTGAGTCGCTTTTGACTTTGTCACCAGTACTACTCTCTAATTAATCCCCATACAATACTTTGTGCTATAGACATTTAGCATGTGCTTGTCATTGAAAATCTACTAGTAACACTAAAACAATTGACTAGGTAGTGAATACATAGTTCTTATGGGAACATGGAGACATACCAACCAGACATTTAGTGGTACATTTCTATACCTTACGTACATACAATCCCTGCAGTCAGACTGGGGCCAAATGTGTCTATGTCAACACTAAATTTCTAGTAGTAGGTACATTGTCTACAATTTCTTTTCTATTCGTCAGTAGAAAAGAAAGAGAGACAACAAATGTGGTCTATTTCTGGTGGCTTTTGCAACAACTTGTCAATATTCATATAATTGTATGTACGTAAGGTATAGAAATGTACCACTAAATGTCTGGTTGGTATGTCTCCATGTTCCCATAAGAACTATGTATTCACTACCTAGTCAATTGTTTTAGTGTTACTAGTAGATTTTCAATGACAAGCACATGCTAAATGTCTATAGCACAAAGTATTGTATGGGGATTAATTAAAGAGTAGTACTGGTGACAAAGTCAAAAGCGACTTATTACATTTTCACCATCGACATTTCCTTCAGGGATTTTATGAATATTGACAAGTTGTTGAAAAAGCCACCAGAAATAGACCACATTTGTTGTCTCTCTTTCTTTTATACTGACGGATAGAAAAGAAATTGTAGACAATGTACCTACTACTAGAAATTTAGTGTTGACATAGAGACATTTGGCCCCAGTCTGACTGCAGGGCATTTACCATTTGGAGTTTTTTAAGTTGTGTGTGTATTGGTTTTGTGCTGCTAATGCGGGGTTGTAGCTGGTTGAAAAATTATGCCAAACACAAAACCCCTCTCTTTGCCTCTCTCACCAACAAACTTGCATGTTATGCCAGCACAATTAATCCCGTGTAAATCAGCGCATTTACCAATAAATTATGCACTTCGATGCCGAGTAAGTAGTTATTTACGACGTTTATATTAGATCAGTGACAGTGAACTCTGCGATACGTTAACCGAATTTAGCTGTTGGCCATTAAATTATAACCGACCTTTAGCTTAATTTAGCGACAGCGATTTGTGTTATGTTTTTTCGCCCTTATGAATGTAAAATCAAGAACTTTAACTTTTTATTTTTAATGTGATATATTTAATACATGCCTGAATTATAACATAAGTAAATGAAAACAACATATGTTAAAAAGACTGAATAAAAATTTTTTTTTATAATTTACAATTTTAATGTATTTAATTATTAATTACATTACATAAATATTAATTTACATGCCTGAATTCTTTAATGCAAATATGTTATATCTGAAATTTTTATTTTACTTAAATATTAAATAAAATGTACATCAAAAAACACAAATATTTATTAAATTTTCAAATTTGGTCGGAAGCAGGCGATTTTGGTCGGATTTTGGTCGGAAAACTTTTTTTCAAACGGCAACACTGGAGAACAAGCAACAAACGCGTCAAGTGTTATCATCCAGTAGGTAAAAGGGAAAATAAAACTCCTTTCAGAAGGCCTTGCTTATACTCGTATTTAAACAAAAAGCGTTTTCATTTGGAATTCTAAGAGACGTGGAAAGGATGATACATTTCAAATTAAATTTTAATTGTTAGCGTACAAGAACAACTTTCAGTGAGTTTCAGTTGCAAGTTCTTTAAATAACACTGTCTTAACTTGAAGAACTCATTATCTTAATTTAACTTAATAACAAGTACTAAATAGATTAGCTAAAACATAACTTCTATCTTATAAATGAGTATCATAGAACCACACAATAAAAAAAAGTAAAAGTCCTTCATTAGTCCTTCATCATCCTACAATACACAAATTTTTGAGATTATTTAAGATTTGCGAAAGAAGAGAAGATTATGTATATTGACTACGGTAGCATAATTTTTTTATAGCTATGCTATTTATTGCCATTATAAATTATTACTTTTTTTTTTCATTTTGCAAAGTGTTGGCGGAGCAGGTAAGCTCACAAAAAGCCAGGTTACAAACAGAGATGTTACTGAAACATCAGAAGATCAGCTAAAAATGGTTATATATCGATTTTGGTAATCTTAAGAAATGCATACAGTGACTTGAAAATAGCGACATCTCCAGATTTCAGAAGAGAAAAGACATCATTAAAACGGCTAAATAAACTATATTTGGAACGATAGTTGTTAAATCTTGGGCAAATAAAGATAATATGATTCGTAGACGTTACAGATATCACACAATGAAGAGTTAGAGAGACCTAGTTTGTTTAAGAAGACCTTGCCAAAGGTATGGCCTGTCATGAGACGATTTATTACTTTGACACACGCTGGTTCCAGACCATGCTTAGAATAAAACCATGGTTTTTTCGGGACATTTGGAAACAGACTGGCAAAGAAGCAGCCTTTTGTTCTGGACATTTCTCTGTATTCTTGATTCCATTCTTCATACAACCGATTATGAACAATGCTCACAGCCTCATCCGGCATAAAATCAAAGTCAATACAAATCCCATCACTCACAGCTTTTTTAGCCGCATTATCGGCACGTTCATTTACTCCAATTCCAACATGACCAGGAATCTATACAAAGTGACATATTTCCAATTGCGAGTTAGCAATCAAGTTGTGAATATACGCTACACAGTAGTTGAGCGTATTAGATCTATTCAGTGCCCTACATGACGACAAACTATCAGTGAATATAAGAACCCTGATAATGCCATCAGCAACAGCAATATCAATAGCCTTTTTAATGGCCCATAGTTCACCGAACATACTCGATACCCGACCAGACAGTTTAAAAAGATACTCAGTGTCCATACAAACATAAATGACAGCGCATCCAGTTTTATCATGAGACAATGATGAGTCAGTGGCAGATATCCTGAAGTTGTTTAATTTGTAGTTGCAAAATTTACTGTTAAAAAGGGCAGAAATCTGTTATCTAGCCATGTTGTCCTTTTTGTCAGGAATTGTATTCATCAAAATGACCATTTTAGAGCATCTGCGAAAGCTGCAATTTACATTAATGCGATCAAAAATATCCCTTAATTCATTGCGTATAACATTTGAGCTCGATTTAACCAAAGGCGATGTTCTTAGAAATTCATAAAAAGAGGCATTGTGAAATTTCTGTGAAATTATTTCCTTTACTGCAAGAATCTTTATGTTTAACTGGAAATTCACCAGAAAGCGTAGTTAACACATGAATCGGAGTGGATCTTGTTAGACCCAAACATCTACGAAGCGACGAATTTTTTAAACGTGACAATTTTTCGATTTATAAACGCAGGAGAGTCGCAGTAGTCGTTCTGGAATATTCTATTTTTGGTCTAGTAAAACTTTTGAAGAGGTTTATGGAGATATTTGGAAGCAAACCTACGTTAACCGTAGTTAAGCATTTTGTAAGATTAGTACTACTCCTCGCAGCATCCATAGCCCTATCATAATGATCACCCACCGTGGATGACATGTTAATAGTTCTGCCTAGAAAAACAAATTTTCTGGCCTGCTCAATATATCCATTATCAAGAGAAATTATAAGCGGTTTTCTGCTACCCTTGGCAATATACATTGACTTAGTCTTGTGAAGATTAAAGGACAAATTTAGATCCGCACACCGAGCCCGAAAAGACGATATTTTATCATTCATTCTGAGAACAGCATCATCAAAAACTTTGTCAAAAGTAAGTACAATAAAATCATCGGCAAACTGAAAAATCCTTGTGTAATCGTCAGCCACAGCATGTAAAGAACTCGTATAAAGATTGAACAAAATCGGAGGCAGGCAGCTTCCTTGAGGAAGACCATCACATACCGTAACCTTGTCGTTTCCAAGCTTAAGAACACGTCTGGCCAAGAAATTGTGAATCCATTTGACATACGGGGTGGGAAATTTCATATCAAGTAGTATTCTCGCAAGACGGTTGTTTCTCACACAGTTGTAGGCATTATTTATATCAAGTGACACCACAATGACTTTGAATCCAGACTTTTTTAGATACGCTATATAGTGCAATAACTCATTTAAGCAGGTAGAAGATGATTTGTGTTTTTTATATGCAAAAGAATTCTTTGGCAAAATCTGATGAGACATGCAAAACAGGGATAGCCTTTCCTTGATCATGTTGATAAGTTTGAGGAAAATCAAGATCAATGATATTGGTCTAAAGTTCACAAAATTAGTTAAATCCTTATTTCTTTTAGGAATTGGGACAAATTTTTATGATAAGCCAAGATTCTCTTAAATTGCCATCAATAAATACATCATTCAAAGTAGTAAGAAGTGCTGATTGGGCCAGAGGGGACAAAGCCCTTACCATTTCATACGTGATCCTGTCATGGCCCCCAGCAGAAGCTCTTTTTTTGATATTCAACACTAACTCAAACTCCTCAACATCAAATGTGAACTCACCAGCATAGCCATCGGAAGATAGCTCATCAAAGTCCGGAGAAATATCAACTGAAACACCAGGAACTTGGTCCTTAAGATGGCGGAGATATCTAGAGTTGTTCTGCTCATTCCACATGGAAGAATCAGAGTATTTTGACCTTCCACCAATGTTATTAACAAAACGCCAGGCATCTTTAGTATTTGGATTCGAATTTAAAAGGGATATCTGCTGATTAAACCTATTTTTCTTTGCGAATTTAACTCCCTCTTTTCAATCATATTTAGCTGCTATAACACTTGCACAGTTATACTAGCCGTATATTTATTGCATTTTTTCATTGCAGCAGTTAGTCTTCTAAAAATACTTTGAAGTCCCACATACCACCAGGCTTTGGGAGATCTTCCTGCTTTTACCTTGTACTTGGCAGCATTTATCTCATCTGCAAATGTCGATTCAATAAGTTCAGGATTTGGGTCAAAGGCAACACAACTAAGTGAAGACAAAAGTTTCTTTTTTGCAAGAAAATCCGAGCCACTTATCCCAATATTGGAAAATGATGGAAATTGGAAAATGATGACTTCCGCCCAGAAAAATTGGAATATGATACCAAACAACACTCGATCTCATTCTGGTAAAGGTCAAATCAAGTACAGAACTTCTTAAGCCAATATCGCACTTATATGTAGGAGAGCCGTCATTAACACAGCAGAAGTCAGACGCATCAATAATTTCAACTAATTTTCTTCCTCTCGGTGATTCAAGAGAGTCTCCCCACAGTAAACATCTAGCATTAAAGTCTCCACACAACAGAACATCCCCTAAGGGTTCGAGAAAGGCAGTGAGCCTACGTAACTCAGCAGTAAATCCAGGAACATTAATCGATGGTTCAAAATATGTAGAACAAATGACAAAGTTTGACGATAGATTGAGCGTACGTACAATAATAATGTCAAAATCAGTAGTATATTCTATGCGTTTAAAACGAATGGAATTACGTACGAGTAGAGCAATGGCAACCCCACCATAACCATCCGATCTAGTTTTTTTAATAATTTTAAAATTCAAAGTTTTAGGCACTTGGCCTCTTCCAGTGTGAGAAAAAATTTCACTTAGAACTGCAATATCAAAATTTCTGTTATTCAAAAAGTACTCAATATTATAAAGGTTAGCCTTGAGTGATTGACAATTATACTGAAGGATTTTCATTATATGGATTATCCATTGTAGCATCCGTTATAATCTGATGGTATATTTCTTTATAAATTTTGTCCAGTCTATATCCAAAGTGGGAGACTGCATTTAAGCCAAGCATATTGTTTTCTTTGTTCTTTCATGAACGTAATGAATTCAGCCATAACTTTTTCTAGCTGTGTAACTTTATGAATATTGGGTTTATCAAGAACCCTGCCAGCCATAGACCCCTCCCAAGAGAAGTCCTGTGCATTATATTGTTTTGAGTTTAAATTTTCTTTTGTAACTGCTCTTCTAGCCATGCTGCTAAAAGACTTGGATGTCAAAATTTGATTTACCACCTTATCCTTATTTATTGAGTTTCTAGTAGAATTTCCACTCTTATTTGGAAGGGATGGGAAACCACCTTCATAATCTTCAAGACACGAAAAACTGTTCTGATTGCCAGGGTTATATGACTCCAATACTTCCTTGCGGGAAAGTTATTTAATTGTCATTATCTTTCTGACATTGACCTCCTTTTCCCAAACAGCACATAAATTTTTCTGTCTGACATTGTGTCCAATACTACTACAAAGAATACATTTCATTGCACCACACCTGGGATCACACCCACAAGGCTTGCCACAGTCCAAACATCTTTTATTTGCACGACACCCTCTTTTCGTATGACCAATACGACCACAGTTCAAGCACAATCGCACAAAAGGATAATAATGATCAACCTTGATAGTGGTGTAATTAATAACTATGTCATTGGGCAATTCATTGCCAACAAATCCAATCTTTACCGAATAGGTGGGTATAAACATTTCATTATCACTATCAGATCTTTTTCTAAACCGGCTTATGGAGGAGACTCTAATGTCCGACACTATATTTTTCTTTAATTCTTCATCAGATAGAGACAAAGGAATATTCCGTTTCACACCAAAACTTTCCAAAAAAGTCTTCGGCACAAAAGCCCGCATATTTCTGGCCTTTAATTCAGAATTGTTGAAGCACCGATTTGCATCAGCAGGAGAATCAAAGTGGATTTTATATAAGGTAACAATGGCTTTAATTGTTTTAATTCAGGAAATGTTAATGTCTCTGATTTTCTCCCAGAGATATAATCCATTTTTAATATTCTTATTTAAAATAATCTCAGTACAAGAAGTGTCTATAAACACAAAAACATCACCGCTATGGTCAGGTGGGCAAAAATTTATTTCTTCATCTGTAGTATTCATTGTTTTCGAAACAGAAAAATTCACATTAGTGTTAGTAGACGAAAAATTGATATTAGTAGCTGCAACATTGTTATTAGTACATGCAACATTTGCGTTGCCAATAGGCGAAGTCTGTTGTATAGAACCCCGATTATCGTACGAACGCACAGCGTCACCAAAACATTCAAACGCATCAGACTCCATATTTACATTTTCACAATTCGAATTGAGGTTATGATCCCTCATAATTTGGTCGCCCCATGACTAGATTCACTTATACCCCATATAGATTCCATATCAATGCCATTAATTTCATTATTACTCACTCAGTATGTTTCCAAATGGCGACAGGAAGGGATTTACCTTTCCATTGGCTTTTACAAAGCACACATCAGATGAGTCGATATCTCCCAGAAGCTTCCCTGTTCAATCTCTGTAGTTCAATTAATTCCTTCTTGAATTCCTTCCGGTCTTTCACAATCGCTTTTCTGTCCTTTTTCCTTACTCCTACACCACCAGCCAGATCTTTCAGGCCATCACCCTTCCCAGAATGAGAAGTGGCAAAACCTTCAAACTCCCGCTGAGTCGTTGTATACCATTGCGATGCCATGGTATCGCCATTTCTCGAAAAAACTGCACCTTTTAAGATCTTCGGTATTGTAACAGTTAAAACTCCCACAAAAACGACAAACTATTGTTTGCCCAAAAAATCCACAGCAAAATGGCGTCACTGCAGAAAAAAAAATAATGCCAATAATGCGCAACACAACCTTTCGATCCGAAGATAAAACACGAAGTGATAAATTATTACAGTTATAAATTTATTTTTGTTTTGATTTCTTTGTTCTTAAAAACAGAGTACGAAAATAAAGGAAACAAATTGTTTGATTTTGTTTTGTTTCGTTCTTTGGAGTGAGTGAAATATAAGCAAAAAAAAACAATGAGAACGATTGCTCAATTTGTTTTTGTTTTATTTTTGTACATGAGCACAAACCAGAGAACACAGCTGATTGGCTGTTAGCCGACTACCAGCCGCCACCGGCCAAAAATAATACATTAATATAATCGTACGCCGCTAGAAAAGAAAATAAAGGGAAATAAATGGAAACATTCTGAAATATTTGCAGAGAATTTGACATCATCATATAATATAATTTTATTGCATTGTTATTTCACACGTGAAATTTGTTTTATATAAGTAAGCAGTATAGCTGTAACCGGGTGTCCTAAGATACCTCTCCTAAGATACCTGCATTTTTTTAGATACTGTTAATATAGTCGTTTTGTTAGCAGGTTTGTAAGGGAATGTCAAGCTGCTAAGTCACGAAATTTTTCATAAAATTTTGTTAGTACACAAAATGTGTTTTTGTCCCAAAATACAAATGTGACATATGTAACCGAACCTGACACATTTGCAATGGTAGTACATGTGTAAGCATGTGACTGGCTACACGTTTTTTACTAGTCCACGGTATACATAACGTGACCAGATGGCTTTTGCAAAAAGCGGGACATGATCGATCAAAAAGCGGGATTTTGAAGAAAATTGCTCCAAAAAGCAGGATTTCAATATAAATATTTTTTAGAAAGCGGGATGTGTAATATGCACACAGGTAGCACAGTTTTCAAGTCAAAAGAATTTTTTTAAATAAACAAAAGTATTTATAAAAAAATTATTTATCAATGTACATAAATAAAAATCAAATGTCGTTCGTTGGTAATGTCATCAATTAAGAGCGGATGCACCGATTTCGCTATTTTTTTTAATGTGGCACCTCTTTTATAATTTTTTTTTATTTTAAAATATCATTCACCAAGAAACGTGAAATTTTGTGTAATTAACGATTTCTATATTGTGCGTTGTCTTACAAAAAAAGTTTGAATTATACATGTTGGGTGTGAATCCTGCCATAAAGAAAAAATATTTACTGTGAGATATCTGAAAACTAATATAGTGAGAACCTTGAAATATTATGGGGATTACTCTGCTGATATTGTGCATTGCCTCTGGAAACAACTTCAGAATTTAACAAGTAGGCGTGGTGCCTCACATATAGTACACATTTCTGTTTGTCTTCAAAAATAACACCAGTGTACCCATCTTCCTGATTTGTTTACAGAGTATTACTGATGGATTAGAAAGAAGAAGAGGTTATTACTTCAATATATGTATCTAGGAAGCCAAAACAGTAAAAATTTTGAAATTTTTTTTGTAAGTAGTGACGCCAATAACGAGAAAAGTATTATGAAAAGGAGTCAATAATGGAGCAAAAAGTGTGTCACGTCCCAAGTAAATTAAATATTAGTTTTTTCAATATCTTGGTATCTGCTACAAACTAGAAATCCCGCTGATTGCGCCGATGATAGGAAGTGAGCATGGCTCCTCTCAAATAGAGGATGTGTTAAATCAAGAAAAAATCTTGAAATCTAATGCAATGAGAATTTTTAAACTCTTCGTGACTATTTTGTTAATAATAAAATTTGTATTCTGCAAAATAGTGAAGGTTGAACCACTATCGTGGCAAAGATATTGGAATCTAAAAAGCGGAATAAAGCGGGAATAAAATTCGAGGCGGGATCGACCTGTGAAAAGCGGGATAATCCCGCCTAAAGCGGGATGTCTGGTCAGGTTAGGTATACAGCATATGTAGGCGTTGTTATTTTGGCTATTTATGTATGTATATTTTAAATTTTATGACGAATATCATAAAAAACAAGAAGCGATTAGGTAGTGCATGGATGGGAAATTGGTCCACGAATTGCGTGCTGCAGAGCCAAATCTGCATACATATGTACGAATGTACGTATATACATATGTAAGTATATAGCGGCTTCCTGCGTATGATAGCAGATCAATCTGTTTATTTGCTGCATTTGCTACATATAAGTATGTACATACATATGAATGCACATACTTATGTCCATATCCGTGCTAAATTTTTCTATTCCGAAGGAGTGGCGCTCGAATCATCATCATCGAAAATAACAATGTCACACATATTTTTTATCAAACAATAAAAAAAATCAAATAAATAAAAGAAACAAACAAACAGCACAAACCAAGGCGCATTTTTTATGTGGCAGCACTACACCAGGTGACTAATGTCATTATACCAAGCCAAATGTCAAATTTGGATTGTGTAGGTGTAAGCCTAAAAACTTGCTTTTATTTGTGTATCTATAAACACCTAACGAATATTCAGTTTTGTATGGTGATGCTACCCGTTTTGAAAAGTGTAATAATTAAGCTTGTAATAATTTAAAAAATTCCCTAATGTCTACCAGCCCGAGGGTGCCGGCGCTAATAAACGCCACTGGCTCAAAAATAGTTGAAGGCAGATGAATGCCTTTAATGAAGTAAACTATTTCTTTTATTATTAGAGCTCAGCAAGGAGCTCACAAGAAAGTTGTTTATTCATTAATTTAAATACAAAATTGTATTGGCTTATATACTACTTATGAGAATAATGCTTAACCTATCTTAACATAAGAGAGAAAAGAAAAGGTATATGCTTAATAAGCAAATTGTTCCTTTTAGTTTCCCACGGTAGGCGTGCGGCGTGTGTCTCATAAAAAATTTGGAAACATGGATTTTGTATTGTTTACATTTATTATATAAACACATGTGGTTATTAATTATGATTCATTCAAGTGCATTATGCTGCGGCCTTCGATCAGACTGGTGAGTGTCAAATAACATTTGTACAAAATACATGCAACGTAAATTGCAGTCCGTCGAATGCATTTGCATGAGTGTCAAATGTCCAGTGCAAAAATAATTTCAATGCCATTGGATGTTATGTATATTGCGGTCAAGTTGACTTTAAATGTTCACTATACAATCTTGATAGTTAGAACACGCTACAAAAGTAAGATGGTAATTTATAGCAACAAAGTACATGTGGTTATTTCTGTTGTAATATTTTTTGTAGAAATGCGGGTACTTGATTGAAGTGCCTTGGCACAAACTCATTAAAATAACATCAGCTGTTTATAGCTGTCAGTGTTGCAACTGTTATATGTACATATATACGTGGCTGCCAGCAATCAAGTAGAATCAATCGGATCTGTTCTGTAAACCGAATCGTTTTTCAAAACGAAAAATTTTCAAAAACGACTAAATGTTTATTTGGTATTCTACAAATTACTCGACTTGGTGAGATTCGAAATTAAGTTGAATAAAATATTTGAACGTTAAAGCCAGTTGTCAATAAAAGAAATCACATTTTAAATAAAAAATAAGCATTTAAAATGCCCGGCTCTACATATTTGACAGAAAAAGTGTTTTTCTTCATACAAATAATTTTTCTTCATTCTTGCAGTAAAACTGGAAACAGACGTTGGAGTGTTTTTAAAACCAATTTTGTACAATTAAATGTATCAAACTGCATGTGATTAGCTTATAATATATTATTAAAGACCTCAAATTGTTAATAATTGTTTTTTTTTATGTTTCATCAGTGATTTGATGGAATAATACCACATTCGATTTAATTTCGACCAGGTATATTTACTCGATTTAAGAGCTCACTCAAATTTTTTGATACAAAATGCAGAAGAGACTGTCAGGATTAACATATACTTTTTTAGAATTTTAAAAATTTCATTTTTTGAGATATAGTTCCCCAAACTTTAAATCATATGACAGTGACCTTTGACCTTTCAGAAAAAAAGTTCAACTAAATGCAGTTTTAAAACTATTCTCAATACCTATTAAATGGGACCCATTTCGACCCTGTATTTTAAAAACTTTTGAAGATATGAGCAATAATGGCAAATCACTTATATGTGTTTTTAATGAATTCCCTACTTCTCGAATAGAGATGCTAATCGGGACAGGTTTTTTGAAATCCCGGGTTTCGGGATTTAGTGATGGAGTCTCGAAATCCCGAACCGGGACACCGGAATTTTCGGGACTTACAAAATCCCGAAAATATTGTGCACAAATGTACGTCCTTATATTAAATATAATATTTTAATTTTACTTAATATTTTTTTGTATGTTTAAAAGGTACTTATGTATTTAATTCAGACATTGAATTGCAAATTTTCATTGAAAAGTGCAATGTATGTAACATTTTTCCTAGAAAAGAAAACGCCATAAGATATATTATATATATACCATATAATATTATCTATTAAAATATTTATTCAAAGCAAATTTTTTATTTTAACTTCTAGTAACAGGGAGTTTCTAATAATTTTTGACATAGAAGATGACATTATTTATGCAAAAAACGGGATTCAGATAATCCCGAAATACCCCGGGCTTTAAAAATAAAAAGTCCCGGGCTCCGAGATTTGCATACTCGGGATTTCGGGATTTCCCGTTTAGCATCTCTATTCTCGAAGCGCCATATTTCGGGAACCACAAAAGCTAGATACCCAAAATTTTTGAACTAGTATTATCTTAGTACTATAGAACATTCGTGCAAATTTTTGTACAATTCTAAGAGGGTTAGATAAAAAATTGCGTTTTTTTCGGTAATTTAAAATGGAATTACGCGAATATTTAACCGAATACACATGCGTAATACAGTGTTATTTTATTTTCACACACACATAAAGCATGTTTTCAAACAGTCTCACATACAGCCACACATTTTCCATTTCATTTTATGTACACAAATGATTGTATACACTGGGGAATGATCAATAAATATTCCGAGTATGACTGGATTAATTTTTTTTTACCGAATAAATATGTATTAATATTCTGTGTGTGAAAACATTCAGAATGAAAGTAGTTATGAGAGAGAGTCAATTAGTTTAATACGCATGAGCCTTTTTATTAAATTTATTTTTATTTTTTTTTTTATTTTACTACAAATTTTGTAGTTGTAGCGTAGTTTCGTTTTTTACATACACAAAGTAGAGATGTTCTTTTATATTGGAATCGGCTTAAGTCATAATTGTTTGAGAGAAAATATGTGAGCGTACAAATTGTTTGTGCTACAATTAGAATTATACGCAGTTGCTAAAATTAAGACTATTTACTTATTTATATATTTTTTTTTGAGTACTTATTGTCATTCTCTGGTACACACAACAATAAAATAAGGAAAATTTACGATTTTCACAGATATAAAAACCCGGTTAACCGGGTAGGAAAACCCGATTTCATAAAAACCGGAAATGTGCCCAGAAGCCGGGTTTTCGGTTAATCGGTTAACCGAAATTGAAAACACTAGAAGATTATTTTTTGGGTGAAAAGTGCAATGCTCATGGCCGGTTTGTTAATAAATAAAGATGTTAAAATAAAATTTGTAAAAAAAATTTTTGAACAATTTAAAATTTTTTGGCATTTTACGTTTTCCTATATTTAAATTTTTACCGCATCTTATATTTCTTCCATGTTTGAATTATATTGCAAAAAAATTTTAATAACACTCAATCATTACGCAATACCTATGTTGTTGCAATTATTATTTAACAGTTAATTTAAACGAAAATTTAATGACTTAAAGAAACCTCAAACAAATAAAGAATATAAAGAAATGTTAATAAAATGAAATAATAAAAAAAAGAACAAAAATGTAGTATTCATATTTGTTTGACATCTGTCAAAGTTTACTTTGATTGTAGTTTTATTGATACATTAATTGCACACTTCATCAAATCAATAATTGCAACCACATGACAAATCGCAAAGACTATGAAAAAGTACGTTTTGTTAAGCACCAATTATTGTAGAACCCATTTCCTTTAAAAAGGAAAAAAATATGGTAACTATATTTTTTAGAATGTTCAAATTCAAATATTGAAAAATACCAAAAAACGAGTTCGTCAAAAAATGCGAAAAAGTACGTTTTGTTTTGCGGCTCCGTACGCTCGATATTGTGGCAGCCATTTCTTGGTTTCGGCTTTGTACACATAAACACAACGTTTGCCAACGTAAAACTGGCCGTTATTTTCTGCGAGCACCCTCAATCTTCAAGATTGCTTGGTTTTAGTGTTGATTCCTCAAACCTGTATTTAACTGCAGACGTTTCGGTTTTGGTAACCGTTTGGGCTATAGCGGCCTTAGGAGCTTTGAATGATTTGGCAGGAGCAGCTTGTGTGTCAGCGAAAGAGGAATGCTCGGAATGCTGTACAGCTTCTCTCCAGACAGGCAGCCTTTATGCATTTGTTGCTCCTAAGAAATTAAAACAATTTAAATTAATATATGTACATACTTATATTAAATAAAATTATAGTTTTTTTACTCACATAGGTATTTTTCAGTTTTGAGAAAAATGTGCTTCTGAAAATATAGAGGAAAAAATTAGATATTATGACAATAAACACACATAATTGCAGAAACTACTATTCCTAGTAATGTAAATGAATGTATAGTTAATTTTGTGGGCCCAAAAACAAGACATGCGCCTTTTGTCGTCACACTGCTCCCCTTCGTGCCGGCGGGTCTTAGGTAAGCTTCCATACCCTTACGAACCCTAAGTTGGAAATGTTTATCAGGAATCGTGGTCTGGCACTGTTGGTGATGAATCAGAGCCGCTGGCGTGCCGGACAGGTCTTCAATTTTTCTTCGACGAGCTGTTGGACGTCTGGGGAAACAGTAGTCAATGCAACCTTAAAGGTGATGACGACGCTGGTGGTGACGGGCCAGCTGAAAACATGTCAAACTTCCCCTCTGCTGAAATGGATACCTTTCCACTTACCCTCATACCTAAATAAGAGCGGCAAGCGTTGCGTTAGCAGCAGGGTACGCATTTTCTTGCCGCTCTTATTTAGGTATGAGGGTTAGCGTGAGAGGTGGCGAATTTATATTTCTCCATGGGCTGAACCCTTTTCTAGCCGGTGTGTCAGCCAATTTGGGGAATGCATTGCGCCGCAAAAAATCGTGTGGTGAGATCGGACAGTGGTGCATATCAGGTATGTGTTCTAGATGTGTCGGGCGGTTTGATTTGAGGGTATGCTGGCTGTTGTTGGGTTATATTTAGAGTTTTTCTTTTCCCGGAGTTTTTCATTTCCCGGGAAAGCGGGAAAGATTTTTCGGTTTCCCGGGAAATCCCGGGAATTCCCGCCCAGTACAAAACAATACAAAATATTCTTAAATTTAATTTATTTCAACAAAAACAAATTATAATTCATGAGATCGATTAAATAATAACGTTTTATACACACATTAGTCAAAAAATAATACCGTTTCCGTTCTTTATATAATAGTAATACATAGATACCAATATTATAAAACAGAAATTATACGACCATTATTTAAAAAAATTACAAAATCTCCCCCTTATGAAAAAATCATTGTTAAACTTAAAGTTGGTTCAACAAACCAATTTTGTATGGCAAAACCAGTTTTAACGCATGATTTAACTTTAACAATCGTTTTTGCATAACGGCATATTTCTTTGAAAATATGACTATTTTTTACTTTTATGAATTGTTGTAAAATTAAATTTTGAACGTCGCGTTCTGCTTTTTCCAAATAAAGGCATCTAAATCTCAGAACGCATGAGTGCCAGATGTAAACTCGGCCTTAGTTGTTGTAAAGCTTTAGCTATTGTGATATTGCCATCACCTTATTATTGCCCCACATAAAGTGAATAACGACACTCATCAAGGAATGTGTAAATACAAATTAAGTTGCCATAACAAATCAAAAAATCCCGGGAATTCCCGCACAAATTTCCCGGGATTTCTTTCCCGGAAAATGTCCGGTATCCCGGGAAATTTTTCCCGGGAAATCCCGTATGAAAAACACTAGTTATATTGTATCGTTTGCATGTCTCACATCTGCGTGCAGGTTGATAATGGGCCTCCTACATGACCTGGTTTCGTAGCGTTGTACCTACACAGGGCATCCATGGGGTGCTATTTTCATCGTTAGTCTCACGTGAATAGTGTCGATACACACAGAGATAAACGTCCTGTAAAAAATTGACAAGGCTCATGTTAAATTTACAATATTCATAATCCCATACAAAATTGCAAAATTTTAAAATTTTTACATGATTTAATTTACACTATGCACTTTGTTAGTTTAACATGGAAAAACTGGTTGCGTAATTAACAAGGTTGTTGGTTGATTTAAAAAAATATCATGTTGATTTAAAAAAAATATCATGTTATATCAACATTAGTGTAATGTAAATCGAATACTATACCGATGGCAGTGTTAATTTTACTTTTCACAGTGTTAATTAAAGCTTAATAAAATATTTCGTTATTTTCATCAACTTTTACCTGATTGCAGTGTTAAATCTACATGAAATTGTTGGTTGATTTTAAAATATCATGTTATATCAACAGTAGTGTAATTTAAATAGTGTAATATAAATACTAAACCGATGGAAGTGTTAATTTTACGTTTCACAGTGTTAATTACCTGATGCCAGTGTTAAATTTTACTTGATGGCAGTGTTAAATTTTACAAAGTTAAACAGATATCAATGGTTGATTTAAAAACTGCCGTTATAGCTATGCACTCAATATCAGATGGAAGTGTTAAATCTATGTTGTGTATGTTTAATTCTTCATAAGTAAACAGATCATCCTGTATTTACTTATGTAGAAGCATGGAAGCGTATAAAATTGCTGTTTTATCTGGTGGTATCGAGGAAATCAATAAAAATTAAAAACTTAACTATCTTAAAGTAAAAATGGAGTCCAAAGATCTTTCTCAAGAGATTTTGTTTAAATTTTTAGTAACAAATGAAAATGAAACGCTAACAGCAAGTGCAAGTAGTGCTGACCCCAACAATGAAATGAAGGAAATAATCGAAGGCGATAAGTCTGCTGGTAAATTTATTTTTTATCTTGACGCTAAACCCATTTTAATTTTTCAATTATTTTTTTTTCAGATTCCCAAGACTGCATTTTAACCCTATTAATTCATGCTGTGATTAAGCCGACTATCGTTGCAATTAGTGCTACATCTTCATATTCACAATCTTTGTAATATGTTAAGTGTATTCCGATTAAAATCATTTTAGAAAACTAGGTTATATTTTTAAATGTAATGGGTGTTTTTTATTGAGGTATAGAACGTTAAGTTGGCATCACTTTTTTAACTGGCGGCCATTTTGTCAGCTGTCAAGTGATTAATATTTAGTTTGGTTTGCCATTTCATCATGAACAGGTTGACAAAAGAACAACGCTTGCAAATCGTGCAAATTTATTTCGAAAATAATGGTTCAGTTCGCGAAGTTTACCGCAAGCTCCGTCCATTTTATGGTCGACATAATCGTCCATCAGAGCAATTAATTCGGTTAACCAGGGATCGTTTTCGCACTACATTTACTCTTTGTGATAATACGCATCCGCAGAGACGTCGAACTGTGCGCACCGAAGAAACAATTGCCGCTGTAGAGCAAAGTGTTGAAGAGGACCCGAATGAATCGATTCGCCACCGCGCACAGCAATTGGAGCTTTGTCCATCAACTTTATGGAAGATTTTGAATGTGGATGAGTTGTGGTTCCAACAAGACGGCGCTACATGCCACACAGCGCACGTCACAATCGATTTATTGAAGGAAACATTCGATGAGCGCATAATTTCGCGGAATGGACCTGTCAATTTGCCACCAAGATCGTGTGATTTGACACCATTGGATTATTTTCTTTGGGGATATGTGAAGTCGCTCGTCTACGCCACCAAACCAGAAACGTTAGGGGACTTGGAAGCCAACATTCGTGGCGTTATTGCCAACATACGGCCCCATATGCTCGAAAAAGTGGTTGAAAATTGGACCTGTAGAATTGGCTTTATTCGAGCCAGCCACGGCGGCTACATGCCCGAAATCATATTTAAACATTAATGGCATAAAATTATCCTTCCAATAAAGCCAAATTGATGGACATTAAAACGATTTTCTTGTGTTTTATTTCAATTCGAAGTTCTATACCTCTAAAAAAAAACACCCGTTATTAAATTGATATTTTGCTTTCTTTATTTTCAATTGAATTAAAATAAGTGTTAAGTTTGCAGTGTACCATATAAAATCATGGAGATTTTCATGCATTTTTATCATGGCGAAGAAAATTAATTTGACAAAGGGTCATTTAGATTTCACAGGTGAGTGTTTTTAATTTAAAAGTGAATCATGTTGATTAATCGGAGTTTCCATGTAATTTCAACATAGTCACTAATTTAATTTATCGTGGTTCCCGTGTAGACCTGACATGGCCAATAGTTTTAATTTTACCTGGGATCATATAAAAATTACCGGACTATCGCTTTGGATTACATTAGAAATAATACTAGATTAACAATACAACATGTTGAATTAATAGGTCATATAGCTTAAAGATAACCAGTCATCATTTAGATTTGTCTAGATTTACATGTAAATTTAACATGATGATTTTGTTAAAGTTGACAAAGGGTCTTTTTGAATTAACAGAATATACAGGTCAGCTTAACACTGCCTAATGTTAATGTCGGGAAATTTAAAATCATGTAAAAACCGTGTATAATGTAGAGTTCGACCGATTAATCGGCTTCGGCCTTCGTCCAAAAATTGGTAATCGGCCAACATTCGGCCTACGGCAAAAATCGGCCGATTAGCCGAAGCCGAATATTTTTCATTCCAAGCTTGAAAAATAACATTATTTTTGGTCGTTGCTCGCCGACAGTTTGTATTGTGTTTAACGTTTTGAAAGGGTTGCTTTGAAATACAACCCTTTTGCTTTCTATTTTCTTTTACTTGGACGTTCTTGTGAGTGATCATATGAAAAAGCAAAATAGTTTTATTTTTCTTGTTATGTATCCAATAGATATTACAGCTATTTCAGTGATCTCAAAAAAGCAAACTTTTTTCTTAATTCATATAAAGCAAGTATCATTTTTAAAATTTAAAACATTCGGCTTCGGCCGAAGTTTAGGATTTTAGCCGAAGTTCGGCTTCGGCTTCGGCCAAAAAAAACGCCTTCGGTCGATCTCTAGTATAATGTTAAACTTTAACACGGCAAGTCGTGTTGAAAAATAACAACATGATAATTGGTTAAATTCTGGTTGATTTTACATGATCTTTCCCTGAGTGTAGAGTTGGTTGTTGACTATCGCGTACTCAGCGAAATTTTCGGTATATTTTATTACGCTTTCGGTCAAGTTTCTTAGTCACGTGCAAGTTGCGTCTGGCGGTACTTGAGCTAATTTTGCCACTTCCACATTATGCTTACCCTTTCTATATGTGAAGGTATAGTGCTGCAGCTCCAAAGCCCATCTGGCCAGTCTGCCAGTGAGGGTTTTGATACCATTCAACCACTATCGGGACAAGTGATCAGTACCAACTTCAAATGCATATCCCTCGAAATACGAACGCATCTTGCGTATTCCCCTTCACACTGTCCCGATGTGAATTTTAGAAGTTTATGTTGGTATATGGATGGGCCCAAAACGGAGGATGGAGTTGGTGCTGGAGTTTTTGGGCGCAACGTAAACACCTCTTTGCCGATGGGCAAATGACACGGTATTTCAGCAGAAATACAGGCAATCACCAAACATGTTGACAATAATTTAAATAGGGGCA
>OX101754.1:45680070-45750168 GCA_944452675.1 Tachina lurida
CAAAAATGTAACGGATAATGTTATTATACGTAGTGGTCAGTATCCTCATGTCTTTGGAGTTGCACCCACCATATATTTCCGAATATACAATAGTGTTGGTAGTAGATAAGTCTTTGGTATTAAAGTTCATATTATTGGTGGTGTAAAATATTGTGTGGCCCGCAATCCCCTTAACATCCCATATATCTTGCCACAAGCTTGATTCAGGTGGTCTGACCAAGTCAAAGGCCTGTTCATTGATGCTCCCAGATTTTTAGCCATGCTAACAATTGCAATTCTAGCGTCACAATTTTGATATTTATATCATCTTCTATAACCACATTTCTTTTGCAACATTTAGATTTCTACGGATTTAACTTTAAGCCCTTGGCCGAAGGCCAATTGAAAATATTTTACAGATCAGAATTTAAATAATTAAAAGTAGGCATATCCTTCTGTTATATATACTAAGCAGACTTCAATGTATTAATACATTTAGATAAGTAGTAAGGGTCACGCCTACTAAGATTTACGCTGTATATAAAAAAGAATATTAATACAAATCTATCCAAACTACCCTTAAAAATTTCGTATGCACTAGGGGCTCTTGTAATGAACAATTTGAATTTTTAAGGTGTACAATCCTACATCCATCACGCTCTAACTTTTCAACTTACGCAGTAATCATGAGTAGAGATCAAACAGACTATAAAAAGCTTTAAAATAGAAAAATTTTCAAAAAGTAATCAGATCCTCACAAACACATAAATATGAAAAAGGCCAAGTTTCTCTCCAAAATTTCGGTCAGTGCAAGTAGTGCGATACTAATTTTGACCAAGTTCTTATTTGGCACAATACCTATCACTACAATCTGCAAGCATTATACAAATTTGTAATCTTCTGGTTATCATATCGTTTCCGGTTAACCTGCTTAAATCAAAATCGGACCAGCTGTTTGGTCTGCACGTGAACTCTTACAGACACATGGACACACACTACAAACTTATACTCGTAAAACCCCTTTTTTTTGGTCGGGGCCAGCGTGACCGTTTGACCGACTAAAGTGGCAAATTGCAACTTTTTCGACTGTCTTGGCACTTTTTTGACTGCCTTGTCACTTTTTTTTCACTTTTTTTTGGAGTGAATTATATAAAAATACATTAAAAATAAAAAGTTTAATGTAGTTTTCTCGTTTTTTTTTTTATTTTGCCCTTTTTTTGATAAATCCCCTTTTGGTGCCACTTTTTGAAAAATGTCATCGGTCATCCTGGTCGGGGCTTACAAATGATTGTACGCAATTATATAAAAAAAAATTTTTGGCCCTATCAAAATGCATCACTATCATCAATGATTTTTTGTTTGAAAATATAGGTGACATTAATGCGGACGAGATTTCGTGTCAACAGGACAGCGCTACGTGTCATACGGCTACAGCAACCATCGAATTATTGAAATCATAATTTGGGCATAAGTTGATTTAGGGAAATGGACCTGTTATAGCTTTGAGGCCACGTAAGTACACTACCTTTTACTGATAACTCTGCAACAGATGACGCCTTGTTGGCTAAAATTTTGTGTATTGTTTGCGTCGTAGTTCCTGCAATGCTCGAAAAAGTGACCCAAAATTTGGACATGCAAGATGCGCTTCGTTAAGAACTGCCGTGGTGGGCATGTGCCCGAAATCATTTTTAAAGGTTAGTGTCAAACAATTATATAAAATGACTGCAAGAAATTATATTTCTTGCAGACTTCTAAATATACTCTTAGCGTTACAAAGTGAATGTGTACTTTAAATTATTCATAAGTTCGAAGTAAACATACCCTGTAGTAAATAAAATAATCAGTTGAGAAAAAACATTAATTTATAAATTAATTATTTTGCAAGTGACTACAAATTGGTTTAAATCTCATGCAGATATCATTTAAACATATGGAATAGAAGCACACGTAAGAAATAAATAAAAGCAAAATAAGTAAATGAAAAGAAAATAAAAAAATAAAAAGAAGCATGCCATGAAATAAAATGCCAAATGTTTGTGTTGAAAAAAAACTAAATAATTTCAATAATATTTTTTATGAGCGGTTCGTATGCATGGATATATTTATGAACATATATGTATATGTATGTGTGTACGAATTTGTTATTTTTAGCGAATATAATAATAATAAATGTTTATATATACATACATATATGTATTTATATACAGTTGAACTTCTATAACTTGAACTTCTATAAATTGAAGTTTCTATAAGTTGAAGCAAATCGCATGGCAACAGCGGCAAACAAGTAAATTCCTTTATATTTTCTTTCTTACTTGAACTTCCCCAACTTGAATTTATCTCTAACTTGAAGAAATATAATGGTACAAAGCCTTGCAAAGTTTCTATAAATTGAGTTTTTGCTTGCAAATATGACATTAAAATTACAATCACCTGACCAGTGTGTAATTCGATGCTTGAAAGGTCATTATCGAAATAGAATATTAAAAGAATCTATAAAGCGTGTAGAAGAAAATAGCAAAAGCGATATTAACTTATGAACTGCATCCGCATAACAACCAGTTGCACTCTTCAAGAATTTTTTGAAGTCCATAATGAGACTTCCAACGGATGATTGTTGATAATGCTCTCGAATCAGTATCGCACACTGGAATCACAATACATAGTGATGAGGAGAACATAGTTGAAGAAACTGTTGCTCAGCCCTATAGGGAAGCTATGAAGGATTCGTTGAACAATTTGAATTTATATTTAAACAATAATATACAAATGCAAATACGAGTGACGACCACTACCAAGAACTACACAAATTAGACAAAATTTTTATACAAAACAAAAATAAACAAAATCAGTCAGAAATTACTCAGTACTTTAATATAAAATAGATTATATACACGTTATCAATTCTTTTATTACAAGTAAAAAGGAATAAAAGTTAGTAAAATATATTTTTTTATTATATGGAAAACTTTCGAAACTTACTCCATAACTTGAAGTCTCTCTAATTTGAAGTTTTTTGTTTGGATAATGGTGATTCAAATTATAGAAGTTCAACTGTATTTACATAGATATATATGAATATATACATATATGTATATATATATATTATATATAATATAAATATACATATATCTTTTTTTTACTATAATATTAATTAACTACAAATTGGTTGAAAAATAAGTAGTTAGTAGTCAATTTAAAAGTCATGCAGAGATGGCCAATTGACTACCGCCTATGACATGCCTATGTTAAAATAGTGAGTCGGCGACAAGGAAAAAAGTCACTTAATCAACCAGTTGTGAATATTAAAAAACCAGTTTGAAGTTACTTACAAATGGGTTTGAATTCCTATAAGGTACATACGTACATACACACTCAGTATTTAGTACATTCATTCGCATATATTTATCATTCAAATATTTTCAAACTACTTAATCATGTCATTTTCATTTAATCTTCAACTGACATTTGGAAAATGTCAAAATACTCCTTCTAATGTGATGAGATAAATGCCACTAAAAGCAAATTCAAATAAATTTTAATCCCATGTGTATACGACGACTACAATAAGGATCATAATACTGAAGGGAGGGAGACGATTATTAAGTTTCCGACAATAACAATGTTGAAGATATAAAAATCACCCTGAGGTTACTGCATTATGACAGCCCATTTGTCAACGAAGAATCACAAAAATCAATTTTGCAGATGAACATGTACCTATGTACCTACGTAAATGTGTATTGATGTAAATTTGTATGTATATAAGGATGTGATTATAAGTGTATTTTAGTTTATGTGTGTATGTATGTACATACACATGTATGTATGTATACATGATTATGTACGTATATAGGTCTGTTAATGTATTAATTGAAGTGTAAATGTAAAAAGTGTCAGTGTGACATTGACATTTTGTGAATCCCACATATGTACATGCTAAGTGTCACTGATTAATATGTTGGAACAGTTTTCAAAATTGTCCTAAACTGAAGTATTTGTACAAATCCATGAACCTTAAAAAACATACAAGAATGAAAATATATTTGGTGCTTAGTCTATATCAAGGGTGGCCAATTATACTAAGCTCGGAGCCACGTTTACGAATTAGTTTAAAGAACCATTAGTAAGAAGGTACCGATTTGTATCATTTTATCTAAACTTCTAATAAGAAATGAAATAAATTTATTTTGTTATTGTATGTAATAAAAAATTTAATTAGGGAACTCACAATGAAAATATATATGAAAATTTTAATGTGGCAACATTGTGCCATCTTGAAACACTTACCCCTTTTAGACACGGAAAGTTTACTTTGCAAAGTCTTAATTCAACTGGGTGGAAGACAGAAAGAGATAGTATTGCTCCCTCTGTCCTTCACACAGCTGAATTAAGACTTTGCAAAGTAAACTTTCCGTGTCTAAAAGGGGTAATTCATTGTGAGCAGAAACGATAAAAAACACAGTGTATTGAAGTATTAAAATAAGAACAATTTTTAAATTAGAAATAATTGTTGGATAAATTTATCAAAATAACTTTTGTTCTGCAAAATACTTAAAGATAGCGAAAAATACAAATATTTTTCATCAACTACAGCTGCGCTGACAGTCTTAATTTGTTAAGTTTCACATTACGATGTTTCCATATTGAAAATAACATGATAAAAAGCACAAACTTTTAAATTTGCCATCTGGTAATAAATTTGATTTACACACACACACACAAACAACAAACTTGGTAGCCCACATTAAAATATTAAAATTGAAACGTTGCACTATTAAAACTCTATTGTGAACTCCCCAAATATTTTTAAATATAATAAAAACAAATTTTCTAGGATTATTAAATATTATGGATAAGAGCTCCTCGTGAGCCGTGTTATGACCACCTCTGGTTTATATATACTTACATATGTATGTATGCGTTAGAAGTCAATTAAAAAAAGTGAAGAGTTTTTTTTAAATTCAAACTCAAAAGTACTTGTAATTTTAAATGAATTTGTGCATGCATGCGTGAGTGTATCCGTCATTTTTTAAATTCGTCTAATTCATTACGGAGATTTGTTGAAAAGTTTGAATCACTCTTGTTTTGGCAATCTCTAGCACTCATAATATCCAGTCTAACTAGAAACCAACAAACAAGACATGAAAGCATAAAGTGCTCGGAATGCAATATGTCGTGTGCAGACTAGCATTTGATCACACATACTCGTATTTACATTAAAGTAATAAGAAATAGATTTGAGCATTAGACCTGTCCTTTAATTTTATAATATGTTTCCACTATGAGGAAATCAAGTTGATATGAGAAAATCATCTCGAAGTGTTTCCATTACGAGTATGTGTTGTAAGTGTTTTTGTGTTCAAATTAGAGATGGGAGCGTGTCGAACACGCACCACTCAAGACGACGTGTTTGTGACAAAAAAATCTGATTTCGAGTGTGTTTGGGTCGTTTCGTATTAAGCAAAATTGGCAGGAAAAACACGAAACGATTTTAGATTTAAAATATGTATGAATGAATTTCCAGTAAAGAAAAAAATTTAGTATTTTGTATAGTCAAACACACATCACCGGCATATTTGTTTATATCGTATGGGCGTCTGAAGCTTAAAGATCTATACGTAATCGGTGCAATATTTTTAAAAGCGACTTTTGAAAAAAGTCAATTAAATTTTCTGATCTTCAATACCATACCAATAATATTTTTTGCGTGTTGTTCGGAGGTGTTTGGAAAATTTAAAATACAGATTGTTGTTATAATCGACAATACCTACCAGAAAAATTTTTTTTGGTGGCTTTTTAGGTCATTTCGAAACTTTTTAGTGGGTGTGCGCAAAAAAATGACGTCAAAAATTAAGGGTGTCCCTTGTATATATATATGTATATGTAGTATATAGATACATACACAAGTACATACATATATGTATATTTGTTTTGTGATAAAATTTTTAATGTTTTGTTATAGTGCAAATTTTAGTAAGTGACCTCTCGGGTCCTAAAACATGAAATATTTTTAACGAAAAAAAATTATTCTTGGTTATTTTTTTATCCAAAACTTTTTTTTTTCAATTTCCAACCCTGAAACCATAATTTAAATTTTTCTGGTTCTAATAAAATATAGTATATATTTAATTACCAAAAAAATAACTAGCTTTATTTAATTAGTTTTATATATCAAAAAAAGTCTACTTTTCCCAACCCTGGAATCATCCTTTTAGATTTTTTTTGGTTCCTTATACCACTATTGTTCTATAAAAAATATATCAAATATATTAAGTGAATAAAGAAGATTTTTTCTGTTTTTGAAGGTTTTTTTAATTTTGGCGATATTTTTCTGTTTTTGGGCTTTTCTTCATTTTGCAGATTTTTCCCATTTTGACGTTTTTTTTCATTTTGGCGATTTTTTTCATTTTGGCGATTTTTTTTTTATTTTTGGGTTTATTTTTATTTAGGCGATTTTTTTTTCATTTTAGCGATTTTTCGTCTGGCGATTTTTTTTCATTTTGGCGATTTTTTTCATTTTGGCGACTTTCTTTCATTTTGGCGATTTTTTTTTTGTTTTTGGGTTTATTTTTATTTAGGCGATTTTTTTCTTTTTTTTTTGTTTTTTTTCATTTTGGCGATTTTTTTTTTATTTTGGCGATTTTTGTCTGTTTTTAAGGTTTTTTTTTCGTTTTGGCGATTTTTTTCATTTTGGCGATTTTTTTCCTTTTGGAATTTTTTTTTTTGTTTTTGGCGATTTTTTCCTGTTTTGGGGTTTTTTTCATTTTGGCGATTTTTTTCTGTTTTTTTGGGTTTTTTTTCGTTTTGGCGATTTTTTTATTTTGGCGATTTTTTTCATTTTAGCGATTTTCTTTCATTTTGGCGATTTTTTTTCATTTTAGCAATTCTTCCGTTTTATGCGATTTATTTTAGCTTTAGAAATTTTTTTTTTAATTTGGTGCTTTTTTTCGTTTTGGCGATTTTTTTTTGTTTTTGGCGTTTTTTTTCGGTTTGGCGATTTTATAATTTTTAGTTTTTTTAGTTTTACCGTTTTTGAAAATTTCAAGAGTTTTGCTCTTACGGTTTCCAAGATACAGCAAGTTGTCAAAATTGCATTAACTGATGGTACACCCTTTAAGTTAATTTTTTTTAATTTTAGTGTTAATTTTTGTAGTCTGTATAAAAATACACTAACCTTATAAATTTCAAGTGTATATACATACATACATACAATTGTATGTATATTACATTGGATTTTAAAATTTTTCGTTGCTAGTTTTGGAACACCCTTTAATTTCTAATTTTCATGTATTTGTTGTTGTAGCGGCCAAGGGTCTACACACTGTGTCCAAATTTCAGGTCTGTAGCTCTTACGGTTCTCGAGAAAATACTAATATAGTTTTAGACATAGTTAATTTTACATAACACAAAAAGTTAAAGTTTTCCAACCCTGGAAACGTCTTTTTAATTTTTTTATATTTTTTTAATTTAAAATTCCAATTTTAGTCGTACTGAAGTGCAAAATAAGTTTATTTTAAAAAAAATTAAAAAAATTGTGTTATCTAGTTAGTTTTATATGGCAAAATCAAGTTTCAGTTTTCCAGCTCTGCAATCGTCTGCCCGATTTTGCTGAATTTCAATACCAATCTATTTTGGAAAATTTCTGACACACCAGTCCAAGAACGAAGTCTCTAGCTCTTCTGGGAGCTTCGGAAAACCGATTTCACGTACAGACAGACGGACAGACGGACAGACGGACAGACGGACAGACGGACAGACGGACAGACGGACATCGCTTATTCGTCTTCCCTATGCATAAGGATCCAGAATATATATATTTTATGTGTCGCTTATTGATATTATAGAAATTACAAACGGAATGACAAACCTATATATACCCTTTTACCATTTTTGTTGGTAAAGGGTATAAAAATAGAAAATCATTGTATGGGCTCACCTAATATCAACACATGCACAGATGTCAAATAACATCAGACCGCAAAGCACAAGCTGAGCTACTCATCTACCAAAATCGTCAGATACTTGTCTTCGTGCATGTGATGTTTAGTCGCATTGGTCATGCTCTTGCATGCACATCAGTGATCTGCATGATTACGAATCAAACGGCATAATTTTGCATTTTGTAAAATGAATATTGAGCTAGCTTTTAACATCAAAATAATGAATGATGCTATAGCATGATTCATATCAATGAAACTGTTGTTAATAAATGCATGCCACTGCTCTCTATTGATTCATATGTTTCACTATAGCAATGAATCAGTATGATTGTTTTGAATACTTCTTAAAACCCCTTCTGACAAATATAGTTTTATGTAATATTATAAAATAAAATAGCTAGCCCCATTTTATTTTATAAATTGCTTTAATACGAGAAAAACTATCAATTAATACGCCATGTTTTATTAAAACTTCATTTAGTCAACATGCTCTTGTGAGTTATTTGATTGCTATACAAAACAACCAAACAACAGTAAGAATTTTTATTGATTTTTACTAACAACACTTAAAAAAAAGAGACTGAGTTAATGACATTCAGTTGTTAGAGAGACAAACCTGCAAGCACCATCATTTACAGCGATGCCAACTTAGCTATTTTGGGGCTAGATTTGGCTCTATTTGATTGCTTCTAACTCGAAACTTTTCCCTTTAGCTCTTTTTTAAAAAAAAGAGCTAACACAACTCTTTTCAATTGTAAAAATGGCACGTTTAGCACTTTTCGCATCTTATAGTAAATTTTCTCGTTTTTACCCTATTGTTTCGTCTTTGAGGCATTTACATTTTTGGTAAATATGTTTTTTGCAAATGCAGATACTTTTTTGCAACTATGTAAGATATATTTATGTATTTAGTGTGTTCGTTTCTGAATAATTAGAAAATTTTTGACAAATTATTGAAATGAATTCTTAGTGCCCAAAAATATAGGAAAGCTTAGAAATCAAATTCTTCGTTTAAAAAATGGGGGTCTACTCTGTAATTCGAAACGAAAGAAAATAATGTTATTAACATGCAAATTCGAAAGCATTTTCTTTCACCATGGATTAAACCAACAAAAGATCAATCTAAAGCTTTGTGCAAATGTTGCAATTCGACTATAAGATCGAAATGTTTTGATTTAGTACGCAGTTCGAAAGCATAAAAAATGTATGGCTTCATTTAACGATATTGTGCTATCCTAGCCATATATATCATTTTCACCAGAAGTTCTAACACAAACGCAAATTGCGCAAGCGAATCTTGCATTATATGCTGCAGTACATACACCGTTTTTAGCAATTGATCTTTTATTTTTTCTTACTATTATTCTTATTAATGTTAAAAAATCTTGAAGTACAAATTGAATAATAAATACATTCATAGATTTAAAACGAAAAAATCTCAAATTTTTAGATTTAGCTCTTTTTAGCTCTTTTTGACTACTCCGTTGGCTCGTTTGCCTCTGAATTGTTGGCATCACTGATCATTTATACATACTGATGTTAAAAAACTAAACAAAGGCATTGCAATAGTGAGTGGAGAGCGAAAGTGAATCAACTCATACACAGTGTTGCCAGAATTTTTAAGGATAAAATCTGCAAAATTCAACAATTTTTCACGAAAAAATCTGCAAAATCTGCATTTTATTTTTAAAATCTTAAAAAAATCTTCAAAACAATTTTTTAAACAACTTTTTTTATATTTTATTAAAAAAATTTACATAAATATGGACGTACATGTACAACATATATATATTTTTATAGAATGGCTATCAAAATATGTTATTACGAATTACATACATAAGCGTAATAGCACAAAATAGGTAATATTCGTAATAGGTAATATTCATAAATATTATTTTGGGTTACAAAACGTTTAACAAAGAAAAATTTGTTTTGTAAAGCTTTCGTAAACTAAAACTATTTTTATGAATACGGCAGAATAAGCTTAAAAGCTTCAAGCAAAAATCTTTACAAGCTAACATCTTAGATTTTGAATACATTTTTAATTTCTCATTACCTTTTTCCAATTAGCTGCCGCACTGGTTGACAGCGATGCCAACTATTTATAACACAAACGCGCTATTCCCCTTCTCAAAACGCGCTAGAACGCGCTAAGTTACAGTATTGTCAACTATTTATAGCCAAAACGCGCTATTTTCGTGCGCGCTAAATTAAACTTTAATAAAAATCGATATATGTATTAGTAAATATAATTTCTTTAGAAACTTTTATTTAGATTTTGCAATATTGCTTCTTCGAAATTATATGCTAAATAACCAAACTAATTTAATACAGAATCAGAATCACCTTCCATATAATCGAAATCCTAACCCTCATCCCTAAATAAGAGCGGCAAGCGTCGCGTTAGCAGCAGGGTACGTATTTTCAGTACAATCAAACAATATTTTCACATTTAAATGTACTGAAAATGCGTACCCTGCTGCTAACGCAACGCTTGCCGCTCTTATTTAGGTATGAAGGTAAGTTGTGATTTCAGTTTTCTTTAACAAACTTTGTAACAAAACATAAAATGTCGAATAGTCGATTCAAATGATTTTTGTACTTCAGCTATGATAGATGCTTAATAAGTTATATAAAGTTTTTTGGTCACGAGTACAAGTACATATTTTTAGTTGTGAAATTTCAAAATATTTGCCATTAATTAGTTTTTAAATTTTTTTAAATTAGTTTTTAAAGTTAATCACAGTCAAGGAAATTTTATTTGCGACAGCTAAATCATTAACCAATCCAGTTTTGGATAGCAGAAAATTGAAAAATTTATATAAACAATTAAAAAAATATTTAACTGAAATGATGTTATTGACTTTATTCAAAACGCGCTAAGTTAGCGCTTTTTTATTAAACGCGCTAAGATGAAAAAAAGCGCGTTTGGCGTGGTTAAAACGCGCTAAATCTAGCGCGATACGCGCTAAATTGGCATCGCTGCTGGTTGAAGTCTACTGATGAGGAAAAACTGCCAATTTTCCACACGCAAAGTTTACTTTGCCAAGTCTTGAAGATAAAATAATATATTCTCTACGATGTTTCCTAAGTTCAAAAATTTTAACTCTCTAAACTATGAGTCAGTCACACATAAGAGAAACAAGAAGTAGTAGCAGTATTAGGAAAAATGTAAAAAAAATTGCACTATAATTGGAGTTGAAAAATCTGCGTTTTTAGCCCAAAAATCTTCAAATCTGGATTTCGTGTTTTTGGAGGGTAAAAATCTGCAAAATCCAGATAAATCTGCATTTCTGGCAACCGTGCTCATACAGCTCACTGATGCACATCCCTTTCAAGGATTAAAAAGTCAAATACATTTAAACAATTTGTGGTCAAATACTAACTGGTCTCCACTGAACATTCTCGTACTCATCATTTTTTCATTCCTTCACTTACAACCAAATGTACAAAATCACGTATCCAAACAAAGCAGCTTTATTCGACCATACATAATTATTGTATGCAAAAGCATGTGTTACGCGAATATACATACATAAGCACATACATAACACATACCTGAGTACCCTGTCGGAGAATGTGTGGTTGACTACAAAAATAGTTAACTTAGTTAACTTTTCTTAAACTGACTACAACCTAGCTGCAAAGTCATCCAGAACAAACCCAAAATTAATTCTTAAATTGAGTACGTAATCGAATTTGATGAGAGCCAAAAAATTTATTCTCAGCTACTTTAAAACTCATTTCAGTTTTATATTAACATTTTGCTGTTGTTATTTTAGATGGCAGCTTAGCCGAGTTGTAGCGCGTTGAGTACACAACGTGTGATGTTACATGTTCGAACCCCAGAAAAAAATTTTATGTGTAAACATCTGTACGCTAGGGCTGTAAAAATCTTTTTCACAATACAATCACACATTTTGAGTAAGATGCACACCGCGTTATCAAATCAGTGTGAGCTACATATGTATGAGTGTATTAGTGTTTGAAAGAAGCAATAACAAGGCGTATTAATTAAAAATATTTATGTATATACATAAATAGACCTTGAGCAATACAAACTTATTTAAAATATTGTAAGTACATGGAAATTTTCTGGTTTTTGTTTGTTTTATATAACTTTATAATTGTTTTGAACAACTGGATGAAAAAATACACATAGTGAATTTGTTTTTCTTCCAATTAGTTCCGAAGATCCCCACTGAATTACATCTTTAGACAAACAGGAATGAATTGCATTTCTGTTATTATTTGATTATCATTTTTTTAATTTTATCGGCTTCATATGTAGTTCAGAAACTAGACAAATTGGACCACGCCGCGTTTTCAAGTTACATATACTATTTTTTAATTCTTTACACTAAACTAAAAGTCTTCTTCGTCTTTGAAATTGTCATTCATACCAAGGCATATCAAACTATGTGAGAATGACTTTGAGATTTTCATTCATACCAAGGCATATCAAACTATGTGAGAAGCACTGGTTTGCCACAGGGCTTTCTCTACTGCATGTACCTTTAATAAATGTGCCTTGATTCACATATAGCGTCAATAACTGATAAAAGTTTATCATAACAACTAACAAAACGTGTAAAATTTTTGTTAATGCCAGCATATATGCGAAGACGTTGTGGTTTCTGGTTTACACGCTAGGGTGTACAAATCTATTTCACAAAACAATCACAAATTTTGAGTAAGATGTGCGATGCGTTATCAAATCGGTGTGAGCTATGTATGAGTGTATTAATGATGGAAAGGATCAATACAAACTTATTTAAAATATTGTAAATAAATAGGAATTTGCTGGTTTTTGTTTGTTTTATTTAACTTGATAATTGCTTTATTTTAATTGCAATGCGTACACAACAACAGCAACAACTAAACGATGAACAGCAGGAATTAAAAATTAAAAGTAAAGGCATTTACCACAGATGGGCTCTTTGCAGTACTACTAAAATTTCAGTAAAAATAATTTTTTAACCAGTAAATTTTTACTGATTACAAAAATGTTTTTCTACAATTTTTATAAATGATTTATTACATGATGAGGTGCATTGAAATTCCAGTAATCAGTAATGCCCGTATTCATAATGAAATTCCACCAAGTGGCTAAATTTTTTTCATACAAAAAGTTCAAAATTTGTATGAAAAAAGCTTTGCCACTTGCTACAATTTTATTATGAATACGACCCTACGATTTTACTGGTAATGCAAATTAAATTTCATTATCAGTAAAAATTTACTGAATTTTTTCAGTAATCAGTAAATTTACTGCTTACTGCAATTTTTAATGCAGTACATATATAGACCTAATTTACACTCAGCAAGTCTTATTGCTAATCTGTTTATTTTTTTAGGAGCGAGAGAAGAGGGGAAAAGAAACGTGTATGTTCCCCTAGTCACTCTCTACAACAAACTAATCAGCTTAGTAATAAGACTTGCTTAGTGTAAACTAGGACATACTGCACTGTGCCCATTTACTAACCAAAGAAGTTAAATAAAACAAACAAAAACCAGCAAATTCCTATGTACTTGCAATATTGAAAGTTTTGATACTTTTAATTATTTAATTAAATAAAATATACTAAAAGAAAAAGTACTTCCAACTTAAAACAAATTTTTCATTACTAGATGTTTACACGTCTCCCCTGTGATCGGACTCACTTTGCTTTTTTTAATTTACTGAATATCAGGTGATTAAAGTCAACTTTAAGTTAGCTGCCAGTAGTGAAGAGTGAGACAATTGACTACCACCTAGGGCACTGCAATGTTAAAATAGTAAGTTGATTACATTGCAAAGCAATCCAAGTGTCAGTCAGTACTAGTTGCGAAATAGTTAGCTTAAATTTAGTTTAAAATTAGCCAAAATTTCCGACAGTGTATGTATACTTTCGTTTGTTTGTTTGTATGTGTTAAAATTTTTTTATTTAAGAATAATTTATGAAAAGAACTGGGTTAAATGTTTTTTTACATACTTACAAACATACATACATACATATGTACTTATTTTTAGTAGTTAAAAAATTTCCATTTTAAAGTTGAAATTAAATCCTTTAAATGTACAAACAAAGATAAATGAAATTGAATTTAAACAAAGTTTTTGTAAAACTTTGTAGTGCTAAGTAAAATTTAAATAAAGTGAGAAAATGGTAAAATTTAAAACTCATTTGAATAAAATTCCTTTAAGTCTATGTTCATTTAATTAAGATTTATAAGAGTTGCATATACAAATGTACATAATAAGCACTCAAAAATTAAAATTTAAGCACTTGAAATTTAACTGGAAACAAAGTTGAATTCAAGCAGTTTTTCAAGTAATATTCAAGTTTGAAAATATTTTGAAATAAAAAATCAAACAACATACATATATCGAGCCTTATTTTCGATCTTATTGTAAGCGACAAAAATTACATTTTTCAGGAGAAGGTTTTTTTTTTAAATAATCAAATTAGTTTTTGTACGTAAATTGTCGCTTACGATAAAATTGTACAGCCTGTATCTTAAAAGTTATCAACAAATTTGCAATTTTGATAATTCTACACTATGGGTACGCCCATAAAATTTTAATTTCAATAAAAAAGTCTATTTCCGATAACATGTTGCTTACGATAAAATCGAAAAAAGGGCCCAAAATGTTCAAACCTTGTCAAATAAATAATTTATTTATTAATAAAATTAAAATTGTGATGAAAAACATCACAGATAAAAAAGTGATTAAAACCGTGAAAAAAATAGTGAAGGTAGATATGCAGAAAATTATTGTAAGAAAACTTGTCGATTGCATTTTCCTTTATATTTTAAAAGCATTTTTTTGAAGCTTGAAATACACTTGAATTCAATTGTAATACAAGGTTGAATTATAGAATAATTCAAGGCTTGAATTCAACTGTAATGCAATTGAATTGTTCGAATTGAATTCAAGTTCCCTTTTCACTGGAGAATGCTATTGAAATAAAATGTAAATCAAGCATAGTTCAACATTTGACAGTTGTATATGTGACTTGAATAACAATTGTTTTACACTTGCAAAATTGCTTGTTGGGTATGTATGTGTATATGTATGTCTGTAGATTAACTTTTGGATAATTGATAACAGTAAAGAAATACATAAGTATGTACATATGTATATATTAATTGTCACAAGTAGTTTCAAGCTATCTACGTACACGCAAAGAAAAAATATGGTTGAGGTAACCATAATCAAACAGCAACATACTATGATTGAATTATATGGTTGCAGTCAAATCATATTATTGTCAATGGAAAAGCAAAGTTTAAATAATATTATTTTCTGAGTTACTAATAATAATCTACAAAAACAATTAACTTTGTTATACCTAATCTTATTATTGTAAATAAGACAACACTATTGTTAGATGTGACTAAAATATAATTGAGACTTACCATACCATGTTCTAATATTATAATAATATTGTTAAATATGACCACAGTATTATTTTATGTAATAATAATATTTTGTTTTTTAATCATATATTTATTGGCAAATCTTTTGTTTAAAACAGCTGTGCTGTAAATCCGAAATAAAAATAAATTAATATTGTCGTATGTATGTATAGAAATATATACTTACATATATGTGTATACAAGAAATACAGACATATTTGTATAAAGAGATATACATACATTCATATGTACATATTATTTTTATTTATCTACCCTTTTGTTTAAACATTTTTTATTTACTTAACATCACGCGTGCACTACCGATAGCTTACAAACGAAACACTGAACTGACAGAAGATGTTTCTGAAAAAGATTTGTTTAAGAACTTAACATAGTATCGTTTTAGATAACATTATATTGTTATTTACATCATATTATTTTTACACAATAATACAAATGGTATTGTAGTCATAAATTTTTAACAAAACTATATTGTTAAACTCTAACCATATGGCACTTTCTATGAATATAATAATGTAATTATTCAATTCAAACATTACTGTGTTTATCGTAACAAAATTAATGTTTAAAATAACAATAACTAGTTTTCAACGACCACACATTTGTTTCAGAGAATAATATTGTTTTCTCAACCATTTTACAACCATATCTTTTCTTTGCGTGTACATATGTCTAAATGTGTTATCGAATTCTCTCTATATATTTTATGAAATTTCATAATGTATTTTCTACAAATCGGCAAGATGTCACTTCTCCATTAGCAAACCAGTGGACCAACGTTGCACAGTCGCGTGAATTAAAAAAAAAGTGGTAAAAAGTCCGCAACTTTTCAACTAGTTAACCGATTTCGATGAAACCAACTGTTTTCGAAAGTAGAAGTGGTGAAATTTTTAGAAAGCATATTTTGAGGGCCCCTGTTGTAAGACAGGGTAGCTCCAAACAGCATCAAAGTGGGAAAGTGTGGGTATCGAAATTCTTTCGGAGCTTGTAACTTTTGTAAATAAGGACCGATTTCAATAATTTTTTCAGGGGGACAATCTACGTTAAGAAATAAAAATAAAACATACTGAGAGTACCATTTTATCTCTTTCAGTTTCCAAGTTATTTAACTTGAAAAATTTATTTTTTAATTTTTGGCCCTGACTTTTTTTATTCGTTAGTACATAACTTCTTTATTACTTGGCGAAAATCAGTATGTTTTAATGTTTTTAAAAGAAAGAAAACTTCATTACAATTCATACAAAAAATGTGGGTTTGTTTGAGTATCATATAAAACACGTAAATTGTTAGCTGACGTGTTATATTTGTGTATACATTTTAAGACTGATATAATGGTAAAGGAATACATATTATATACCGTTGAATAGACAATTATATCTACTATTGTAATAAGATAGAAAAAATTAAGAAACATTTGCAGTAAAGAAAATAAGATTAATAATTTAGACAAAAATAAAAAATGTAGAAAATTAAAATTTTTAATCAAAATTGGATTTCAAATATTTCAAAAAGTATTGAAGCTAGGGGAATAATTTTTTTTCAGTTTGCAAAGCTAAAAGCATACTACTGATAAAAATTAAAACGATTCCCAATTTATAACTTTAAAATACTTTTTTCTTATTGGGAAAAATTGTCTTAGAAAAATTTTAGAATTTTTAGAAAATCTACCCTCCTGCCTACATTTATTTGTAGGATGTCAAAAGTTTCTTACAGGTTACTTACAACAAATTTATTTATAATAAAAACCCAAAAAATTTACAAAAACGCCCGTGCAATTTGTTTGCCACATCCGAAAATCGGATTTTTTGAAAAAAAAAACTGCTAGTTTTCGACCAATGCTGAATGTAGGATGCACCAACAACAATCTCCAAAATTTACTTCACAGCCTTTCTCAGTGTCTCCTTTCTCAGAAACAATCAAAGTTTTTATCAAATACTTAATAATTTTTTAAAATATTCCAAAAAAAATAAGAATACTTTTTTCACAAAATATACCAAATTTTTTCATAATTCTTAAAAATCCAAATTGCAAAATTATTCCTTGCTACAATTTTTGAGATATCAAAACAAAAAAAGTTTTCTTTCAAAAACATTAAAACATACTGATTTTTGCCAAGTAATAAAGAAGTTATGTACTAACGAATAAAAAAAGTCAGGGCCAAAAATTTCAAGTCAAATAACTTGGAAACTGAAAGAGATCAAATGGTACTCTTCGCATGTTTTATTTTTATTTCTGAACGTAGATTGTCCCGCTGAAAAAATTATTGAAATCGGTCCCTATTTACAAAAGTTACAAGCTCCGAAAGAATTTCGATACCCTCACTTTCCCACTTTGAGGCTGTTTGGAGCTACCCTGTCTTACAACAGGGTGCCTCAAAATATGCTTTCTAAAAATTTCACCACTTCTACTTTCCAAAACAGTTGGTTTCATCGAAATCGGTTAACTAGTTCAAAACTTGCGGACTTTTTACCCCTTTTTTTTAATTCACGCCACTGTGCGTTGGTAAACATAAAGAAAAAAACTGTGCGCGGAAGCCCATAAATGAAGGAGACTTTATATCTAAAATAGTAAAATCCAAAAACGTCAGCTTGACATATGTATGTAAGTACATAGGTGTGATTTGACTTGGGTCGAACTCGTTCAGTCGGTCGTTTTTGACATAAATTTATGATCAAACCCTTTTAAATAACATGGGTTTAATCACAGGTAAAAAGTACCAAAAAAACGTATTTAAGAAAAACAAGTAAGAGTGCTATATTCGGCTGTGCCGAATCTTATATACCCTTTACCAACGTACGTACATATATATAGTATACAGACACATACATACATATTTGTTTTGTGAAAAAATTTATACTTTTTTTAAAGTTTCCATCTTTGGAGCTGTAATTTTAATTTTTCAAATTTCATACGCCAAACTTTTATTTCAGAAGCATAAAATATATTCAATTTATAAAGAAAAAGAAAAAAATTTTTAGACCTATTTAATTTTACATAACACAAAAAGTGTAAGTTTTCCAACCCTGGAGTCACAATTTTGAATTTTTCTGATTATTGATACCAATCTAGTTCTTTAAAAGATACATAAAATATGTTAAGTGAACAAAGCAAAAACGAAATAAGGAAAAACTTAGTTTCATTTAATTCCTTTAATATTAAAAAATTCAGTTAAGTGCGTGCGACTTTGAATCGCGCACGAAAGGAAGATTTTTTGCTTTTTTGAAGTTTTTTTCTGTTTTTTCATTTTGGCGATTTTTTTCTTTTAGGTTTTTTTCGTTTAAGTGATTTTTCATTTTGGCGATTTTTTTAATTTTGGCGATTTTTTTAATTTTGGCGATTTTCTTTCATTTTGGCGATTTTTTTTCATTTTAGCAATTTTTCCGTTTTATGCGATTTATTTTAGTCCTAGAAAATTTTTTTTTAATTTGTTGCTTTTTTTCGTTTTGGCGATTTTTTTCTGTTTTTTGGTTTTTTTTCGTTGTGTTGATTTTTTTCATTTTGGCGATTTTTTTTTTATTTTGGCGATTTTTTTCTGTTTATTAGGTTATTTTTCGTTTTGGTGATTTTTTTCATTTCGGCGATTTTTTTTTTCATTTTCGCGATATTCTTTCATTTTGGCGATTTTTGTTTTCATTTTAGCAATTTTTCCGTTTTTTTGCGATTTATTTTAGTCTTAGAAATTTTTTTTAATTTGGTGCTTTTTTTCGTTTTGGCGATTTTTTTTTTGTTTTTGGCGATTTTTTTTTTGGTTTGGCGATTTTATAATTTTTTGTTTTTTTAGTTTTACCGTTTTTGAAAATTTCAAGAGTTTTGCTCTTACGGTTTCCAAGATACAGCAAGTTGTCAAAATTGCATTAACTGATGGAACACCCTTTAATTTAAATTTTTGGAAATTTTAGTGTTAATTTTTGTAGTCTGTATAAAAATACACTAACCTTACAAATTTCAAGTGTATATATGTATATTACATGGGATTTTAAAATTTTTCGTTGCTCGTTTTGGAACACTCTTTAATTTCCAATTCTCATGTATTTGTTGTTGTAGCGGCCAAAAGTCTACATACTGTGTCCAAATTTCAGGTCTGTAGCTCTTACGGTTCTCGAGAAAATTCTAATATAGTTTTAGACATAGTTAATTTTACATAACACAAAAAGTTAAAGTTTTCCAACCCTGGAAACGTCTTTTTAATTTTTTTTTGATTTTTTTTTATTTAAAGTACCAATTTTAGTCATACTGAAGTGTAAAATAAGTTTATTTATTAAAAAAAATAAAAATTTGTTTTCGGTAGTTACTTTTATATGGCAAAATAAAGTTTAAGTTTTCCAGCTCTGCAATCGTCTGCTCGATTTTGCTGAATTTCAATACCAATCAATTTTGGAAAATTTCTGACACACCAGTCCAAGAACGAAGTCTCTAGCTTTTCTGGCAGCTTCGGAAAACCGATTTCACGTACAGACAGACGGACAAACGGACAGACGGACATCGCTTATTCGTCTTCCCTATGCATAAGGATCCAGAATATATATATTTTATGGGTGGCTTATTGATATTATAGAAATTACAAACGGAATGACAAACCTATATATACCCTTTACCATTTTTTTGGTAAAGGGTATAAAAAGGTAAAAAAGGGTATTTTAAAGCACTATAGGGTCAAGTTTTTTGTGAACAAAATAAATCACATGTATTTCAATTAAAAAAAACCAAACACGAATTTTAACAATTAATTAACTACATAACACTAAAATAAAATTTATTAACATATATACTTTAATTATAAATCAATGTTAACCGTCTAACCGGCCAGATCGCAAAAATAACCGGATGAAGCTAATCATTTTTTTAAGTTTATATAGGCAAAAGAATCGTAAGTTTTAATTTACTGGTAAAAAACATAAGGAACGATCGTCAGGCAGAGTAGCAAGCCGTAACGGCACGGCTGGCAGCTAGCCGCTCAGCCGATTTTTTCCAACAAGCCGAGCCGCCGCCGAACCTCTCACTCGGCTTATCGGCGGCTTAATACTCAGCCGATATTTTCTTCTTTTTGAATTATTTTTAATATTGTGTTGCGTAAAGTTGCGTATAGTTTTTAGTTAGATATTGAATATGATAGCAAGCGTCCCTGAAAGAAAGTTGTTTTTGCTTCCACATAGAAAGAGAATGTTTATATGAACGGTAATGTAGCTGCGAAAACACGTACGTTCTCTTCTGAAGTTCCTTTTTAAGCTTAAATTAGACGTGACATAGCCATAATGCCATAGCCATAACCAAACCAAAATTCAATTGGTTTCTATGGTAATGACTATGGCATTATGGCGAGTAACCTATAATCAAATACAGTGTTGCCCATTAGTTTGGTTCGTACGGCTGTTTTCTATGGCTATGGTTATGGCACCTCTTATCGCACCTTTAAATCCATGCACGTTTACATAGATTTTTTGTCGCAGCATTCTGGCGACTTTTTGATAACTATTTGATCAAAGCTTTTGTTTCGTTCATCCGTAGCAGTGTTGCAATAAAGTAACCAATTTTTAATTCAAACGGAAAGCCTAAATGAAATCTATATATAGTCTAGAATATGTTGCTATGGTAAAACAAATAATTTACGAAGTTAATTTTCTTGGCATTTAGGACAACAATTGCTGCAATATTCAAATTATTACAAAATAAATAATGCTACAACGTGGTGATTCAAAAACTCTACTACTTTTCCAGAAACGGACTGGGTTAAAGGAATTGTTTAAATGCTTAAACTAATCGGCGTTAAGCCGTTCAGCCGCCGCCGCCAAAAATATTTGTCTTTCAGCCGCCGCCGAAATTTTTTGGTCGGCTTGCTTCTCTGTCGTCAGGTAAAGAATAGTGAACACCGTATGTATACGGTCTTGCCGATTTGCAAGTAATAAAAAATCACATCTAAGTTTTATTTATAAAAAGTTTTATTAAGATTAAAGATGAAAGTGTGCTAAAATACATATTTTTATACCCTTTACCAAAAATATTGGAAAAAGGGTATATATAGGTTTGTCATTCCGTTTGTAATTTCTATAATATCAATAAGCGACCCATAAATTATATATATTCTGGATCCTTATTCATAGCGAAGACGAATAAGCGATGTCCGTCTGTCCGTCTGCCTGTACGTGAAATCGGTTTTCCGAAAGCTAGAGACTTTGTTCGTAGACTGGTGTGTCAGAAATGGTCCAGAATAGATTGGTATTGAAAATCAGCAAAATCGAGACGTGAATTGCAGAGCTGGAAAGCTTTAACTTTATTTTGCCATATAAAATTAACTACCGAAAATTAATTTTTATTTTTTTTTATAAATAAACTTATTTTATACTTCAGTACGAATAAAATTGGTATTTCAAATTAAAAAAAAATTAAAAAAACTAAAACGACGTTTCCAGGGTTGGAAAACTTTAACTTTTTTTGTTATATAAAAGAAACTTACTAAAACTAATTTTTCCTTTATTTTTTTAAAATAACACATATATTATATTCTTAAAAAAAGAGATTGGTGTAAGAGATCAGAAAAATAAAAAACGACGATTACAGGGTTGGGAAACTTACACTTTTTTTTGTGATATATAAAAGTAAGTATGTCTAATTAACTTTTTTTCTTTTTCTTTATAAATTATGTATATTTTACGTTTTAGAAAGAAAAATTTCGTGTAGGAAATTATAAAAATAAAAACCACAGCTAAAAAGCTGGAAACTTTTAACTTTTTTTCTGGATATTAAAGTTAATAAATAAAACAATTTTTTTTAATTTTCTTTTTTCTGTGTTCATTTAACATACTTTATAATTTTTGTTAAGAACTACTAGGTTGGTAGAAGGAATCAGAAAAAATCTAAAATTTTGATTCCAGGGTTGGAAATTTAATTTTTTGTATATAAAAGTAAATAGGTCAAATTATTATTTTTTTGTTAAACCGTAAGACCTAGGGACCTGAAATTTGCACAGAGCATGTACAACTTTGGCCGCTACATCAAGAAATACATGACAGTTAAAAATTAAAGGGTGTTCCAAAACGAGCAACGAAAAATTTTAAAGTCCCATGTAATATATATGCAATTGTATGTACATACTTTAAATTTTTAAAGTTAAAGTATTTTTATACAGACAATAACAATTAACACGAAAATATAAAAAATTTTAATTAAAGGGTGTTGTAACAGTTATTGTAATTTTGACTATTTAATTTTAATAATTTGCTGTATCTTGGAAACCGTAAGAGTCAAACTCTTGAAATTTTCTAAAACGGTAAAACTAAAAAAATTAAAAAATCGCCAAACCGAAGAAAATTGCCAAAAACCAAAGAAAAATATCGCCAAAACGAAAAAAGCGCTAAATTATAAAAAATATTAAAACCAAATAAATCGAAAAAAACCGGAAAAATCGCAAGAATGAAAAAAAATCGCTAAAATAAAAAAAAATCGCCAAAACGAGAAAAAAGCGACATAACTAAAAAAAATCGTTTAACTGAAAAAAAAACGCCAAAAGCAAAATACGCCAAAAGTGAAAGACGCGAAATTAAAAAACGCTCAGAATGAAACATACGGAACCGTTCGTGCACGAGCCAAAGTCGGACTTTACTTAATTTTTTTATACATGTTGAATTTTTATTTAAGTATAAATGAAGGTTTGTGCCATATTGCCCGTTATGCTCTCAGCTCAGTTGTGTTTTAAATTGATGGTCTTTCGTTGACAGCTTGTAACGAGTTCTTATTAATTTTTAAATAAATATAAAAATAAAATGTATCGCTAAAGAACCGTCCTGACTATAAACTTAATTATAGGACATGTTTCGTTTCATTTCCCGGGAGCCGTTCCTTTGTGCTAAATAAATTTTAAAAAATTCTTTAGGAATAATTTAATTTAATAATAATATTCTTAGGAATAATATTTTGATATTGTATGACGTGACATTATTTTTGACAACTGGAATAAGGGTGAATGTAAAATATTTGTTAAATACAGAACTTAGAATAAAATATTCAACTCATTGCTAATATCGGAAAAAAAATATTTAATTGAAAAATACCAAGAGGTCACTTATAAAAATTTCAGGAGATCAAAAAATTATAAATTTTTTCACGAAACAAATATGTGTGTATGTGATTATGTATGTATCTCTATACTACATATACGCACTTTGGTGAAGGGTATATAAGATTCGGCACAGCTGAATATAGCACTCTTACTTGTTTTAATTGTGATACTCCCAGAAATAATTTGCATTTAGAATCAGGGATTGGGGTAACAGATTTTTGGCAATATTTTCACCATTTATTGGATTTTCTATCGAGCAAAACAATAAAATGATCGACACCATTGCACCGAATATCACAAACGACTTCCAATTTTTTTAGCATATGATTGTCTTACGGCATACATTTTGTTAAGATGATACAAAGATATAAATCAAAAAAGGTTCATAAAAAGCGTCATTGGCACGAAAAAGGGTCAAAAATGATACTTTGATGTCTGAGAAAAAAAATACATTTAACAGGGTAAACTATTTTGGGTGTGTGATTGCAGACATTCATTCCCTATTAATTGCAAAATATGCAGGAAAATATTTAACAAAACTCGAGTGACATCCTAATCCGCTTGAACGTATGTATTATTTTGAACTTTACTGGACACATCCGCCTAAAAAAGAGGGATACAAGGGTTCTTATACTCAATACTCCAGATGGGACTTCTTGAAAATACTTTTCTTTTTTTCCTTTAGATTATAACTAATTATGTTTTATTGATAACTATCACTAAGCTTGTGTCCGACTCTGGTCGGGCCTAATAATTATATTTAAGATTTGAATACTTATTGCTAGTTCATATATGAAGATACAATATATAAAAAACATGTATTAATATAAAAAAGCAACAATATTTGATTTTTATGTATATACCCAGCGAAAAATGGCTTACAAAGTAATGACTGATACTTATTTATGTAATTATTTTATGTGCGTAATAATGACTGCCCTGCAATGAATAAAATAAAAACTTATTTATATCATTACGTGAAAGTACTTATTGTAGTGCTTTCCAGTTAATAAAGAAATATATCTAGAGAAAAATTTATTGATCGTGAAAATTATTTTAATTAGAAAATATAGCAAATTAATTTAGAATAAGTTTAAGCAAAAATTAATCTATAAAATTTTGCATATTTGTAAGCAAAAAATAACCCATTAAATTGTGAGTACTCTTAGGCAATCAGTAATATATTAACTTTTGCATGTTTGTAGGCAAAAAGTATAGGGTACCGCATACTTTTTGAACTTCTCAAACAAAAATAATGGGTTATTCAGTCAAATTGTAAGTACTTACGACTGAGGAGTACATACACTTTTTTGCATTCTAGTAGGCAAAGTTTTTTGCAAGGACTTCATGCATTTAAAAAATGTATTTTTGGCTCCTAAAATAAGACATTAAAAACGCAAAATATGCACTAAAAACAATAAAATATGCACATTATGTAAAAGTTTTTTATTTAAAAAAAGAGTTTTAAATTTACATACAACTAATTAAAGATACAAAATATTTTATTTTCTCAAGTGGTGCTTGTAAAGGCCTCTTCTATTAAATTTTTACGCAAGATTAAATACGATGTAATGATTTTTTCTGCATTATTAACTCCAAACACGCCTTTTTCGAGATATATTTATACTGCAGTAAAGGGGCAATACGTAAATAGAAAAAGAAAAATGTTATTAATTTATTTTCATTCAAAAATTTTATTATTTTTTATATTTTCGAATAGGAAGTTCTATCAGTTTGTTCTTAGAAAGTCTGTAGATGTAATCGGCTCAAATTTAAATGATTATTATACCCTTTACCAAAAATGGAAAAGGGTATATATAGGTTTGTCATTCCGTGTGTAATTTCCATAATTTTAATTTGCGACCAAAAAAATATATATATTCTGGGTCCTTATGAATAGCGATGACGAATAAGCGGTGTCCGTCTGTCCGTCTGTCCGTCCGTCCGTCCGTCCGGTGTACGTGAAATCGGTTTTCCGAAGCTCCCAGAAAAGCTAGAGACTTCGTTCTTGGACTGATGTATCAGAAATTGTCCAACTTAGATTGGTATTGAAATTCAGCAAAATCGGGCAGACGATTGCAGAGCTGGAAAACGTAAACTATATTTTGCCATATAAAAGTAACTACCGAAAACAAATTTTTATTTTTTTTTAATAAATATATTTATTTTACACTTCAGTACGACTAAAATTGGTATTTTAAATTAAAAAAAATATAAAAAAAATTCCAAAGACGTTTCCAGGGTTGGAAAACTTTAACTTTTTGTGTTATGTAAAATTAACTATGTCTAAAACTATATTAGTATTTTCTCGAGAACCGTAAGAGCTACAGACCTGAAATTTGGACACAGTGTGTAAACCTTTGGCCGCTACAACAACAAATACACGAGAATTGGAAATTAAAGGGTGTTACAAAACGAGCAACGAAAAATTCTAAAATCCCATGAAATATACATACAATTATATGTATATGCACTTGAAATTTGTAAGGTTAGTGTATTTTTATACAGACTACAAAAATTAACACTAAAATTTCAAAAAATTTTAATTAAAGGGTGTTCCATCAGTTAATGCAATTTTGACTATGCAATTTTGACAACTTGCTGTATCTTGGAAACCGTAAAAGCAAAACTCTTGAAATTTTCAAAAACGGTAAAACTAAAAAATCAAGGAATTATAAAATCGCCAAACCGAAAAAAATCGCGAAAAACAAAAAAAAAAACGCCAAAACGAAAAATACCCCAAAAAAACATGAAAAAATTGCCAAAATTAAAAAAAACCCAAAACAGGAAAAAAACGACAAAATAAAAAAAAATCGCCAAAATGAAAAAACCCCAAAAAAGAGAAAAAATCGCCTAAATAAAAAAACCCCAAAGCAGGAAAAAACGCCATAATGAAAAAAAACCCAAAAACAGAAAAAAATCGCCATATTAAAAAAAATTTCTAGGACTAAAATAAATCGCGAAAAACGGGAAAAATTGCTTAAAAAAAATTGCCAAAATGAAAGAAAATCGCCAAAATGAAATAAAATCGCCAAAATGAAAAAAATCGCCAAAACGAAAAAACCCAAAAAACCAGAAAAAAGTCGCCAGAATGAAAAAAAGAAAAAAAACTCCTAAATAAAAAAACCCAAAAACAGAAAAAAATCGCAAAAATGAAAAAAAAACAATCGTCAAAATTAGAAAAATCTACAAAATGAAGAAAATCCCAATAACAGAAAAAAATCACCAAAATAAAAAAACCTCCAAAAACAGAAAAAAATCGCCAAAACGAGAAAAAAGTGACAAAACTAAAAAAATCGATTAAACTGAAAAAAAAACTTCAAAAAAGCCTACCTTTCGTGCGCGATTCAAAGTCGCACTTTACTGAAGTTTTTAATATTAAAGGAATTAAATGAAACTAATGAGCAGATTTTGTAAAAAATTTTGTTTCTAAACGTATGAAAAATAACGAAAATTCTTTTCAAAAAATATTTTTTTAATACAAATTTCAAAACGAAAAAATCGTTTGAATTTACAAAATCTGACCTTAAGTTTTTCCTTATTTCGTTTTTGCTTTTTTCACTTAACATATTTTTTGTATTTTTTAAAGAACTAGATTGGTATCAATAATCAAAAAAATCCAAAATTATGACTCCAGGGTTGGAAAACTTTTTTGTGTTATGTAAAATTAAATAGGTCAAAAAATTTTTTTCTTTTTCTTTATAAATTGAATATATTTTATGCTTCTGAAATAAAATTACAACTCCAAAGATGGAAACTTTAAAAAAATGATAAATTTTTTCACAAAACAAATATGTATGTATGTGTCTGTATACTATATATATGTACGTACGTTGGTAAAGGGTATATAAGATTCGGCACAGCCGAATATAGCACTCTTACTTGTTAAATCTGTTGTCATATCAAGTTTCCGCAAAATTGTTACACTACTTTCGGCTTTAATAGCAGACTTGCAATCATCAAAATGTGAATTTTCATTAAATTTGATGGGTGTGTTCTTGTACAACCATTCTACAATTGTACAACAATGCAAGCGAATAAATTTGTCAATAAACAGTCTTGCATAAATAATTTCTCAACAATAATATTTTTTGGAGTTTGAATTTTTTACAAAATATGACACAAAACACAAAAACAAAAAAATTAATTACAATTAATACCAAAATATGAGACAAAAATATGCATTTATGACCAAATCATGCAAAAATATGCATTTTCAGCAAAATATGATAAAATATGCATTAACAAATCGCTGCCATTTTACGCAAAATCCTTGTTTCGTAAAGATATTTCGTCCTTGCCATTATTAGGGTTAAGGGGAAAAACATTCATTTGCATGAAGCACCCGTCCCTGCTCATTACATACGAAACTGTCTATGCGCATATTACACATCCCGCTTTCAAAAAGATATTTAGTTTTAATTCCCGCTTTTTGGACGTATTTTCTTCCAAATCTCGTTTTATGATCGATGATGTCCCTCTTTTTGCAAAAATCATCTGGTCACGTTACTTATACATATACAAACCAAATTTGATATTTAGATTAGTTAAACTCACCTATCTTAATCGATTCCCCCATGGGGATTTATTTTTGATTACGTGTGCAGAAATCCCGGGGTCCCAGCTGGGGTGATATGGCTTTTTCCGTTGACGTACCTTTGGTACATTACCCATAGAACTTATGTGTTACTACCCGATTTCTGGCAACAGGCAAAGGATGTGCACATATTTATAAAAGAAAACAGGTCTGTTGCTGTCAACCAGGTGCAGCGTCACCTGGAACTGCCCCTGAAATCAAAAGACGGTAGAGGTGAAGCCCTTGTGGTGGAATTTCGAGGTCTCACCAGAGGCTACTTCAAGTTCCACGGGTGCTGGTTGCCCGACAGTCGGGCTGCGCTAGGAGTTTGGGTGTATGTAGCGGTCGTCAGGATCCTTTGCTAAAAGGTCGAGTTCATGCTACCCCACGGGGTTAAAGGGATGATTTTGAGGTGTGTGGTATAGGAACTGGATTGTTTGTGACACATTCATGCGTCCACCTCTGATGAGTGGTTGAGCTATGCGGGCAATGGTGAGGAATTCTCTAGGAGACCTCGCTGTGGGTGTAAACAATTACACCTGTGGCGTGAGAACTTGGATAATCGTACGTGGTGGCTGTGGTTGCTACCAAACACGCTGGGAGAATAGCCTTGGCTTCCCAGTATTAAATCAATGCTTGTGATTGGCGTGACGTGGTCAGCCAGACACTATACTACTTGATAGTACTGTTTTGACAAAGTCATTACGGCAACGAGTTTAAATAGGTCGAAGTACCCCAGCAATGTACTTGAACATAGTACAGTGATAACTATATTCAAAGATTGCAACCTATGTGCGTTGTGGAGTGGACACATAGTTCATTCTAAAGGGTGTATGGGGACGATGGTTGTCGTCTTACCTACACCCGGTGTTTAGACCATCGTGAGATAAAGCCATAAAGGAAGGTGCTCACGTTAATTTGAAACACATCTGTGTCTTAATGGATTCACCTTACCGATGCGCTTTGGTTGTTATTATCAAATTTCTCTTTTTATTCACGTCACTGACAGTGATGCCAGAAACATACTCTATTGGAAAACGGTTAAAATTTATAGAGTTCTTAAAAATATTGAAACCCGATACTCGTAAATAAGAATCGATAAATCGTTTTTTGAAATATTGGCGATATATAACAATATTTCTTCTTTTCGATATTTCGATACATGGATATTTTTTTTAAATAAATAAAAAACGTATACCTCAGTCTTTTTCTACGAATTAAGTAATTTGTGTCTGTTTGCATAACAATCTTAAAGGCCCTTCATTCGTTCGTAACAAATCATAGGAGAAAACGTATTTGTTGACAAAAATCTATCCATTAGTTTTTGAATATTTTTTACGTAAAATATAATACATCCTTGTAATCATATAGCTGCACTTTATTTGAGGTAGATATGTTTGTAAGGGATACCTTATATATTTTGAACTTCTCAAACAATAATAATGGGTTATTCAGTAATATTGATAGTACCTCACGGATGGAAATCATAGCACAATTGTACTTTTTATGGTACATTTTTGACATCGTTGGTACCGTGTTACTACCGCGAGTTACTTGGTACACTTTAAAAATACCAATTTTTCAATATATGGTGACATCAGTTTTTGTTGCAATGCTATTGTCAAGGCAAGTTCATGTACCAGGTGGTGTCAGTCAAGTCTGCAACAAAAAAATCTGTCTAGAACTTTAACTGTACCTGTTTACTTGACAGCACCTCGTACATTAACTCGCCTTGGCTGTGGTTATATTTATTTTTGTTAACTACATATCGCTCCTTTACTTCAATAGTGTGTTTTAGGTTTTTCGCACATTTTTTATGCGCATATCTTAGATTTTATAGTGCATGAAAATAACAGGCCTGTTAACCCATTCCTGCCTATTGGGTATTTAAATACCCAGGAATGTGTCGATACATAAAAAATTTTAGCCCAGGCAAGGTGAGTGATATCGATGTAAATTTTATTTTATGGAAAAGAGGAGATATTGGGCTAAATTAAAATAATTAGCAGAATTTTTTTTTATTTATTTTACCTTTTGTTTTTCACTGAATAATATCCTAGATTTTTCTTATTCGGAAAATGCTTCGGAAAAGTGCTGCCAATCATTGGAAAATGGGAAAAATTAAAAACGTACACATTTGCCGGATAGCTTAATCTGTCCACTATGCAATGAAAAAAATTGGCAGCGATATGTCAACACACCTGATCTTCAGATCTGGTGAAATTAAAATGGGTATTTAAATACCCGACAGTCCACGGTGTGCACTAAAATTTCCTATTTTTTCTTATATAATTTTTTTTAATTAATAAAAAACATATTTAAATCAAATACTTTTTAATTTTATTAGAAAATCATGATACTTAAAATAAATAAATCACTTAGCCTTAGCAATCTTCGCCTGATCTGGTGCAACACCGTTGTGATAATCCAGGAAGCAAGGAGCGGGATGCAAATTCACCTTGCACTTCAAGCAACCATACTCAGTTTTTCCACCGCATTGCGGACAACGATGACGAGTATTGAGCTTTCCTATGATCTATACGGTCGTAACGTATTGTAAGTTATGCCCCAGAAGTCGACGTTCTACCCGAATGATGATAGTTGGACTTGATCATAATTTATTCGCACACCTCCACGCGAAAGTCGAATTGTGGCATTGGTGGCTTGTGTTCATACTTGCGGCAAATGCAATGTAGTTTCCACGCGTTTACCATAGCCGCGTCGAATGCATTTGTGATCAATGGCCAGTACCACTTTTTCCCCGAATCCGAATTCTGTAATTGTAATAAATAAAGACCATATCAATGATGGAAGTAAAGCTAAGAAGGAACCTATTGACAAAATGTAATGTTTCCGTGAATAGCATACCAAATTGTCATTCCAACGCACAGCAAGTATAGAATTATTCTTATCAAAACGAAAGTCAGACGTCCCGCGAGACTTTTTTTCATTTCCTTGACGTCCATTAAATCGGCATGATTGGTCCGATTGTCACGAACAGTTCCTAAAGCGAAATATCCATCGCTCGACAAACGAGTCATTAGTTTGTGACTTGTGAAAAATTGTTAAATGTAACCGTGTGTTTGCCGCGGTCTTCCACATGTGACAACAGCGATAGGACTACTCTTTCTCCCAGCCCGAAACATGGGTCCACCTGTTCTGATGCACCAGCATATGCGATAAGCTGGTACAAATATCCTTCTACCGAAGCCAAACACCAATACTTATACCCAAAACGAATTGGTTTTCCCTTGATGAACATTTTGCACGAATGCCGGCCGTAGTATGCAATCATTTGTTCATCAATCGAAAGGTGGTGAGAGAATACGCCGAATTGAAGAAATTTTTTTTTCAATAAATCGTTCAATGTGCGACTTTTTCAAATTTGTTTTTTGAATCCAATGCTGAGTTGTCACACACGTGAAAGAATTGCTTTATTCGTTTGAATCTGTCCCTTGAAATAAATTTTTTTATTAGTGCACATCCCAATGATTCCCGATTTGACCAATAACTATGTATTTGCGGCATAGTGTGGTAACCAGTAATATACAACAAGCCCAAAAATGTTTTAATTTCACTAGTTGACGTGATGAATGATGGACAATTGTTGGTCGCAGCGTAATGGTTGGTTGAAGTCACCAACAGGTTCAACACCTCCTCATCGATAAACATCTCCCAAAGCTGCACTGGATTCATGGCACCAATTTGTTCATACAACGCTTTGTACGAATTGGCCGTATTATCAAATGGAGTCTTATCGAATTCATAATTATGCGACCGAGACCATTTTGGTTTGATTCCTTCATCAATTCTGGGACGCTTCGGTGCCTTTCTTGCCTTCATTGTTGATTTATGACCACTAGATGTTGAGGCTACCGGTGTATCATCTTCTTCTTCGTGTTCATAGCTTACAGTATCATTATCCTCGCCTGATGGCATGTATTTGTTGTTGTCATTGTAAGCACATTCGATTTCGAATTGTCCAGCAATCTCATTAGGCAGGTCCGGCTCATCGCGCAACAATTGAACATTTTCGTCCAATTCTTCATTGTCACTAAGATTATCGACGTCATCGGGTGGCGTTATAATGATATCAACGGCATCTGCATGTTGTATAAAGTTATCCTCTCTATCACTGTCCTCATCAAAAAAACTATCAAAAAGAGCTTGCAACTCGATAGCAGTTAGAATTTTCCGTCGACGAATCATTTTGAGTGTTAGATTGTGTACTTACAATTCCTTATAGCAGTAACCCGCAAGCCATAGAACAATTGTGCAGATGAAAATCACATACATGCTTATGCTCTTTCATTTAGTCGTCACTGAGCAAGCGACGAATGAAGTTGTGCACGCATGTATTCATTTTTTCCTGGTTTTTTGTTTAGTTTTTTTGAGCACACGGAACGAAATTTGAGTTCAAATTGAATAAATTTCTACAGCAAAAATAAACAAAAAATAATTATGCAAGCTAAGAAATATTTTGTGATAAAAAATGCTTTTAGCAATATGCAATGCATTTTATGCTATGAAACACTTGAAAATAATAGGAAAGATATTTTAAAAAGGCATTTTAATAGCTTTCACTGCGCTGCGAATAAATTTAATTTGGAATTTGTAGACTACATTGTTGAATTGATTATTATTTTTTACTTTTTACTTAAGTTTTTATTAAATTGCTTATTTTCAAAAAATATTCAAACAATGAATAACCACAGCATGTATCTTAAATTATATAAATGTTTTCTTCAAGTGTAAATATATTTTACTCTCATTTTTCTCACCACTACATACATATTTTATTTTGCGGGACACTGCCTTATAGCCACAAATTGTTTATAGGTATAACTGTTTATCACTTTTTTTTAAATTCGGCGAATGCACACAACAACAAAAAAATTTTAACAAAATAGTGCGTGGTGCTTTCAGCAGATATGATAAAGTAAGGAAACTACTTCACACTAATGCCTGTCGGGTATTTAAATACCCATGTCATATCTCGGGTCAGAGTTGAGGTAATTTTTTTTTTCTTTTTTCTATCAACTTATATGGTCTTCTGGGCACGAATTACCAAATTTCATATAAATCGTATGAGCCGATCTAAGGTCAGGCAGTAATGGGTTAATAAGCAAACTTTGTAAAATAACCGATCTCTAACAAGTCCAACCTACGAATGTACCCTTATGAATGTAATTTTTAGTGTTTTTTTTTATTTTTTTATATACATTTTTGGTAATTTTTGTTTTTTATTGTTTACTTCTGAGTTTTTACACATTTTTTTACGTTTTTGTTCTTATTAATAAATAGTAAAAAAATGGTACTGTCATGGTCCAAAAAGTTTATTTTGTTTTCACAGTTGGTTCAAAATCCAAGGAGTCATTTTCCTTCCCTGTAGTACATGCAAGTGGAGAGTAAACATACTTTTTTAAAAACTATTGAGCAAGGTTTGTGCAAACAAAATATAAAGATATGTGATTTTTCTTTAAAGTATTTCTGGAACTGTATATCGAAGAATTACTAATAACACAAGACAAAAATTAATTTTAAATACAAGCCAAAGAAACATTATTTAGGCTTCAGATATTTAAGGAGCAAGTCATGGCAAAATTGTTGTAACTTTTATTTAAAATTAATAAACAGTACTTGATATGAGAACAAGTCAATTAGTGCCCTTTTATATTTCAAAACCTTTTTAATAAATTGAATGAATTTAATGATACTGAGTAAATTTTTAACGAGTTGAAAATAACTTCTCCATTAGGATATTACTTTGCTATTGTATGCAAGGATTAATTTTGGCTTCACTGCGCTTTTATTTACTGTATTTTCCCAGAATAATTCAAAACTCGAAAATAAAAATATATATACAGGAATGTTTTTATTTGACCAAAATCCAACATCTAACATATCTTACAGAGAATGGCAAATACAAAAATCTAATTTAACAAGTTTAATTCATCCACCATGTGCTGACAAGTAAAATTATTTTTCTTCTCTTGTTGCATAAAATTTACGCCAAAAGTCAAAACATAAAACCATTCGCATCAAGTTTCGAAATGGTTTTATTAATTATTTTCTGTAGCAATATTGTTGCAATTAAAACAAAGAGGGAGAGAGAGGCACCATCATCAACAAAAACCAAGAAACTGAATGAAAATTCAAAATAAAAAGGATGAAACAAGAAAGTTACAATATAATTGCCTTAAATGTTTTCATGTAAAAAGTTTCCAAGTTTTACTTTAACATTTAACTTTCAACTCGAATAAAATAAAGTAGAACTCATAAAGTACATTTTTTTCAACCCTACATAATCTCCACTCTCGTACAGACAAAAAACCAAACCAACGCACAGTATATAGGAAAAATTCAGTAAAATTAAATCTTTGAGATGTTTAAATAAAAACCGCCGACCAAGCAAACAACTGTCTTTCTATCAAACTATCCTGCCAACAAAAAAAAAATCAAGTACATATATATTGGTTCCTATGGCTCCATATAAGGAGCATGGGGCCTGAACCTACCAAATATGTATCCTTATTATATAAGAACTCAGCAATAACAACATATACAGTTGTGCTTGGATTTCCGTGAGCACCTGACATTACGGTCTTATCTCACGGGTACCAAACACCAAGTGAGGGTTAGATTCCAACGCCCCCACGCACCCTTTAGAATGAACAATTTGCCCACCCAGCAGGGCACATAGGTTGCAATCTTTGTATATAGTTATCCTTTTAATATATTCAAGTACCTTGCTGAGGTACTTCGAGCTATCTAAACTCTTTGCTGTAATGACTTTGTCAAAACAGTAATATCTGTTATATGGCAACAGCATCTAGAATAGTGTCTGGCTGGCCACGTCACGCCAATCACTTGCATTGGTTTAACACTGGGCAACGAAGACTATTCTCCCAGCGTTTTTGGTAGCAACTACAGCCACTACGTTTATTCTCCCGGTTCTCACGCAACAGGTGTTGTGTATACACCCATAGCGTGGTCCTCAAGAGAAATCCCCAACCATTGCCGGCGCAGCTCAACCACTTATCCAATATGAACGCATGCATGTGTCGCCAAAAATCCAGTGCCTACTTCGGACGATCAAAATCATCCATTTAACCCAGCAGTGTAGGACGAACTCAACCTTTTTAGCGATGGATTCTGACGACATACACTCAAACTCCGAGCAGTCGACCAACCGGCACCCGTGGCACCAGACCTAGCTTCCGGTTAGACCTCGAAGTTTCACCACAAGGGCTTCACCTCTATCGTCTTATGAACTCAGGGGCAGTTCTAGGTGACACTGCACCTACCTGACATCAACAGGACCTGTCTTCCTTTTATAAATATGTGCATATCATTTCCTCTGTTGTCAGATATCGGGTAGTAACAAATAAGTGTTATGGGTAATGTACCAAAGGTACGTCAATGGAAAAAGCCACATCACCCCAGATGTCTGAATCAAACAGTTTTTCATTATTAATTAGTAGTTACGATTTCTTTGGCACATGACACACAAAAAATGCCAGACGTAAGCTCACACAGAAAAAAATGATTTTCATATTTGAATACGAAAATCGTCGATTCAATAAAAAAATCTTTTGACTTTTCTGTGATGACGAATTTTGCAATATTGATAAATAAAATTGTATGCAAGTTTATTGAAAATAAATTCAATAAAGCGATTTAATGAATCAAAGAAAAAAATTGTTGACTGAAACTTATTTTCAGTGGTATTTGTTTTAGTGTGTGTGTGGATAAATGTCGCATTTTCAACCCCTTTTTGTTTGTTTTTGCTTGGCTGCGATTAAAACTAAATGTGTTTGGTATGAGTTGAACCGGCAATCTCTTGACTATTACCCCCAGTTTTTGACTGGCTAATCAAACTGTAATTATTTTTAAGTTCTAATTAAATACGAAATTGTGTTTTTGAGTGCATAATTAAATAATAATTAAATACCCAACCTTGTGTAATTAAATACTACTTAAGTTTTATGAACGTACCATATGTTTTTATGCGTGTATGTTTTTATTGAAAACATACACATGACATCATGTGGTCGGGTTGAAAACATCATGTGGTCGGGTTAAGAAGAATTTCGTTAAAATTTCATAAATATATAATATATACAACACAAAGTTACATATTATGGAATAAAGTAATAGAAAAATGTATTATAATGTTCGTTTGATTTCATAAAATGAGTTTTTATGCAATTTTAATTTTGTACATGTTTATAACCTAACTTTTTTGTTTATTCTAAACAGCTGTTCTTTGGAAATTTTGCAGGGTTGTCGTACTTTCAACGTAATTTAATAAGAACTTTAATTAACCACTGAAAAAATGAAATCGTATTTAATTACAACTTAATTTTAAATAAAAATTAGCTAATTACGTACTTAATTATTGAGTTAAAAACTGCGGGTTAGACTAACGAACTTACCACTCAGCTAAAGAGCAAATCGCTTTGGATACGCAAATACACAGAAAAAAGTAAAAAAAAAAGATTCAATTAAAAAAACAAAGATTCAGTTAAAAAATTAATTAGTTTTCCACCAATCACGGAAATTGTAGTATTAACTCATTCATTTTAATTGAAAATTTTTTGGATTTTTTCAATTAAAAAAATATTACATTAACTTAAAATTTAATTGATGGATTTTTAAAGATTCAATTAAAGTTTAATAGAAATATTTTTAAGGATTCAATTAAAAAACTAATTGAAATATTTTTTATGATTCAATTAAATTAATTAAAAATTTTTAAAGATTCAATTAAAATGGTAATTGAAATATAGAAAAAATCTATGTAGTCTAAAAATTTATAAATTATTGTTATGTAAATATAAAAAATTTCTAAAACTGATGCATCGTATGGCTTTTGAAGTTCAAATGGTGCACAAAAGAACAATGGTCGTATTCGGTGTTCGATAGTCTTTACAGTACGAATAGACGAGCAATTTTTATTTGTGAAAATAAGAAATAACGTCGGCAGAATGACGTCACGAAAAAGTTTGTGCTCAAACTTATTTTAAGGGGTGGCTAGACGTATAATGTTAAAAATCTAAATTTAAGTTCTCGTTTGCATGCAAAATGTGCGTTTTAAGTTTTAATTTTTTAATACTTCTACCACAGAGCATATGTATATTTTGTTCTTTTGCTTGATTTTTTGTATAAAAAACATACTATTTTTAGTTTTCCGCAATTATTTTCTACGAAAAAAGTAAATTTGACAGCTTGTGTCCTAACATAATTGCTCAGACTTGTGTTTGAGCAATTATTTCCAAACATCCCAGCAAAAAATTTTCGAAATTTTGTAATGGGTAGTACTCTTTTAATGGCTTACAAAGTAATGACTGATACTTATTTATGTAATTATTTTATGTGCATAATAATGACTGCCCCGTAATGAATAAAACAAGAACTTATTTATATCATTACGTGAAAGTACTTATTGTAGTGCTTTCCAGTTAATAAGGAAATATATCTAGAAAAAAATTTATTGATCGGGAAAATTATTTTAATTAGAAAAATTAGCAAATTAATTTAGAATAAGTTTAAGCAAAAATTAATATATAAAATTTTGCATATTTGTAAGCAAAAAATAACCCATTAAATTTTGAGTACTTTTAGGCAATCAGTAATAGGGATGGACAAATGAAAGAAATGTATCGATATATATCGTATCGATATTTTTGAACAGCATCGATATATATTTCTTGAAAACATCGATATTTCCATGTATCGATATTTTTGCATTATGGGTTTTAAGGGTTTTTCAAACAGATTTCCATAAAAAATGTTCTAATTAAGCCTTTAGAAAGCCTTAATATTTTTTATAAATAATGATGTTCATCATTGATTAATGAATGTTTAACACTTCAAAGTTCATCATTGCAGAATACGAGAAATATTCACTTTGCATTCAAACAATAATATTTAAGGAAATCGCGAACAAATAACTTAAAACTTAATGAACTCCATGAGTGGAGAAATCCCAAATTGATATTGGTATCGAAAAAGGAAATAAAATTCTCCATCTGTATGTTGAATTTGTATTATAGGATAATTTCTGAAAAACTGCATTAATTTCGAATGCACAATTAGTAACTTTAAGAAATTTAATACAAAGGAACTACGTATGTTAAGTTATACGTAACCTACTGTAGCTCCTTAACGATTCCTTAGGTTAGGTTAGGTTAGTCTGGGTGGTCAAAGGACCTCGCATAGACCAAGATTGATCCTTAGCGATACCCAAAAGTGACAAGAAATCTGCAAGTATTTTTTTTTTTTTTTTTTATGCATGAATTTTTATTTATTGTATCTTCATATATGAACTAACAATAAGTATTCAAATCTTAAATCTAAAAAATATAATTAGGCCCGACCAATGTCGGACATAAGCTTAGTAGTAGTTATATATAATACATATGTAAGTAGTGATAATCAAAAGGAAAAAAAAAAATTTTTTCAAGAAGTCCCATCTGGAGTGCTGTGAATAAGAGCCATTGTGTCCCTCTTTTTTAGGCGGATGTGTCCAGTAAAGTTCAAAATATTACGGGCAAGCGGATTAGGATGTGACTCGAGTTTTGTTAAATATTTACCAGCGTATTTTGCAATTTCTTCAGTCACTAGTGGCATATTCAAATCACGATGTATATTTGAATTTTTGATGTACCATGGAGCCGATGTTATCATGCGTAAAATTTTATTTTGCCTGCGTTGAATTTTCTCTACATTTGAAGCTGAAGCAGTGCCCCATAGTTGAATTCCGTAGCACCATATTGGCTTTAAAAGCGACTTGTATATTAAAAGTTTACAGTCTAGGCTAAGTGTTGAATTTCGACCAATCAGCCAATGTACCTGAGTTAGTTTAAGTTTCATTTGAGTTAACTTAGAATCAATGTGGTGTTTCCATGTAAGTCGTCGATCAAGGTGTATACCAAGATATTTCACATGTGAATGTTGAGAAACAACTTGATTGTTAATCCGAATGGGGGAACAAGTATCTCTTCGTAAAGTAAATGTTACTTGAACACACTTTTGTTCATTTACCTTGATTCTCCATAAGTTTAACCAAAGCTCCATCTGGCTTATGTGTTCCTGGAGTTTGCGGGATGCCTCATCAGGGTTTTCATGCATACTAAGGCAGGCTGTATCGTCGGCAAATGTGGAAGTATGGATACTACTGCTCACAGGCATATCACAAGTATAAATTAAATATAAAACTGGTCCCAGTATACTCCCCTGTGGCACACCAGATGAAATTGTTTCAGGCCTACTTGTAAAGTCTCCTTCCGCAACAGTGAACTTACGGGAAATAATGTAACTTTCCAAAAGATTTAAAATGTTTATTGGTAAGTAAGTCTTCAATTTTAAAATAAGGCCTTCATGCCACACTTTATCAAATGCCTGGGAAACGTCAATAAACAGCGCAGAACAATACTTTTTTCCCTCAAAAGTTCTTCTTATAAATTGAACTAATCTGTGAGTTTGTTCAATGGTGCTATGCTGACTTCTAAAACCAAATTGATGGTCTGGTATGCACCCACTACTAATTAGAATTGGGGACAATTTTGTTTTGAGCAGTTTTTCGAAAAGCTTTGACATTGTAGATAGTAGACTTATTGGCCTATATGACTCAGCCGTTGTTATATCTTTGCCCGGCTTTGGAATCATTTTAACCTTGGCAAGTTTCCAGTTGTGTGGATAATACTCCAGTCGTAAAATAGCATTAAATATGAATAACAGGATTCTCATTGCAATACGAGGCAAGTTCATCAGCATCTGATTACTAATTCCATCAATACCCGGAGCTTTCTTCGGGTTGAGTTCGGCAATTAATTTTTGTAAATCACGCGTCTTAAACTTTATGTGTTGAGGGGGTAGAGCGACTATATTCGGCAAATCAGCAACACCAGTACATATATTTGGCGTGAAAACGGATTTTAAGTGCTCAGCAAATATTTTACCTTTTTCAGTATCGCTTCTTGCCCAACCTCCGGTAGATGTGCGTAGAGGTGGCTTATACTCAACGGGTGTTTTAAGCTTTCTGGCAGCGCGCCACAAGGAGTAATTAGACGCCGGTGTAACATCAAGACCCTCCAGATAATTTTTAAGAGATGCAATTTTTTCAGATGCAAGCAACTCTTGGAGTCTGCAAGTATGGCGGCCTAGTTCGCGGTGCCTGTATCGAATGACTCCCACACAGATTTAGCAAACCTTAGCAGCCTACACATTTCTATTCCCGATAAAAGATCAATACTACGAAAAGTGTGATCACCAAGGCAATCATATCTAGTGCGGTTTAGAGCCGGACAGTGGCACAGTAGATGTTCTACTGTCTCAATTACCCCGGGTTCGTTACATTTCCTGCAGGTGCCGTCAAGTATTTGTCCTATTTTGACGGCATATGAAGCCGTCCAACAGTGTCCAGTTAATATCCCCACTAGAAGTCTACAGTTTCTTCTGGTTAGTGATAAAAGGAATTTAGTAGATTTAGGATCATAGGAACTCCACATGATTTTAGAAGTTTTACAAGTTTTCGTCGCACGCCAACTTTCCTCCGCTTCTTCCTTTATCTTAGAGTCTAAGATCCCTTTCACGTGCTGAATTGGTTTCCGAACATATACCATTTCTTCCACAGGTAATTGGATTCCCCTTTTGGCCAGTGTATCTGCCATTTCGTTTCCCTCAATCCCCATGTGTCCTCGTACCCAAAAAACATGTACTTGTCTGTCAGCACATAACCTATTTAGGGCATTCCTACACATGAGCACAACCGAGGAGTAGTTACAGTCTGCTGAAATAGCCTTTATTGCTGCTTGACTGTCTATATATATATTCACACGCGCATTCATGGTTTGAGGGGTAAAAGCTAATTCTGCAGCCATTTTGGCTGCATAGATTTCCGCCTTGAATATGCTACAGTAATCAGGAAGTTTATAAGATTCCTCTATACTGAGCTCTGGGCAGTAAACCGCAGCTCCTACCCCTTCATCCATCTTTGAACCATCAGTGAAGAAATTGAAACTATGCCCCCTATAGTTAAGACCTTCGAGATAGGCTTCTTCCCTTATAGTGATCTGTGGTTTTTCAAGAAAGTTAATTTCTGGAATGATGTAGTCCGAGCTACACTCCATGTCTTCCAGCAATTTACCGTGACCAAATGATTTGTACGACATCTGTCCTGTTATTCTCAGTCGGATTACGGACTTGCATGCCGCGTTCAAAGCGGTTAGTTTTATTGGTTTAAGGTCCAACATAACATCTAAGGCTGCAGTAGGTGTACTTTTCAGAGCTCCAGTGATGCAGAGTTCTGCCAGTCTCTGGGTGTTTTCTAACTTTTTTAGGTTCCTTGAGCTTCCTTGTTTATAGTGGCATGGCCTAATTCTGCAGATATAATTCTACATTTTAAGAGATTGCCAATCCATTTCTTGACTAATATGTGAGCACCAGACCGATTAACGCTTTCCATAATTGCGTCCGTAGAGGCATTATTGAAAGCGCCTTCAATGTCTAGGAAGACCCCCATAGCATAATCCTTATAGTGTAACGATTTCTCAATCAGCTCGACAACATTATGCAGTGCTGTTTCTACTGATCTACCCTTCTACGCTTCCTTAGTTTTTACTTTATGTTGCTGTTCTGTGCTGCGCCGTTCTATTTCTAAATTTTAATAGCTACTTTTTCTGTAATAAATTAGCTGGTTTTGATCAGAAAGGTCACAGTTTTCGACTGAATTGATGAATTTTGCATCGTCCATTGTTATGTTTCAATATAGTGTTTATTTTTCCCCAGAATGGTCATAGTTTTCCACAAAAGTGATGAGTTTTGCTTCGTCCATCATTATATTTAAATACAATTTTATGTTTTTTAATTCTTAAAGTACAATCACAGTATATTTCGAAATGTTTTATTTTATTTATGTTTTTTGATTTTCAGAAGTTGAACCGAAAAAGAATAGGGGCTCATTTTTCAATCCTACAAGTTACAAATTTACAAGTAAAATAGACACAAAACAACAACACTTTTACAAATTTTATTGTTGTTTTGTGTGTATTTTATTTTTAGATTTGTAACTCGTAGATTTCAGAAACGGTCCCCTTAACGAAAGAGAAAAACTAACGGCTTGTATAAGATTTCTATAAACAAAAAAGAGTTAGCTGATTCGTAACAGAACAGAAAGTAAAAACTAATTCTGTCTTCAGGCTTATACCTACACAAACCAAATTTGGCATTTAGCTTAGTTAACAAATAAAATCACCTGGCTTAGTGGGGTCACCTCATAGATGAGCCTTGTTATTACGAAATTTCACTTTTTTTCTTCGCATCACTAGCAGTGATGCCAATATCGTACAGTTAAAAACCGGCTAAAATTTGTAGATCTCTTAAAAATATCGAAACCCGATACTCGTAAATCAGAATCCATGTATCGATGTATCGGTTTTTGAAATATCGGCGATATATATCGATATTTATTTTCGCAAATATCGATAGTTCGATATATCGATATTTTTTGCCCATCCCTAATCAGTAATATATTAACTTTTGCATGTTTGTAGGCAAAAAGTATAGGGTACCGCATACTTTTTGAACTTCTCAAACAAAAATAATGGGTTATTCAGTCAAATTGTATGTACTTACGACTGAGGAGTACATACACTTTTTTGCATTCTAGTAGGCAAAGTTTTTTGCTGGGATGTGTTCGAAAAGTAACATTTAAGATTTACACAGTCATTTTTTGTGTTAGCAACAGATTTTAACAATTGCCAACACAAAAATTTCCAAACTTATGTCTCGTGGAATCTCACTTTTAAGAATATCGTATCTTTTCTTTGTGTGTGTATTTTGTGATTGGTTGTTAAAGAAAGGCTACGATATTTTCCATATGTACTTACGCAAGACCATTTGCAACGAACCCCAAATACGCCAATGTACAAACTTTACCATCCACGTTTGGTCTATAAGCTTGCATTTCTCATTATTTCTTGTTATTTCTCAACAAGAGGGGACAAAATTAATTTCTCTCTTTTCTTATTTTAATATTTTACTTTTATTCAACGCATGTCAAAATTATTGAGTCAAAAAAAAATAAGCTGAATCTTTTTTCTCCCATACAAAATATCATAACCAATTAAAAGATTAATTGGGTATTTTAATTGAAAATATTTTTTCAAAACAATGTGGCATACTATAGAAAACAGCTTGATTTTCACACAGAAAAACAAAAGTTACATTATATATGTACATACAATAAATAAATTAAAATTTGTTAACCATTTCATAGTATTCTGAGTTAAGCTCTGTTGATAACACTTTTTTGATATATTTAATTAAAATCTTGATCAAAAATATTATTTTTTCTAAGAAATATTTTAATTGAATATATCACCCTAAAAAAATTTACGTTAGTTACCCTCATGTGTGGTTTTTCACACATATGCAATGTCTCTATATGTTTTGTTGCAGCGACATAGTTCTTTTGCAATCAAAGTCAGCATTTATATAACATTAAACATTACAGCACATCGTTTGGTGAATATAGTTGTTATATTTTGATTTCTCGCTATAACATATGTGACATCGAGATTTCCTTCCATTATAAGAGGAAGAGTCTTTTGCTTTTTTGAAGGTAATTCGAAAGATTGTGATGAACTTTGCAAAACTTCGGAAGGTTTACGAACCAATAAAACTTGTGATGGGGTTATTGAGCCTCTCTCCAAAAAATTTGTTTGGCATATAGCAGAAAGCAAAGAGACTGCTTATTGAGTTCTTGGTAAGCCTTTCCCTATTGTCAAATAAGGTTTTGCAAGAGATATTCCAAGCTCATGCACAAAAATCCGAAGTACAATTGGCTTATTTCCTTTTTAATTTGGATTTATATCTTTAAATATAATGAGCACATTTAAAGCTCAGATGTCAATTATATATGAGAAAATATAAATTTTTTAGTAAATGTCAATAAAGCTAATATAAAAAGCATCAAAACGGACCTTTGGTTTTGTTATTAAATTTAATGATTTCCGGTATTTTTTTTTCACATCAGAGTCTACTTCACTCGAATGATGGATTGTACTTTGCATTAGTACGCAGTTATCCTTTCTTCTGATACATGAAACAAGAGTCGTATTTTCGGTAAATGCAAAAGTTGACTGGAACAACGGAAACTTTCTGCGTTCTAGTAGCTACCATCGTTAGATAACGATACAAAAACTTTTGTCAAAGTTGGTAGGATGTCCCTTCAATCCATGGACTTGGTCTAAAACAACACGCTCCCCTTGAGTTTTTTTTTAGGTAAACTACCAATACGCTGAATTTTCCAAACGTATCACGTTTCAGAGCAATCCAAAAGCCAAAATTGAGTGCCATATCTTTCAAGTTTAGAAGGCATATATTGTCTAAACTTGCATCTTCCACGAAATCCAAGCAACTGTTCGTCAGCTGTAACACACTCAGATGGATTGAAATAATGACTCAACAAATCTGCCAATTTGTCGACAATCTCACGAATTTTAGAAAATTGGTCAATAGAGCTTGCTTACCGTCTACTTATAACGCCATCACAACCAATTACAGGACTCATGTACTGAAATGTTTTTTTTTACATTATCGCTCTAAATATGGGACGTCCATAGTCAACATCGAACAAATCCAACATTATTTCATTCTTTGATCTAATATATTGCAATTGTAGTTTGTGTCTATTTTATGTAAGTATTCACTTCATAAAACGTACATTGGTTGCATGCAGATAGCAACAATATAAAAAATATTGACAATTTCCAAACGAAAATGTTGTACGTAGAAACTTCATGTGTGGAAAACCACACATGAGGGTAACTTACGTAAGTTTTGAAATATTTCGTTTTTAAATAATCGTGTATGTTCTGGCTTCCACATCGTTTTCACATGTTTTCTTGTGAGTTCGGATGTTAAAACACATGCTACGCCTGTTTAAGTTAAAATTTATGTATTGTAGGAGTCATACAAAACCATGGATATTTTTCAACAAAGTACTTTGTAGTGTTATGAGCAAAATTGCGAAAATTCTCTGGGTAGATTTCGTGACCACAGGAAATAACAACTAATATTGTGCGCATTTTTTTTATTAAGACCAAATCAACTTTCGTTATTTCTGCTGATATTTCTGCATTTTAAAAAAAACGTCTTGCTGTATTTCCGTCGTTAAAATTTCCGGAACCTGGCTTTGGCTGATCCACAATTAATCCAGTTCTTTCCCGAAATTCTTTTTGAATTCGTGATTTTGTTTCTGCAACTATTTTCTTATCCTCATCCGACCTTGCTTGCCACTTTTTTATTGGTATTTTATAGGATAAGTGGAGGAGACACTCAAAAAATCGTATCCACCCGTGAGTATTGAAAGCCCAAACTCCAAAGTATCACTGTTTACTTCCCTAACAATCATTGTGTCAATTGAGTTAAACATCTTACTCGTAGCGCCACACAAATAGCACTTCTGTGTAGAGCGCGTGTCTGTAATCGCGTTACACACTTTTCCATCTATCATTACTAAAGATAATTCATGGTGAACTTTTATAGAATTTTCTCCTACCGAAAGTAATGAGTCTATAAGATTTTTTTTTCATCCTCAACCCTTTTCTTTTCTAGTTTTGAAACACTTGTTGTTTCCTTAATATACTCAATTTTTAAAGGTCGGCAAAATCTCGTTGATGAAGGACGTGGATTTTTCCAAATTGTTATATTATTATTAGCCAGTTTGAGAGGTACAATGGACGTTATAAAAACTGCAGAGTCGCTTGAATTTGAATCTAAAAAAGCCTGTTTATACGAACTATGTCCAGAACTTCCATCAAAACCCCACTTTGAATGCAATGTTACATCAGATAGTTTTTCTTTTCTTAAAATATCAACGCATTTTGGAATTTTAAATATTCGTTCAACCGTGTGATTTAAAAGTCCCTGAAGAGTAACTTATGCGGAAGTTTCACATATTTTAACTTCCTCTCGGTTGGGATAGCACTTTTGTTTTGCTTCTTGCACTTTCGTATACGAAGGAAATCTTTCCGGAGCAACTCTTCTTATAACATTATAACTGTGTCGAGAAAGTTTCGCTTCTATTAATACACATAAAGCTTCTTCCGGGCTTAATTGATGTGGCTTGTATTTCTTAAATTTTCTGTATTTCCTATAGTTTGCAGCTCTTGTAGGTGTTGATGTTGTGATTTCCTTAAGTAATTTTGATTCTTCAATTTTTCTAGAATCTCTTAAAGCCATTTGTGTAGCATAAGTCAAAACAGATAAAGAAGTACTTTCTCTAATGCTTCTACTTTTCTTCGCTTTTGATTTTTCACAACTCTCTTCAAATGAAACTTCCTTACGACCTCGTTTATTTGTTGGTGGGACAAAAGATATAGAACTATCTAGCCATTCCTTATTTAAGTTCAAAAAACGTTCATTGTTCCTTTGACTTTTGCTATAACGGATCTTGAAGTCGGAAGCAAAGTTTTTAAATCTTTGTTAAAAATCAGTCATATTGGTGGGGTTTATTCGTTTAATTATTTTCATTTTTAATATGCTGATTTTACCTTTCCAGTCATGTACTTCAATATTTTTCATAAAATTATAAAGCTTACGGCGAGGAATAAAAGTAGTATTGGGGCTTGTCCCTAAAATAGATTAGATTATTTTTTAAAATAATTTAAATGTTTTATTTTTTTAGCCTTTTACCCAATACCGATTACTTTATTTGAAGTAAAACACTATAAACATTTCTTTTAAAACAACAAATATTAATATAACAACATAATAACATAATAGAGATGAGCTCGTGAACCGGGATTTATTTTTGTGAATTCTTAAATATGATATTTTCAGCATGGCTATTTAATCTATAATACTGATTTTAATGCCAAAAAAATCAGTTTCATTTGTTAAAATTATTAGCAAGCCATTTTTTGTATAAATTTTCCTTATGTTTTTTTTTAATTTAACACTCTTGTGAATGAAGATGACTGAAACTTTTTCACGCACCTATCTCTATTGAAATTAAAATTCTCCGACAACAATTACAACAATAGTAAACATTGGACGAATGACTATAGCAAAACAAAATACACGATAGTTTTGTTAAATACATGACTTTGAAAAAACCCGACTTCAAACAGAAAAATGTTAATAGCAAAAAATGCAGCAACAATGCCGCAAATTTTCTTGCTTGTATTATCAAGATAAGATTCCATACTTTTAGAAAATATATGACTCAAAACCCAACCTTAACTAACTTAGAAGTTATGGTCCACGAAACATCGAAAATAGGCAAAATTTGGACCTTTTTTAAAAAAATCGTCAAAAATATTTTCACACATATTTTCAAAAACACTACATCATTTTTATACACTTAAATACCTGAAGTTGAAGGTTCCATTCTTAAAATAACACTTTGTTGACGTTAAATTTGGAAATTACAAACTCGTTTAATGCAAAATTTTACTTTTTTCGCTTTTTAAAACAATTACAAAAAATTTTTAACTTTGACAGCTCACTACGGAGTCAGCTGACAAGATAGATGCTTGAAAATTTACATAGTGATGTATAATTATATCTAGTTTTATCCGATACCAAATATTAATACAAAAACTTAATTTTAATTAAGCGTCACTTTCGACCCATTTCACCCCACTGTGCGTTGGGTTAATCAACAAGCAAGATAAACACTAACCCAATTAAATTAAATTAAATGATATTTTAAAATTCGCGGTATTGATAAACATAATATTTAAGTTAATGACAAATATTATTGAATTTAAAAATTTTATTCAATAACATTGTTTGTTGAAAATAATTCTTGTATATTTTTTTCTGTGCAGCCTTATTTAAAATATTGTAGATAAGTACATACTACATATATAGGAATTTGCTGGTTTTTGTTTGTTTTATTTAACTTGATAATTGCTTTATTTTAATTGCAATGCGTACACAACAACAAGAACAGCAACAACTAAGCGATGAACAACAGGAATTAAAAATTAAAAAGTAAAAGTAAAGGCATTTACCATAGATGGGCACTTTGCAGTACTACTAAAATTTCAGTAAAAATAATTTTTTAACCAGTAAATTTTTACTGATTACTAAAATTTTTTTCTACAATTTTTATAAAGTGCCTAAATGATTTATTATATGATGAGCTGCATTGAATTTTCAGTAACCAGTAATGCCCGTATTCATAATGAAATTCTACCAAGTGGCAAAATGTTTTTTAATACAAAAATTAAAAAAATTTAATAAAAAAAATTTGCCACTTGCTACAATTTTGTTATGAATACGGCCCTACGATTTTACTGATAATGCAAATTAAATCTCATTATCAGTAAAAATTTACTGAATTTTTTCAGAAATCAGTAAATTTACTGCTTAGTGCAATTTTTAATGCAGTACATAGTCCTAACTTACACTCAGCAATTCTTATTGCTAAGCTGATTAGTTTTTTAGGAGCGAGAGAAGATGGGAAAAGAAACGTTTATGTTCCCTTCGTCACTCTCTCCAACAAACTAATCAGCTTAGTAATAATACTTGCTTAGTGTAAATTAGGACATACTGCAGTGTGCCCATTTACTAACCAAATAAGTTAAATAAAACAAACAAAAACCAGCAAATTCCTATGTATTTACAATGTTGAAAGTTTTGATACTTTTAAGTGATTAATTTAAAAAAATATACTTCCAACTTAAAAACAATTTTTCATTACTAGCTGTTTACACATCTCCCCTGTGATCGAACTCACATTGCTTTTTTTATAGATTTGTCGATAACTTTCGCATTAACAAGGCCGCTTATCATATGATATTGCGTAATATTGGACCACACATGGTTAAAAGCAGCATACCTGAAACATTTCAACTTGCAGGAACTTTAAGATTTTTTGCTGTTGGTGCTTTGCAAAGATCTGTGGCGAATAATTTTCACATTGGTCTTGCAAGAAGTACTCTCTCAACGTATATGTAGGGTGTGATAAAATTGCTAGAAGATAAAGCATGTCCTATATGGATACAGCTTCAAATGAATGAAGAGCAAATCAGAGCGTCCAAATTAAATTTTTTTTCAATAATTATGGCTTACCTAATGTAACTGGGTGTGTTGACGGCACTCATATCAGTATTATTAAACCAAAAGAGGATGATTCGATTTATCTTAATCGGAAGGGATACTTCAGTCTAAATGCAATGATAGTAATTCAATTATTATAAAAATAGTTCTGGTCTAATTAATCAATAGTGTATTTCTAGATTTATGACCATAAAATGAAGATACGTGCCGTAAATGCAAGCAGAGGTGGGCCAAGTCATGCTGCCATTATATGGCGTTTAAGTGATGTTCAAAGCGAACGATAGGAAATCTGAAAAGTCGTTTTCTTTGTCTATTATCCGCAGCACTGCACTATAGCCCTCTAAAAGTTGTCGAAATCATTAAAGGAGTTCAATATTGAATATAATAATCCAGTTATTCCAGACCCAGTTGTTGAAGAAAACGATGACGAGGCGGAGACGGTGATGAAGATGAAGACACTTATGATGATGAAGAATTGCAACATTTACGAGAAAATGCAGTATCAACAAGAAACCGTATAACGGCTATCTTGAGAAATAATTAATGCCCTAATTCTGTTCGACGAATGTATCGTCTTGTCTATGGACGAAAAAAAGAAGCAGTTTTGATTCTTTAAAACGATTATTAGTTATTGTCTATGCTAGAAGGTTCGTGTATTTGCTTTATGATATTGTTATAAACATTATCATATATTTTTCAAACTATTGTATAATAATTTAATTGAATTTTTAAGTTTTAAAAACATGGCAATAATATTTATATTTTTCATTGTCAAAGACAACAACCATTTTTGAAGAAAATAATTTAGAGACTTCAAAGACAAGAACTCAGAAGCATTTTCAAACAAAAACGTCCTAATTCTTCTTACTGAATTAGGGCATAAAACATCTTTTTTATTTTTTTATTTAATAAAACATCAAACAAAAATTAACAAATTCATTTAAAAATCAGACTTAAGACAAATCAGTATATACGTGGTTTTCCCTAGGAACTATTCAATATAATTAAACTGAATTTCTACCATTTAGAGCATCTAATTTTTGTTTTTTAAGTCTATTATTTCACGCTGCATTTCTGGCTCCTTTATGTACGTTTTTTTCTAATTTCAGTGTAATGCTCTTTTTGTCGCGTACCTTGTTTTTTCATTTCTTCCAGCTTTTCTATTTTTGTGGAAATAATTTCATCATATTTTAGGCCTAGATTATCGACTTTGGTGCACACCACTTGTAGCTTCTTTTCTATAGTTTGAAGGAAATCACAAATCTTTTCTTTATTTTCGCTTTAGTTTGATACATATCTCTAAACCTATCTTTTCCATAATTTTATTTTTCTTCTTCATTAAATCTTCCAAAATATTTTTTCAGGGTCGGGATAGACGTATAGAAGATGCAGGACGTTGCGAGGTAGATGGAGTTTGAGGTGAACAAGATACCTGAGGTGGCGATGAAGATATTAATGTATCTGCAACAACTTATTTGCTTTTAGCTACTCCGAAACTTCTTGCATTTTCAATGCCTTCAATTACTTTGAATATACCACATACAACTGCTAGTTCCTCCACCGTTCGAGTAAAAACGAACTGATTGTAGCCTCCACCTCCAGTTTGCTTTGCTTCAGTCTTATTATGAGCAAGTTTCTTTCGGATATTCCCCTTCCAATCGCGCCAAGCCTAAAAATAGTAAACATTACACAAAAGCTTGTAAATATCACTTGAAAATAAGCCACTTTCTTACAGCTAGCTACATCCTTTGAAGGTGGACCAGCGCATTTTTCTTTTAAAAACTTTTCGCAAGGTACTCGTTTTGTTAAGACTAAAATTAATACATATTACTATTTCATTGGCACGGACAAATAAGTTTTACTTATGCCCTAATTCTGTTCGACGAATGTATCGTCTTGTCTATGGACGAAAAAAAGAAGCAGTTTTGATTCTTTAAAACGATTATTATTTATTGTCTATGCTAGAAGGTTCGTGTATTTGCTTTATGATTTTGTTCCAAACATTATATCCAACACATTTTTTTTCATATATTTTTCAAACTATTGTATAATAATTTAATTGAATTTTTATGCTTTAAAAACATGGCAATAATATTTATATATTTCATTGTCAAATACAACAACCATTTTTGAAGAAAATAATTTAGAGACTTCAAAGGCAAGAACTCAGAAGCATTTTCAAACAAAACCGTCCTAAATCTTCTTACTGAATTAGGGCATTATGCCCTAATTCTGTTCGACGAATGTATCGTCTTGTCTATGGACGAAAAAAAGAAGCAGTTTTGATTCTTTAAAACGATTATTATTTATTGTCTATGCTAGAAGGTTCGTGTATTTGCTTTATGATTTTGTTCTAAACATTATATCCAACACATATTTTTTAATGTATTTTTCAAACTATTGTATAATAATTTAATTGAATTTTTATATTTTAAAAACATGGCAATAATATTTATATTTTTCATTGTCAAATACAACAACCATTTTTGAAGAAAATAATTTAGAGACTTCAAAGACAAGAACTCAGAAGCATTTTCAAACAAAAACGTCCTAATTCTTCTTACTGAATTAGGGCATTAGTCTCTTGAGTCATTTTGTATCTGTTATTATTTTTTTTAATAAAACGGTTTAGTTTTTCAAGTCACTTACAAATTTATATTAGAAGTGTAATTTATGAAGATTTGACGTTTTAAGTTTAGTCTACTCCATGAATTAGTTCTACGATAACTACTTACCTTATTTAGTCGGTAGAAAAATTTCATAAGATCCTACAACACAATAAAACCGAAAAATCTCAAAAAGGAGCAGGAAGGAGCAGATACTATTTTGTTTGCTAAGTATTCCGCTTTATCACTATATAAAAATCTGGTGGATCCATTTGGATCCATGAAAGTTTTTTTCCAATGAAAATCCAAAAATATATTAAAAAACTTATAAAAATAACATGTTTGTGAAATACTCATATTTTTATATATCAATAGTAGGACCAAAACTTGAACTACCGTATAATGATATGGTTGTCTTTACTATAAATGCCAAACCTCATTTCATTTGGCAGAAAAATATCTACTCCACTTTAATTTCAATGCAACAATAAAATATAGTATATACAAAAAATTAAATTTTTGTTTTGAGTGCCATGTTTGTGATGCTGTAGATTGTAGGGAGAGAGGTTAATTGACATTAAAAATAAGTTTTTGATATATTCACGATATCCAGATTACAAAAAATTATGAAAAAAATAATGCACGTAACTTTTGATTTAGCTCTAATGCGAGGGTTTTTACTAAAGTGCGCCGCGTCGGGAAACACCATGATGGAGAAAATTGTTAAGCCCGGCCGAAGGCCGGCAGTGTAAAAAAAACGTCATTAACCAGGAAAACTTTGCAAGGCAGAAAATCTTGATTAGGATGCGCCGTGTCGGGAAACACCATGGTGGAGAAAATCTTTAAGCCCGGCCAAAGTCCGGCAGTGCATCAAAACGTTATTAAACAGAAAAACTTTGCAAAGGCAGAAAATCTTCATTAGGCTGCGCCGTGTCGGGAAGCACCATGGTAGAGAAAATATTTAAACCCGGCCGAAGGCCGGCAGTGCAGAAAAACGTTATTATGTGTTAAAGTATTCACACACACATATCGATTTTTGCATATCCTTAAGGATTTTCTCCACCATGGTGTTTCCCAACACGGCGCAGCTTAATTAAGATTTTCTGCCTTGCAAAGTTTTTCTGTTTAATAACGTTGGTGTTTCACCATGGCGCAGCCTAATAAAGTTTTTCTGTTTAATAACGTTTTACTGCAATGCCGGCCTTTGGGGGTACTTAAGGATTTTCCCCACCACGCTGTGCAGGCTAATAATAAAATTTGGCAATAGAATCCAAATAATTGTGGAGATGGAATACATTGGAGAAGCTTTCAAATATTTTCATGCATGCATGCACTTTAAATTGTATATTCGATTTTAGGTCCGTTTGTTTACCATAAAAATTGTGCAATTTTGTGCAAATCTGTACTGGATTTTACTGAAATGCGTTCAGTTACAATTAAATTTGCAAAAAAGTGTGCCAATTAAGAGAGTAAATTGACAGTTGTTGACTGAGAGTCTGCAAATTGTTACTGGACAAATATTTGCCAGTAAAATCTAGTAGATGATACAAACATATGATTCAATAAAATAAACAAAAGTAAGCAAATACAAGGTATAAATTTTTAATAAAAATATATAAAAGAAGCAAAGTTGAAGTAAAAGTTTAACAAAAAAACTGAAAAATTATTTTGTTCAAGTTAAAACAAATTAAAGAATAACTATTGTTAAATTTATCAGTTTTTAAATTTAATTGTGTTATTTACTTAAATTTTTTTTTTTCGATGTAAGGTTTATGTATATGGGAATACTTATTTCTCCATACTATTCAGGGTAACGACTATCAGAAATCAAATATTGATGTATTTTCGTATGCCATTTACCCAGAATAAAAACTAAAAACCAAATACAAGCTAAAGATATGTACACACGGTTGTCAGATCTTACAATATTGTTAGATCTGGCAATATTGTGACATTGTACTGACAATCAAAAATTGTAAGCATATGACAGATTGACAGTTCACACGGTTGTATCATATTTTTCCGGAAATCTTACAATTTATTGTAAGATGATTGTATGAGAATAAAATCAGCTGACAAAATCGTCAGTAAAAAAATTTGTAAGATCACACGGTTGTCATATACGGAAATTGTCAAAGTGAAAATATAAATTATTATTGATCATAAAAAAATAATTGCAACGATTTTAACTGCATACGTATTGGAAAGCAGTGATGATGAAGATAAAGTGACAAAAAAGCGCCGCAAAGTTAAGGATTGGATGCTTCGCCGCCAGCGTGTGGGATTTTATACAAAGCTCATTATCCAATTGCACACCGAAGAGCCGGAGTTGTATCAACATTTCTTGCGAATGGATTCCGAGCATGTTGATTACCTCCTCCGTTTAGTGACCCCACATATAATTAAATAATATACAAACAATGCGCCAGAGCATTTCAGAAGGCGAGCGACTCGCTTTAACGCTTCGATACCTAGCTACTGGCGAAAACTTTCGGTCACTTCAATATCTATTTCGTATTCCGGTATCAACGATCTCTTCCATTATTCCGGAAGTTTTAGACGCCATTTACAATGTGCTAGTGGGAACGTATCTCGAGGTAAATATATTTCTTTCATTCATAATAGCTCAGTAGGAATTAAATAGAGTTTATTTACAGACGCAAAGAAAATCAGATGCTTGGGAAGAAATTGCCGATAAGTTTAATAAATTGTGGCAATTTCCCAACCATGCACCAGCCAATGCTGGCAGTGTATTTTTCAACTACAGGGGCACGCACAGCATCGTATTGATGGGCATTGTTGACGCAGAATATAAGCTTCTGTACGTTGATGTAGGTCGTAACGTGCGATTTTCCGATGGTGGTGTCTTTAATTGTTGCACATTTGGAAAAGCGTTAAACACCAATCATCTAGGCTTGCTACCTCTTAAAGCACTACCTGGTCGGCATCACCATGTTCCGTATGTCCTGCTTCGCTATGCGGCAGAACTTTTTAAAGCCGTATAGCCAACGTGGTCTCTCAATGGTACAGCGCGTATAGAATTATCGGCTCAGCCGTGCGCACCGTATTATTGAAAACGTTTTAGGCATCATGTCTGCATGTTTCTGAGTACTGCGCAAATCAATATGCCTGAGTCCGGAACAGATAAATAAAGTGACACTTGCATGTTGCGTGCTCCATAACTTCTTAATAACAACAAACAAACAAAAGTATGCACCGGCCAATGTATTTGACCATTACGATGACAACGGCACACTTGTCCCGGGTGATTGGCGTAACCAGGAAGCGGAAGGCAATTCAATGTATCCATTGGAGAGACCACGTAATGACGCCTGCAATGCCAAAGATATACAAAAAGAATTTAAAGAATATTTCATCGAAGATGTTGAATTAAATTTTCAGTATGCCCAAATAACACGGCAGTGAACACATACATGCTTTTATTTAATTATGCTTTCACAGCATCAAGCTTTCACAGAACTTCTATTTTAGAATTTCAAATTTATAATTATAAAAATGCATGCATCAATTACCAAAAACATGTATTTGATGGGAAGTCAAAAGAACACATTTATACAGAATTATGATCAGCTGTTTTGATTAATCTGCAAATCTTGGCAATTTTTTCGTTCGCGTACTTTTTTGTGTAAGAGACATTCTTGAGAGTAAAACTTTCAAATTACCCAAAATTTACCCAAATTTTTTTGGGTGTGAAAAATATTTCTATGAAAAATCACCCAAAAATTTCCAAATAAAAAATCACCCAAAAAAAATTAAATATTGCCCCAAATTTGTATGGCAAAATGCCGGGGGATTTTTAATTTTTATTTTTCATGGATCATTAAGTCCGTGACTTTTTGAATGAAACACAGTCTTTTTGGCAAAACAAAAATTTATTTTTAACTCAATACACTTAGTCCAATGTTTCTCCAGTTTTTGTATCCCTTCCAAAAAAAAATAGGATTTTCGAGGTCCTTAGAATATGCCTTTGCTTGTGGAATGATTCGTTGTTGTAATTAAATCTCTTTCCGACGAGCCATTTCTTCAAGTTTGGGAATAAGAAATAGTAACTCGGGGTTAAATCTGAAGAATAGAGCGGATGAGGGTGCAATTCGTAGCCCAATTGATGGATTTTTGCCATGGAAACTGCACATGCGTTTGTGGCTAACTGTGAGCAAACACGGCACCCATCTGGGGGAATACTTTATCATACCCAAGTAATCATTCAAAATACATATCACCGAGCCATGTGGGATGCCTATGGCGTCAAGAATCTCACGCACTTTTACTCTTCGATCGGCCACCACCATATCGTGGATTTTTTTTAGACATTTTCGTGTATACGGACCTCAATTGGCCGTCCAGAACGTTCAGCGTCATTTGTACTTGTGCGACCACAACGAAAGTCAGTAAACCAATTTTTAATCATTGAAATCGATGGTGCAGAGTCCGCATAGTATTTATCGAGCTTTTTCTTGGTTTGATTGATGGTTTGTTTTTCGCTAAAAATAATGTTTAATGGGCATTCGAAATTCACTTTTTCCATTTTTAGAAAAATACACAAGGTTGTATGTTTTGACAAGCTGTTAAACGCAAAGTAAATGACGAAACTTGCTCAAAATTTGACAGTAGTCTATTAACATATAGTACTTGATAGGAACAGTGTTGCATTTCATATAACTACGGGGGAAGTTCGAAAAGTCAAGAACTTATTGATCCGCCTCGTATTTGACATTTTTAAAAGAAATATATTGGCGTAAGAAATCAGAAGAATCTAAAAGACTGACTCAAGGGTTGGGAAACTTAAACTTTTTGTTATATCGTCAGCCCATTATTGCCTTCGTATATACATATATTTCGAATATCTCCTTTCTGAATCCAAAACATGTTTCACGAAAAGTCCTCAACTTTTGAACTAGTTAACCGATTTCGATGAAACCAACTGTTTTGGAAAGTAGAAGTGTTAAAATTTTTAGAAAGCATATTTTGAGGCATCCTGTTGTAAGACAGGGTAGCTCCAAACAGCCTCAAAGTGGGAAAGTGCGGGTATCGAAATTCTTTCGGAGTTTGTAACTTTTGTAAATAGGGACCGATTTCAATAATTTTTTCAGCGGGACAATCTACGTTAAGAAATAAAAATAAAACATGCAAAGAGTACCATTTTATCTCTTTCAGTTTCCAAGTTATTTGACTTGAAAAATTTATTTTTTAATTTTTGGCCCTGACTTTTTTTATTCGTTAGTACATAACTTCTTTATTACTTGGCAAAAATCAGTATGTTTTAATGTTTTTGAAAGAAAACTTCATTACAATTCATATAAAAAAAATTTTTTTGATATCTCAAAAATTGTCGCAAGGAATAATTTTGCAATTTGGATTTTTAAAAATTATGAAAAAATTTGGTATATTTTGTGAAAAAAGTAATCTTAATTTTTTTTGGAATATTTTAAAAAATTATTACGTATTTGATAAAAACTTTGATTGTTTCTGAGAAAGGAGACATTGAGAAAGGCTGTGAAATAAATTTTGGAGATTGTTGTTGGTGCACCCTACATTCAGCAGTGGTCGAAAACTAGCAATTTTTTTTTCAAAAAATCCGATTTTCGGAGATGGCAAAAAAGTTGCACGGTCGTTTTTGTAAATTTTTTGGTTTTTTATTATAAATAAATTTGTTGTAAGTAACCTGTAAGAAACTCTTGACATCCTACACATAAATGTAGGCAGGAGAGGAGATTTTCTAAAAATTCTAAAATTTTTCTAACACAATTTTTCCCAATAAGAAAAAAGTATTTTAAAATTATAAATTGGGAATTATTTTAATTTTAATCAATGGTATACATTTAGCTTTGCAAACTGAAAAAATTATTCTCCTACCTTGAATACTTTTTGAAATATTCGAAATCCAATTTTGATTAAAAATTTTAATTTTCTACATTTTTTATTTTTGTCTAAATTATTGATCTTATTTTCTTTACTGCAAATGTTTCTTAATTTTTTCTATGTTATTACAATAGTAGATATAATTGTCTATTCAACGGTACATAATATGTATTCCTTTGCCATTATATCAGTCTTAAAATGTATACACAAATATAACACCTCAGGTAACAATTTACGTGTTTTATCTGATACTCAAACAAACCCACATTTTTTATGAACTCTTGAAGTATATTTATATACCTACAAGGACAAATAGATTGAGTTATTTATTTATTTAAAAAAATTAGTAGTTAATTTAACATTAGAACATTAAATTACGAACATTTTTTTATGTAGCTCCTTTTTAAACGCATATAAATTGCCTAAGTTTTGAATATAATTTGACAGAGAATTCCAGAGACTTTTTGCCATGATATCAGATATTTGTTTGTATGAATATAAATACTTATGTATCAAAAGATATATGTACAATGTACATATGTATGTATGAGTATGAAAACTTACAACTAAATTTCTCGTTTTGATTCTGATAATTGTATTAAAAATATATTTAATAAATTCAGTTTCATTTTCTTTATTACTCGTATCTAAGTGCATGCATACATACATATGTTGGTTTTACTTTAAGAATTTGCTTTAAAATAATCTGATACATCATGGCCTAGCAAGCTATTAATTTCCTCTGCTTCGGGATCGTCCTTCTCGATATCAATACTTATTTTTTGCAACCATTTCATTCTTATGCCTTGTAGGACTGGATTTGAAGACAATAGCAAATGATGCATTAAATCATTATTTTGAGCAACTTTAGAGCATTTACGTGTATTGAAAAGTCGATATTGCTTAACATCTCTATTTCTAGCTTCCTGTGCTTCTTCGGTTAGTTGCCCCAGAGGAAGAATGTTGTTTTCTATTATTTCTTTTGTATGTGCTAGCACTTTATGTACGGTTGGAGTTATTGATTTCCATGGATATAATTCATTTATTAGAATCAGAGTGTCTTTTACATACATATATTTCAAATTTGTCCTTATTAATTAACTTTTTGATATTTATGACGGCCAGTATTATTTTGAAACGTCTTATGAGATTAAAGCTAATACCAGTTATAGAAGATGTGGTTTCAGGGTCATCAAAAAATCGCCTGGCAGTGTTGCCATTATTGGAGTTTCCATAGCCATATAAAGGTTTGTCAATGATTAAGCCACGTTTCATAAACTCATCTTGAATTCTTTTCTTTTCTTCCAACCGTATCTGTTTAAAGCAGAATTATTCGCAACTGGAACGTTCTGAAGTTCTGGTACACTGCGATATTTATTGTCGTAAGATAGGTGTAAAATGTACTCCATGAATCGAATCCGAGCATGAAGTGGTGATATTCCAAGCTTAAGGGCATCTTCATTAGTTGGAGTATAATTCTCAATGTCCTTAAAATCGGAATTTTTCTTTCCGCATATATTACAAATCAAATAAGATTTTGTATCGGTTATTGCATCTGCAACTTTTCCATCTATCATTGTTAAATAAGGTCTAAAAGATACTGTTATTACTCGTCCTAATATATGAACGTCAATGGGTTCCATATTAGAAATTTCATGTTTTATACCATCAACCAGATTTTGAGTTGTTTCTTTGTTTTCCTTGATGTATTCAAAACGTATTGGTCGGCATAAAAACTTTGAGCCTGGAGTAGTATTTACCCACACATCTTTAAATGCATTTTTACTTGTTGAAGGCATTTCATTATGTAGTCGAAGCCTTAATGGTACTAACGATGCCATTAAAACTTTGGAAAAGTCATTATCGTATTCACTGGGCTGTCTATATTCTGAAAATCCAGATGATCCATCACATCCCCATTTGTATATTAGTGTTAGTTCAGAATTATTACATGTATCTAAGTCTCTTTCGTCAAAAGTAGCGATGAGTCTTGATGCTGTACTATGAAGAAGTTCTGACAAACTAATGACTGCACTTCGGTTATCCACTGTTATCGGATGTGGCAAAATTTCCGATTTTCTTTTTAACAACAATGTACTTGATGGAAAAGGCCCACTTTTTTCTTTAAGCACCTTCCTTAAGATATCGTATTTATTTCTTGAAAGGCCCAAATTAAGAATCAGTGCTAGTGCATCTTCCACCGTAAAATGTTTACTATATTTTGGCGTTGGAATGCTTTCCACCATCCGTCTTAATCTTTTTGGAGACGCAACTGGTAGCACATCTACGATTTTGCCTGCTTCCTTAAGTTGAGTCTTCGCTACGTATTTATCAAGTCTTCTTGTTTAATCCTTTTGCTCCTGCGTTGAACGTTATCGTAATCTTTATTTGGCCGACCAAACTTCTTTGGGTATATTTCCGTAGATAGTCCCATATCTAACCAATCCTGATTTTTATTCTGAAATTTAGAAATTGATTTATTGCATTCACGTATCTTCTTTTCATATAATTTAAAAAAATTTTCAAGTTTTTTCGATAAATCGGTGTTTACAGATAAACCATATGTAGTAGATATTATGTACATCATTTGGTCTACCTTGTCCAACCGAGTAGTACCATCAGTGAGATTTTCCCACATTAATTTGCAGAGCGATTTATTTTTAATTGTTATCTCCATGATAGCTATAACTGAAATAATGACATTAAATTCATCGCAGCTTAAATATATAGCTATTTTACAAGCTACGAATACAAAACCGATACAAATATCAGGTAAAACCATACCCATATTGGAGATGTGCGCGCAGGTACCTTTGCCCTTGTGGGTATATAAATATACTTATATTTATGTATATAAATTCTTATATTTTATTGTATTTAAGTAAAGAAAGTATTTAATAACAGCTTCAAGAGTTCATAAAAATGTGGGTTTGTTTGAGTATCAGATAAAACACGTAAATTGTTACCTGAGGTGTTATATTTCTGTATACATTTTAAGACTGATATAATGGCAAAGGAATACATATTATGTACCGTTGAATAGACAATTATATCTACTATTGTAATAACATAGAAAAAATTAAAAAACATTTGTAGTAAAGAAAATAAGATCAATAATTTAGACAAAAATAAAAAATGTAGAAAATTAAAATTTTTAATCAAAATTGGATTTCGAATATTTCAAAAAGTATTCAAGGTAGGAGAATAATTTTTTTTCAGTTTGCAAAGCTAAACGTATACTATTGATTTAAATTAAAATAATTCCCAATTTATAATTTTAAAATACTTTTTTCTTATTGGGAAAAATTGTGTTAGAAAAATTTTAGAATTTTTAGAAAATCTCCTCTCCTGCCTACATTTATGTGTAGGATGTCAAGAATTTCTTGCAAATTACTTAAAACAAATTTATTTATAATAAAAAACCAAAAAATTTACAAAAACGACCGTGCAATTTTTTTGCCACATCCGTAAATCGGATTTTTTGGAAAAAAAATTGCTAGTTTTCGACCAATGCTGAATGTAGAGTGCACCAACAACAATCTCTAAAATTTATTTCACGGCCTTTCTCAATGTCTCCTTTCTCAGAAACAATCAAAGTTTTTATCAAATACTTAATAATTTTTTAAAATATTCCAAAAAAATTAAGATTACTTTTTTCACAAAATATACCAAATTTTTTCATAATTTTTAAAAATCCAAATTGCAAAATTATTCCTTGCGACAATTTTTGAGATATCAAAAAAAAATTTTTTTTTATATGAATTGTAATGAAGTTTTCTTTCAAAAACATTAAAACATACTGATTTTTGCCAAGTAATAAAGAAGTTATGTACTAACGAATAAAAAAAGTCAGGGCCAAAAATTAAAAAATAAATTTTTCAAGTCAAATAACTTGGAAACTGAAAGAGATAAAATGGTACTCTTTGCATGTTTTATTTTTATTTCTTAACGTAGATTGTCCCGCTGAAAAAATTATTGAAATCGGTCCCTATTTACAAAAGTTACAAGGTCCGAAAGAATTTCAATACCCGCACTTTCCCACTTTGAGGCTGTTTGGAGCTACCATGTCTTACAACAGAGTGCCTCAAAATATGCTTTCTAAAAATTATAATACTTCTACTTTCGAAAACAGTTGGTTTCATCGAAATCGGTTAACTAGTTCAAAAGTTGCGGACTTTTTACCACTTTTTTTTTAATTCACGCCACTGTGCGTTGTAGCCTTACAATTATTATATCTAATAAAAAAAAAAGATTTCACAAATTGATTACAAAATAATTTTTTTTATACATATTTTTATTTATTGTATCCTCAAATATGAACTAACAATAAGTATTCAAATCTTAAATATAAAATATAGTTATTAGGCCCGACCACTGTCGGACATAAATTTAGAGATAGTTATATATAACTCATAAAGGCCGTTTCACACTATAATACAAGTATTAATACTTTTGTTGAAAATGCAACTCTGACATGTTGAGTTGTTATTGTCTTTTGAAATTTTTGAAACAGAAATTTGATTAGGGATGCATTTTCGTCAACAGTATTAATACTTGTATTATAGTGTGAAACGGCCTTAAGTAGTGATAATCAAAAGGGAAAAAAGTTAAAAGTGTTTTCAAGCAGTCCCATCTGGAGTGTTGAGTATAAGAGTCCTTGTATCCCTCTTTTTTAGCCGGATCTGTCCAGTAAAGTTCAAAATATTACGAGCAAGCGGATTAGGATGTGACTCGAGTTTTGTTAAATATTTGCCTGCATATTTTGCAATTTCTTCAATCACTAGTGGCATGTTTAGATCACGATGTATATTTAAATTTTAATATACCATGGAGCCGATGTTATGAATCGCAAAATTTTATTTTGCCTCCGTTGGATTCTCTCGACATTGGAAGCTGAAGCTGTGCCCCATAGTTGAATTCCGTAGCACCATATAGATTTTAAAAGCGACTTGTATATCAAAAGTTTGAAATCTAGATTGAGGGTTGAATCCCTACCAATCAGCCAATGCACCTGAGTTAATTTTAGTTTCATTTGTGTTAACTTAGAGTCAATGTGATGTTTCCAAGTAAGCCGTTGATCAAGGTGTAAACCAAGATATTTCACATGACTATGTTGAGGGACAACTTGATTGTTAATCCAAATGGTTGAACAAGTATCTCTTCGTAATGTATATGTTACTTGAAGACACTTTTGTTTTTCGTTTACCTTAATTCTCCATAAGTTTAACCATAGTTCCAGCTGGGTAATGTGTTCTTGAATATATCGGGATGCCTCGTAAGGATTTTCATGCATACTAAGGAAGGCTGTATCATCAGCAAATGTGGAAGTGTGGATATTGCTGCTCAGGGGCATATCACAAGTATAAATCAAATACAAAACTGGCCCCAGTATACTCCCCTGTGCCACACCGGATGAGATAATTTCAGGCATACTCATAAGGTCTCGTTCCAGGCAGTAATGTAACTTTCCAAAAGACTTACAACGTTTATTGGTAGGTATGTCTTTAATTTTAAAATTAGGCCCTCATGCCACACTTTATCAAATGCCTGAGAAAAGTCGATAAACAGCGCAGAAAAATACTTCTTTTCTTCGAATGTTCTTCTTATAAATTGGACCAATCTATGAGTTTGTTCAATGGTGCTATGCTGACTTCTAAAACCAAATTGATGGTCCGGTATGCACCCACTATTAACTAGAATTGGGGACAATTTTGTCATGAGCGGTTTTTCGAAAAGCTTTGACATTGTTGATAGGAGACTTATTGGCCTATATAACTATATAACTTGGTAAGATCTTTGCCCGGCTTTGGAATCATTTTCACTTTGGCAAGTTTCCAGCTGTGTGGATAATACTCCAGTCGCAAAATGGCATTAAAAATAAATAACAGTATTCTAATTGCAATACGAGGCAACTTCATCAGCATTTGGTTACTAATTCCATCACAAAAAAAAATAAATATATTAAAAAATTATAGCGTTTTTTCCGACAAAATTTGCTTACTCTAAGAAAATATTTGTTTTTTGATCGACTAAAATATGTTATCTCAAAAAATATACGCAAACCATTGCAAAATATTTTTTAGCAGACCTATAAATTAGTAAGAATATATAAACCATAAACCATAAACCATGGAAGGACATCATTTATTTTACAATAATGATCGAATTATCTGGTTTTTTTCGTTCTATTGAAAAGTTAATTTTTTTGAGTTGAGGAGGTTTTTGTAGTAATCTTACACATATGCTTTGTAGTAAATATTTGATGTTTCACTGGAAACAAAAGAAATTTTTGGTTGAATTTGACTTCAATAAAATCAGGGTTTATTAAATATACTCGTATTTCTAGTAAAATCACAATAAAAGATTTTTAATAATAAAACAAGATTTTTTTGGTCGATTTGAAGATTTTTGGAAAATATAAGGTGTGTTCCACAAGATTTTGTTAAAGTTTGGACTAATGAGAGTAAAAACAAAATAACTCTCTGAATGTGAAAAAGTAATCCAAAATTGCTGGAACGCAAAAAACCATAATTGACCATCTTGAAATACTAGTGCTGCTTACTTTTTAAATTAAATTTTATTTTAGTGATTTTAGTCGCTTAAAACGCATAACATTATAAAAACATAAAATTTGCATCATTGACAACAGCTGCAAAAAGTAAATGAAAAAAATCTCCAAAAAAGTAGAAGTTACGTGAATTATTTAAAAAATCATAAAAATCATTTTTTTTATATTAAAGAAACGGAAAAATAAGCACAAATGTACTTACAACTTATGCTTTATTTCAAAATCCTTCCATTTTGCTTTTTAATAAATCTGTGTGTATAAACTTTTTTTTCTAATTTTTTTTTTTTTTTTGGGGGGTTTGGTATAATTTGGCTAGCTACTGAGAGCAAAGTGCCAGGTTCTACAACAAATAGAAGCTTTCTCAAGGCCCCATTCGACCCACGCCTTCACGTAGGAAGTAGAGAATCCAAGAGTCCACTCCTAGGGTATAAATGGTCTCCACCAGTTAGTCTTCTTTAAGTTTGAGTTATATATGGTACTCCACCAGGTTCTTCAACAATAAATGGTCTCCACCAGTTAGTATGCTGCACATTTGAGTTATATATGGTACTCCACCAGGTTCTTCAACAAAATGCTTTTAATCCAGTCTCCACCAGTTTTTTTCCAATATTAAATAAGTCAGTCTCCAAGTATTAAAAAGTTTTATCAAATCTCTTTTGTCACATTAGTATGGCACATTTGAGTGTTCTATTTGGTCTCCACCAGGTTCTCCAACAAATTGCTCTTAAATTGCGTATTCTATTTGGTCTCCACCAGATTCTTCAACAAATCGTTAAGTTTCATCAAATTTCTTGTAGTGTCACACAAGCCATCAAAAAGTTTGGTTATATGTACATAAGTCTCAGTAAAAGCCGTAGAAAAAATCATCAAAAGTGTAACAAATCACGAACAGTTATACATAATACATATGTATACATAACAAAACGATTGCATATGCCAATGAAAAATTCCAGAAAGAGCCGCAATTAATTACGGTTAATCAAGGAAAAAACATTAACAATGCGACAGCCGCAAAATTCTCGAAGGCAAGACAACAACAAAATGCCTGGCCGCATTTAAGAAATAACTACGACGACGCGAAAAAGGTGTTCTCCCACCCAGAGTTAAATTACGACTCGTTTTTCTATATTTGTAAATTTTCTGATTAATATTTCAGTTTCATATGTAAACAAAAAACAGCTGATTATTCAATTTTTCTCCGAACTTACCCAGAAGAAAAAGTTCGTACTAGTGTGTACAGGAAATGAAAAAAATTACTCTCTCATTCGCTCTCAAAATTGCATAAAAATTGCTATCTGGAACGCTTTTGGATTACTTTGTACAAGTTCGGACTGTTTTGTTATGCATCTGGAACAGACCTATACACTATATGTTGCCATATACACTGCGTGCGGATTACTGTTCTATGGATATATTTATGTACATACATAATATATAAACATACAAATTCATTGGATGAAAAGCGTTTTAATGACTTCATTAATTAATAATAAATTTGTTTCACATGTAAATATTGTTGCCAAAATAATGATAATTAATATTTTAATAATTTTCAAGTTATATTGATGTAAGCCTAAGCAAAAGAATAATTAATAAATTTAGATTTATTATTTTATTTATTTATTAATATTGATATTACAGTGAAATCAATAACAATATTAGAGGGGTAGAAGCACTAGCTACTAATGCCATCGGCTATAAATTTAGATTATTTAATATTATTAAACTGTATTTTACTCAATATATGTATATGTACAATGGGCCGGGCGCACCCCCTAAAACATAACTTATCGCTATGAAATTTTTTTGTATTTTTTTTTTCACATAAAACTGAACCGATTTGGGGTTGAGAGTAAAAGAAATCAACAAAAAAAATTTTCCATACAATGCACGGCCACCGATTGCTTGTAAACAGCGCGCTGTTTTTCTCACTGTGCACAGTGAGACAGCCCTATAGTAACCGCGGCAAAAAATGGTTTTTGGCGTGTCGTCCAATTTGGATGAAGTTTTCACAGTATATTAACAGATATATGAGTAACAATTCCCTGAAATTTCAGCCTCATAACTTCATTACTTTTTGGTCTAGAGCAAGTCAAAGTTGAGGTATGCCAACGCGCTTGAAATATGTTAGTTCAATATGTAATATTCAAAAGCTTATTAATAAAAAAATACATAATAAATATAACTTTAAAGTATTTTGTTAATTAATTTAGTTGTTGTAGAATGAGTAGATGAAAGAAGAAATTTAAAAAAAAACATACAAACAAAAAATTTCTTAACAACAGAATTGTGGTGTAAAAATTTAACATTTTACATTTTCAATGGACTAGGAAATATAGAGCAGCCCCTCGCCCTAGGTGCAGACTTATATCAAATGAAAGATTGAAGTCTCAGCTTTTATTTGAAGTAAAGGACATATAGCAAAAGTTTGCAAAAGTAATTTAAACATACAAAATACTACAAAAAATACGCAACGCGCACATTCTGTCGCTATAGGTATGTTAGCATGTTTACTTTACTTTTATTTTTTTAATTATTAATTATTTTTTTGCTGTTTATTATTATTAAAAAATTATTGACAGAATGAAAAAAAAATTTCTTTTTATTTCATTTCAATGGCGTAATAGTGGGAGTGTTATTGTAATTTTTGCATGCAACATTACAGTAAATATCAAATTTGAAGGTTGAATTTTTTTTTAACTGGAATTGTCTCAAAAATAACCTGTGCAAAATTTCAAAGCTCTACAATGACTCCTTGTATTTAATGCCGGTGTTGTTTCACTGTGCAGCGCAGTCAACTTTAAACTTCACACAGCAATAAAATAATAAAAAAAACGCTTATAAATTCAATAAATAAAATCTTTTGGTATTATGATTTTATTTAAAGTTTTATTTAAAGCTTTAAATTAATATATTTGTTTCCTCTTAATCAGGCTCAAGGTCATAATCATTTAAATAAAACTCTTTTTGTTTTATTAAATTATTGATATTCTTATATCTTTTATTTTTTCAATATTTCGAACACCTTCGGTGTCCTTCTTCAGGAAAAATTCTATATAAAGGACAAAAAACAAAATAAAAACATATGTATGTACATTAAATATATATGTAAATACAAATTTCAATTTTATATACATAAATACAACAAAAACATATTATTATCTTACTTAGAGTAAGGTCGTCAGCTGTCCGCTTTGAGAAAGAGTCAAATTCTTACTAAAAACCTGTTTGTTTATTTTCTTATTTTTGTTTATGTTTAGCTAATACATGTCTATATGTATGCGCGCAATTTTCTGTGTCTGTTTATAGTTCATCCTTATATTCGCGGGAGTATTAATTATATGTAACATCTCTATTGTAAATCTCTTTTTGTAATTATTTTCATGTTGTAATATTGTTGTATTAGTGATATCAGGCGAGTGTCCACTTATTGCACAGTGGGCTGCTAATGCTGTTTTTGGTCAGTTGTTCCTTTACGTGTTTTGTAATCAGATTTATGTGCGGCTAATCTGATTACAAAACACGTAAAGGAACAACTGACCAAAAACAGCATTAGCAGCCCACTGTGCAATAAGTGGACACTCGCCTGATATCACTAATACAACAATATTACAACATGAAAATAATTACAAAAAGAGATTTACAATAGAGATGTTACATATAATTAATACTCCCGCGAATATAAGGATGAACTATAAAACAGACACAGAAAATTGCGCGCATACATATAGACATGTATTAGCTAAACATAAACAAAAAATAAGAAAATAAACAAACAGGTTTTTAGTAAGAATTTGACTCTTTCTCAAAGCGGACAGCTGACGACCTTACTCTAAGTAAGATAATAATATGTTTTTGTTGTATTTATGTATATAAAATTGAAATTTGTATTTACATATATATTTAATGTACATACATATGTTTTTATTTTTGTTTTTTGTCCTTTATATAGAATTTTTCCTGAAGAAGGACACCGAAGGTGTTCGAAATATTGAAAAAATAAAAGATATAAGAATATCAATAATTTAATAAAACAAAAAGAGTTTTATTTAAATGATTATGACCTTGAGCCTGATTAAGAGGAAACAAATATATACATTTTCTAAGGTCGAAGAAAAAATTATCAATACATACGCTTTAAATTAATATTATATTATGAGTGTTCTTTCAGTAAAGAGAAAAAAGTTTAAAGCCTAAATCCCTCTATTGGCATAACGTGCCGATTTTAGTCGGCTGACTGAAATAAAGTTATAAGTATTAAGCTAAATTGGACGTATTTTTTAACTGGTTGAAATATAAGGACATAATTGCCCCACACTACATTGGTAATGGAGACATATAGACTAATTACGAAATTAATTGAGAAATAAGGAAATTTTGGTTTATTACTGACGACTTTATTGCAGTGAGCCGACGAAAATCGGTACATTGTGCCGATAGTGGGATCCCGGCTTAAGAGCGTTGTTTGGAACGTTTTTTAATATGTAAAATAACTAATTACATTTCGTGTTTTGTTTAGTTGTTTAAAAATTTTGGTTATTTTTCACGTTTTCAAGAAATGTGATAAATGTAATATAATTTTTTTTTTGGTTGTGATAGCACTGATCACATACATACATACATACTCATTTTTGGTTTCTAGTTTTGCTGATGATTTTGCTTTTTGACTACTTTTGCTGCTGACTCAATGTTATTATATTGCTGATTCGATGCTATTAACATGCTACTTCAATGATGTTGTAGCACTACCTCAATGTTATTAACATACTAGCTCAACATTTTCTACCCAGCTAAAAAATATGTATGGAGCATATATGATATCCCATATGTGGTTCGGATCCGAAAAATGAGGGTATATGACCATATATGATAATATATATTCATAAATTTTCATACATGTACATACATACATATGTGTAAATTCATATTCATATTTATTACAATTACTTTTTTAAGAGATTAAACATTGAATTTGTATTTGATGAAACATTTGTTTGGATAAATAATTAAAAACGAACTAAAAGACATTTTATTCATCGTTTTACGAGAAAAGGTGCATCGATTATTTAAAAAACACAAAACTCATCTTCGTACATGAATTTAATTTAATAAGAATTTTGATTAAAAACTGATGCAATTAATCATTAAAAAATTATTTGTTTTTATACCAACACTAGTTTTCCATAAAATTTTTCGCAGTAATATGAACTTTGTTTCTTAAAAATATCCAGAGTATTTTCTATAAAATTAATAACTGAAATATCTTTTTGATTATTTCATTTATTTAATAGGGTCTCAATTAGGGTTTGGGAAACGGGAATTCCCGGGCGGGAAATCCCGGGAAATGTCTGTCTAATATTCCCGGGAAATTTTTGAGATTTTCCCGGGAAAACGGGAAATTTAAAGTGCATGTTATTCCATAAATATATAGAATTTATAATCCAATTTTACTTTAATATAAAAACTTATTATTTTTTTATATATTACAAAAGTTCGTTTGAATGATTGTATGACAAAATTTACACGAACGTTGACACGTTTTTCATTGTCTGTTTAAACACTTACATATACCTTGTTCGAAGGAAATTTTTTAATCTTAAAATTTAAATTCAGTTTTTGTTTTAAATGTAACTGTAAGAAAGAAAGAATTCTTTCGACTCCGATAAACAAGAAGTAAAATGTCCATGTTTTTTTAATATAAAACAAAAATGTGAGCTATTCAAATCTAGTCTGAAATTTCATAAAAATTCCATTAAATTGAGGTCATACCATATCTCCTAAAAGAAGTGGAATAAATTGTATAAGTATCAATGATTGCAGTGATATAATCGTTTCCTAAAGTAAATAATTCGATGCTAAGCGAACTTGAAGTGATTTTTCGCCGAATTAGTGAACAAATTTTGAAAAGTGTAGTGAAAATTTTAAGCTGTAAGAACTCTGAGTTGACGAAACTTAAATTGATTACAAGTAGACGCTATTATGGAAAC
>OX101754.1:45750368-45770368 GCA_944452675.1 Tachina lurida
TTCAGGTATCAGCTATCAGATCAGCTTATCAGGAGCTGCTCTGGTTTTCAGATCAGCTTATCAGGAGCTGGTCTGGTTTTCAGATCAGCTTATCAGGACCTGATCTGGTTTTCAGATCAGCTTATCAGGAGCTGGTCTGATTTTCAGATCAGCTTATCAGGAGCTGGTCTGGTTTTCAGATCAGCTTATCAGGAGCTGGTCTGGTTTTCAGATCAGCTTATCAGGAGCTGGTCTGGTTTTCAGATCAGCTTATCAGGAGCTGCTCTGGTTTTCAGATCAGCTTATCAGGAGCTGGTCTGGTTTTCAGATCAGCTTATCAGGACCTGATCTGGTTTTCAGATCAGCTTATCAGGAGCTGGTCTGATTTTCAGATCAGCTTATCAGGAGCTGGTCTGGTTTTCAGATCAGCTTATCAGGAGCTGGTCTGGTTTTCAGATCAGCTTATCAGGAGCTGGTCTGGTTTTCAGATCAGCTTATCAGGACCTGATCTGGTTTTCAGATCAGCTTATCAGGAGCTGGTCTGGTTTTCAGATCAGCTTATCAGGACCTGATCTGGTTTTCAGATCAGCTTATCAGGAGCTGGTCTGATTTTCAGATCAGCTTATCAGGAGCTGGTCTGGTTTTCAGATCAGCTTATCAGGAGCTGGTCTGGTTTTCAGATCAGCTTATCAGGACCTGATCTGGTTTTCAGATCAGCTTATCAGGAGTGGGTCTGATTTTAAGATCAGCTTATCAGGACCAGGTCTGGTTTGCAGATCAGCATATCAGGCGTTGGTCTAGTTTTCAGATCAGGTTGTCAGGCAGCTGATCTGTAAAACAGATCAGGTTATCAGGAGCTGTTCAGATTTTCAGATCAGATTATCTGTTTCAAATTGGGTCATCAGTTTACAAGTAGCTGGACATTTATATCATTTAGATGAATGAAGTTTAAGGCCAGATAAAATGCGAAAAACTATACTATTATGTAGTCAAATTGTTTTCTATGACGATCATCACTTAATTCAGTATCTTTCCTTATAATCAAAATTCCATATTTTTAATTCCAACACGATTTATATTTTTCTCATATTACTTAAACATTCTAACTACATTATGATTATTTCCTATCAAATATTTGGTGATTCTAGTATAAGTTTGACATTAGTAGAACGCATCAACATTCTTATCTTACCCCATACAAAAATATGCTTCTCACACACACAACATGGTTAAATATCATATTGGTATTACTTCTAGCTTTCTTATAAGAAATAACAGATTCATTATCTGTAAATGTGTAATACCCATGACTTTCATTAATGAAATTAATTACAGGTATTTATATTTAGGTTGTTAGAGAGATTTTGAGTTTAAATATGAAGATGTTTTCAAGTTTTAGTCCAGTAGAACTGTCTAGCCAACCACTCATATTATTATTATTTTTTTTATTTATTTTTTATTTATTTTCTTTATTTATTTTTTATTTATTTTTTTTTTCCAATTTAACAGACCAACTATTCTTGCACGAATAGTAATTGATAGAAGGGAACTATGATTTATTTTTGAGCTAACGTTTGATGACTCATCAAAATTTCATACCAAGGTATTTTTATGTTGTTTTGACTATGAGTATGGGTCAATATTTATGAAATACCTTTCCTAAATATTGGTGCATGCACATAGTCAAAACAAAGTATGCTTTAAGTGTTTAAAACCAGTATTACCATAAAAATGGTGGTTTTAAACTCTTAAAATATACTTTGTTTTACTAACCGCATTTTGTAACTAAATGCATTTCATAAATATTGAAGCATACTCAGAGTCAAAATATCCTTTGTTTTGAGTATGAGTATGGCTCATTATCTCTTATTATAGAAAAAATAGTATGATTATATGATATCAGAAATCATGTTTTCTGTTGTCATATGACCATACTATTTTATTATTTCTATAGTAATAGATAATGAGCCATACTCATACTCAAAACAAAGGATATTTTGACTCTGAGTATGCTTCAATATTTATGAAATGCATTTAGTTACAAAATGCGGTTAGTAAAACAAAGTATATTTTAAGAGTTTAAAACCACCATTTTTATGGTAATACTGGTTTTAAACACTTAAAGCATACTTTGTTTTGACTATGTGCATGCACCAATATTTAGGAAAGGTATTTCATAAATATTGACCCATACTCATAGTCAAAACAACATAAAAATACCTTGGTATGAAATTTTGATGAGTCATCAAACGTTAGCTCAAAAATAAATCATAGTTCCCTTCTATCAATTACTATTCGTGCAAGAATAGTTGGTCTGTTAAATTGGAAAAAAAAAAAAATAAAAAATAAATAAAGAAAATAAATAAAAAATAAATAAAAAAAATAATAATAATATGAGTGGTTGGCTAGACAGTTCTACTGGACTAAAACTTGAAAACATCTTCATATTTAAACTCAAAATCTCTCTAACAACCTTAATATAAATACCTGTAATTAATTTCATTAATGAAAGTCATGGGTATTACACATTTACAGATAATGAATCTGTTATTTCTTATAAGAAAGCTAGAAGTAATACCAATATGATATTTAACCATGTTGTGTGTGTGAGAAGCATATTTTTGTATGGGGTAAGATAAGAATGTTGATGCGTTCTACTAATGTCAAACTTATACTAGAATCACCAAATATTTGATAGGAAATAATCATAATGTAGTTAGAATGTTTAAGTAATATGAGAAAAATATAAATCGTGTTGGAATTAAAAATATGGAATTTTGATTATAAGGAAAGATACTGAATTAAGTGATGATCGTCATAGAAAACAATTTGACTACATAATAGTATAGTTTTTCGCATTTTATCTGGCCTTAAACTTCATTCATCTAAATGATATAAATGTCCAGCTACTTGTAAACTGATGACCCAATTTGAAACAGATAATCTGATCTGAAAATCTGAACAGCTCCTGATAACCTGATCTGTTTTACAGATCAGCTGCCTGACAACCTGATCTGAAAACTAGACCAACGCCTGATATGCTGATCTGCAAACCAGACCTGGTCCTGATAAGCTGATCTTAAAATCAGACCCACTCCTGATAAGCTGATCTGAAAACCAGATCAGGTCCTGATAAGCTGATCTGAAAACCAGACCAGCTCCTGATAAGCTGATCTGAAAACCAGACCAGCTCCTGATAAGCTGATCTGAAAATCAGACCAGCTCCTGATAAGCTGATCTGAAAACCAGATCAGGTCCTGATAAGCTGATCTGAAAACCAGACCAGCTCCTGATAAGCTGATCTGAAAACCAGATCAGGTCCTGATAAGCTGATCTGAAAACCAGACCAGCTCCTGATAAGCTGATCTGAAAACCAGACCAGCTCCTGATAAGCTGATCTGAAAACCAGACCAGCTCCTGATAAGCTGATCTGAAAATCAGACCAGCTCCTGATAAGCTGATCTGAAAACCAGATCAGGTCCTGATAAGCTGATCTGAAAACCAGACCAGCTCCTGATAAGCTGATCTGAAAACCAGAGCAGCTCCTGATAAGCTGATCTGATAGCTGATACCTGAACTAATAGGTGATACCTGATCTAAAGGCTGATACCTCTTATTTGCTATTATTAAACATGGATGAGAAAATTTTCAAAACAGTTGGTGTTGATAAGAAGTGTCTTGAAGAAAAAGCTTCGTAGTATAAAAACTGGTGAAATAGATACACGTGAACAACTAAGAGATATATTTGATCCTAAAACAGAACCTCTCAAAGAATTCATGAATAATTCAAAAAATATTGAAAGAATACACAAGAAAGAACAAAGTAAAAACAATATAGAATCTGAAAATAGTACAAGTATTAAAGCCTCAGAAACCATCAGTCAAAATAGAAAGAAGTTAAAGAAACTTTCAAAAGGAACAATATTTGATAATGCCATCTTATTTAATGATGCTAATACTGTGAATGATTATGATGATGAAGAAGATGATTTTTACCCACAGCCTTCCAACACCGAAGATACTTATATTGACTTATTAGTCTTGAAAGGAAGAAATTAATTAGATACAAACTATGGCTCACCTAAAGATTTCAATAATGAATGGAAATTAGGTGATAGAAATCTAAAACTGAATAAAGATGAAATACAAGTTGATGGTCAAATATGGGGTTTAAAAGTGGGTTTATTTTCTTTAGTGATTGATAAAACGTGAAAATACTATGACAAATTTGATTTTGAAAACTAAATAAAATATATAATTTCTACCAATGCATACATAAAGAATCATCATCATTCACTAAACTAAACTAAAGGATTAATTAATAATTGGAGTGTGAAATAAAATTAACGATAGAAGATAGGTATAAAATTGAAAAAGATATTCTAAAAATTAAATCCTCTTTTGACAAACAAATTGAAGAGCTGAGCGATAAAATTTATTAACTACATTTTAGTATAAATAGCTGAAAGTGTATCAAATAGATCAGAACACTCTCTAAAAAACTGTAAAACAACTCAATGTCCTTAAAAAAATTTTAGTAAACGAACTCCATAATAAATTTCGAAAATTGTTTGTGCATTGTAGTGATGTAATGAATGGAATAGATGATCTTTTACGGAGCTGATTTAGGTGAAGTGGGTAGCTTTTCTTGAGAAAATAGAAATTATTGATTTTTGTAGACTGTAACTGACACATTCTAAAAGTTTATATGGTGAGTATCGTTGAAAATAAAAGCTGCACGCGAAAAAACCGAGGCAATGGAAAATATTTTTGAAATGATATGAGTATCACAACAAAAAATACAAATAGATGTTGGTAAAGAATTTTTAATAAACACTACAAAATTCATGCATAAACAGAGGATTAAAAATTTCATAATATGAAAGCATTAATAGTAGAATAAATTAATAGATCATTTAAAGGAATTATGTGTTAAGAATTTAGCTATAATGGTTCATATAAGTGGATTGATATACATAAAGATTTACTTAATGCCTACAATAGAAAAGTTCATCTCATCATTAAAATATTTCCGATTAAAGTTAACTCAACGAATGAGAAAAAGGTGCAAAATACAGTATACACTAATTTGAAGATGTACAAAATGATGAAATTTAATGAAAATATAAATAAAATTAAAAAGGAAAAATCTAGTTTGCATTGGTTTTTTTGAAGGATTGATTAGGAATGTTAGGTCTCAGGGAAGATAATTAGCCTAATGTACTGGAATTCTCTAAACTTGGCCACAACACACCATATTATCACTTTTAATAGTAAAAGGTGTATATTTTCCATCTCGAAAGCTCTAGCACACAAAATTTTAAATTGTGAATATGGGGTTATTATAATAGATATTCACTCTGTTCATTTCTAGATAAACTAAGAAAATTGGACTTTGATATCCAATCTTTAACAATGTACATGTGTATGAATGGGTATCAAACATACTTACTAAATAAATACAGAATTCAACTAGAATCATGCTGAAACATGCATAAATTGTAAAATGGAATGTAAACAGATCTTACTTTATATCTGTATGAATATGAAATAAATTTACCAAAAAATATTGGAAGCATGCCGAAGCATGTATAATTAAAAAAAAAAAAAAAATCCTCACGTCATACTTTTATAAGCAAAGAAATTTTAAGACTTTGTGGGAAATCAAATACATACATATGTATCTACTTTGTTAAAAACTCCAAAGAGTGAATTCGTAATTCTAATAGTATAGATTTTTAATTGAAACACCACTAAATGTTGGACTGTCGCGTCACTATCGATAGAAGCATGCTAAAGCATGCATGCTAGCAAAATATTAAACTTGTTAGAAGGTTATCAGAAAGCTATTTTCTAATCATTAATTTGTAGACAGCAATTGTATCTGAATCAACTCAACTCATGAATGAATTGTATACAGGTATGAATGATGATGATGAGGACTTTTTCTAAGTGAGAAATGATTCCATCTGAATGCGATACAACGCAGCCTACGTTAACCACAATAACGTCAAGGGGTCAAACACCAAATCTTATATAGAAACACTTGAAGTAAAAATGCTCTCAAACATAGATATTCCAATATTTCTAACACTTTATGAAAACACTGATGGTGAATTGATGATGGAGGTAAATGTGTTATTTTAGATCGACTTTCTAGAATAGTTGATTATTAAAGATGTATTTCTTTGTATATGAACTAATTTCTACGTACATACATACATATATTTACCTATATGTATGTATATATTAATACTTTTAAAATTATATAAATATTTTCTCCCAGTCAGCATTTTATGAAATTAATGATCATATTCGAGTCTTTTTCGACTCCTCCGCGCGATTAAAATAAGCATTTATGCGCTCGTTTTCGAGTCGAAAATGACTGTTCTTTCGGGAGAAAATGGTACCCTAGCCGGGAGTCTTCTAAAAGAGTCTTTTATGACTCGCGTTTCTGATCAATTTCGACTCGCTTTCGAGACAGTTTGTGGTATTACTTACAATCAATTTTTTTTGTTTTAAATTTATTTTTTTAATTTTATTTTTATTTTTTTGATTTTACTGCACGAGCTTGCTGTTTGTTTTTATTTTTTAAACAAATCACTTTCTAAGTATTTCTGGGAATCATTTTCGAGCCTTATTTTAAACGCAGAGCTGATAAATCAGTTTTTGATCATCTAAGGCAGTCGAAAAAGACTCAGTTTGGTGAAACAATCTTCCACATGCTGACTGGGCTATTTCCAGTAGTAAAATCTGAAAAAATAGTAGTGACACATTAGAAGAAAAAATTAATAAAATAAAAAGAGAGAGACTGACTGACCAACTGATACGATCACTCTGTCTGACAGATACAAAAAGCTCACTTAAATATATTAGAAATATATACGCAATATGCTAAACTTTAATAAAATGAGAAAAAAAAACACTTCATCCAGAACATCAAATAAAAGCCATAGGCGCTCACCTTTCATAAAATAAACATACACTCGTACCTTATTAATGTAAACATATTATCAGTATGAAGTAACACAATCTGAAGAATAAAAAGTTTAAAATTTAATTATCCCTAACGCTGACAAAGAGTAGACAGAAATACTGACATACAAAGTCATATTGTATACTAGAGGAGCAGTTGAGAGGTCAGACCTAAATTGTAAGAAAACGACTTCGTTTTCTGTTGATCGCTATTCCAGAAGAAAATAAGATTGTTCATTATGAATTAACTAATTTAAAAGTACATTTAGGTTCAGTCTCATATCCATATGATGCTGATCTTAAAATAAAATTTATAAATAAACGTAATGCAATTCTATATAGTTATTATATGTATCTAAGATTCCAGCAAAGGTAGTATATGAAAGAATCTCATGCGTTTCTACCTGTACCAGAGTTTAAGATAAAAGCTCCTTTTATTCAATAGCGGGGCAATTGAATAAAATTTTAATTTGAAATAGTAAGCAAAGAAATCAGCTTACTGTATTCTTATTCATGATCGTATAATAGAATACATATATACCCATCAAAGGACAAGTTCGAAAAGTCTTATAAATTGAGTAATATGGAAACAACATAATTTTTATAGACGTACAAGGTTTCAAAAGTAATTAAAATGATTTCATCGCAAAAGAAGTAGCGATTGTTTTCAACAATTACGAATATAATAATTTCATTATAAAACTCAATAATCAATAAAAAAATAAAAAAAGAAGCAAGCTGGCTAACAAAAAACTATCGTTACATAAGCTGTACTGCTGGATCAGTTTCATTTAAAAATGTTTATAAATGTATAAAAGGCAATGCAAGATGTTCTAAAATAAATGTAAAAATATTTTTAAGAATGAAGATAACCTACATCAACTTTAAACAAATGTAAATTAAATATAGGAAATATTTCTATTATAGTTACTATTATTCTAAAGTATGTATCTTAAGGAATTTAGTTTTACTTAAAACAGCAAATCCTCACAAACTATTAAGTAAATACAGATAAAAGTTAAAACAACGTTTTTTTAATTTCAAATAAAAAAAACTATGAAGATATTTGACATCTATATATGAAAGACCAGGCGAATATTTAGAACAACAACAAAAACAAAAAAAATGTATTCAAACACGGAGGCAAACACTTATTTGTATGTACATACATATGTACATACATACATAAAATCAATTTGTAGATATGTATGTACACATAATATCAAATTTCTTATCAATACTCAAATATTTATTAGATCTTGACAATCACACTTACATATCTACATCATAAAAATATATGAACAACGCAAACCATTCAGTCAGAGCACATGCCCAAGCTAAACGACCTTATTATGGACAGAGAAACTATAAATTCCCATGATCGTATGAAAAGAAGTTCAGCGAAAGAAGCCGGACGTAGTTAAATAAACAAAATCTGTAATATAAACAAATTTCTCGCAGGCAGACTTTAAAGCTGGACAATTTTAAGCATGATAAAATACCCAGCAACCTTGAGTATGAAAATATACTTATGTATATGTATCAGATATATGAGAATATTTTATAGAACCAAATCTCGATATTGAATACAATTTATTTCTACGTACATAAAACTACTAGCGTGAGAAAATCATACGTACACACACGCACACACACATATATACCAGATTTCATCTAAGAAAAATTCAGATTATTTCAACAAGACACCACCCCTCACAAAACACGGCCAACCTTAAATTCCTACAGATATACATACAAAAATTCTCACGGTCATTCCTACAAACAACACTGACAACAACACAAATCACGACCAGCCTTAAACTCCTACGAACATGCATACAGATTCCCACGCATACATATCACTCGTACGACAACACCCTCACCTATCCTCAAATCACTAATAGCATTAAACTCCTATAAACATATGTTTATACACACAGACATATTACTACACCAACCTCACCTACCCTAAATCATGATCAGCCTTAAATTTTCACAGACATACATACATACAGATTCCTACGTATACATATTACAACAACATCCTCACCTCTCTTAAATCACGATCAGCCTTAAGCTCCTACAAATATATGGACATACATACACGCAGTCGATCAACCTCAACTACACCATACCCCCTCCCAATAACAGCCTCGCCTAAATTCCCCCGGACAGACACATCCACAAATTCCCATGGATACATACTACTCGTACAACAACATCCTCACCTACCCCAAATCACTATAAGCCTTTAATTCTTACAGACTTGCAACACCTGCATACACGCAGTCGATCTACCTCAACTACATCCCGCCCCCTGTCAATCAAACCCTCACACAAATTCCAACAGACAGGTATACACACACACATACACTCAATCCATCTACCTCAACTACACCACGCTCCCCCGGCCAATCACAGCCTCGCACAACAGACAGACAGACAGACACATCCATAAACTCCCTCGGTTATATATTACAACAACAACTCCACCCACCCAAGTCACGGTCAGCCTTAAACTCCTATATTAGCATTAGCAATAATAATTCCCGTCTGAATTATGAAAAATCATTTTCCCGTCGGCATTTGAAAAAATAATAATCATGTTTTGCCGTCAGCATTTGAAAAAAATAATATTCATGTTTTACCGTAGGCATTAGGAAAAATAATCATGTATTGCCGTCGGCATTAGGAAAAATTAATTTTCACTATTTCACCCCCATTAGTATTAGGAAAAATCATTTCATGATTTTCCCTTTGGTAATAGGAAAAATAATTTTCATGATTTTCCCGTCGGCATATACATACATGCATTACAAAAAGAAAAACCTCCAACCTATGAACCCACTTAACGTATTCCCACAAAAAACAAAATCACCCGTTCACACAATTAATGCCACCTCAAAAAAAAATCACCCGTTCATACAAAGTTAATGTAAACAAAAAAACTCCTTATGTAAACAAAAAATTCCTTATGTAAACAAAAAGTTGGACGGACTTATTGATCCACCCTCGTAGGGTATCAAATTTCACAAATTTCCAAGAATTTTAAAATTTGGGTAATTAAAATTTTAAAATTTCAAAATTTTAATTGCGGCCGAATTGGTAATTCACTACTACTGAGCTTGTATCAACACTTGTTATATACTTTATATCATTGTTATTAAAATTTTAAAATGAGATAAAAAATAATTAATTTATCACTAATGCAAATACTTTAAACGGACGGCTAATGTATCGGAGACATTCAACCGTCGATAAATGTTTTCACATGGCATAGACATTTGAAAACACATGTCTGAACATAAGAAAATAGAACATGCTCTAATTGAAAATTTGTCTTATGTTTTTGCTTGTGTAAAATACACAAGCAAAGTTTTTGAGTCACCAACTACATGTTTTAACCGAATTATCTAAAATTTGACAGGAGCAATGTAAAAAACATGTAGTGTATAGGCACCTTAAGTGCGCCCTTGAATCGCACACGAAGGGTTGTACATTTTAATTTATTAAATGCATCTTATTTAGGAACCACTGTAAATATTCCCCAAATTTTTTTTGGTGATAAATAAACTAAATATTTGAACGGAAATCAATGAAAATATTTTCATTGACCTCTAGGAGGACAAAATCAGCGATATGACTGACATCCATATGCCGATAAAAAAGGCTTAGTACTTAGTATACGTGTGTGTAAAATTTAATGTTACTAATCGATGCTTAACACTGAGTTACAAAAAATTTTATAGAACTTTCTATATTTTCCCTGTCAGTTGGAAAATAGTTCATATAGAATGGACGAAGTACTCTCCAACCTCTTCACAAAACTCAAGCAAAACGGCACAAGTAGTTGATGTCCCAGCAAAATTATCCATTGCTGCTTTAAACACCAGAAATTTTTTTTCTTTCAAAGAGCTTTCAAGAAAGTCAACAAGGTCCTGAACTTGTGGTCCGGAAATTGTGCATATTTGTATCATTTCTAATGACTTTTACATAACGTTGTCATTGCAAAAAGTGCAATGATACGTATTTACAGCCTGAATTATAAGAAAAATCTGGCATAAGTTGCAAAATTGAACATAATCTTGAGAATTTTTGCTATAAGGTTTCATTATAAATAATGTTAGAATTTAATAACGCTGCGATTTTTAATGTCAAATTGTATGGAGGAACTCGTTAAAACCTTATACTAATATTTAAAAAATCTTATCCTTTATGACATTAATTTCATTTCCAAGCAATCGAGAGTAATTGCGAAATTCAATTTTGCATTAGTGAAATAGCTTCTAAATACATTATTTGGATATTGTTAATAACAGATTCTTGAAAAGTCTAAAATACGCACTTATTGATACCTTGGAAGTAGATGAAAAGTAATTCCTGAACAATTACTTCAACATTTTTTCCCTAGAAACTAGATTACCTAGCACTCCTTCAGTAGCATGGTGGCCAATCCAAAAGCATCGAATACTCGCGCTCCACAACACTAGTCCTATTCGAATAGTGCTTAAAAATGTTCAGTCCAAATCGGTCAATATTTAGAGGTTGCGATAGCTTAATGAGCTATTAAATTGGGTCACCAAAGCAACACCTCGTTCTGTACAGTCATTTACAACTTTTAAAAGTCTAGCCTTTTGTTTCACCGAAATAAAAATGGCGTCGTCTTTCCACTCTGTAGGATCCTTTGAAATAAATAATTGTGCCTTTTCTTGTCCATTATCGCACCAGCAAGAACATTTAGACAAAGCGTAAAGAGTTCACGGTAATCATCCCTTGGCTGTTGACTTTGTATGGCATCGGTATTATATTTATACATTTGGTGTTGGAGTTGAAGCAAGTCACTTGTATGGAATAGAGTATCATCTTCGATTTTGAAGTCTTCTTTATCAATATTTGGCCATTGATTTTAAAATCTCTTAAAAACATTAGCATGACCTCAAACATATGATGGATCCATAGTAGGTCTTTATTTAATCCTTTTCCAATTAAAGTACATGCACCTAGCCTTAAAAGAGTATTGGAAGTCGACATTCATCGCCACCTCTAAATATTGTCCCTTTGAGCCAATTTTTGGTATACACATAAAAAAACAAAATGAAACTTGTGGAGAAGCTATTGGGCTATACTTTTACTTTTCCATACAAGCGTGGACCACTCTAATAAGTAATGTAATAAAATCAGAGCTGTTAAATTTCGATTTCGATTAGTAATCAATTATATTACATTTTAAAAAGAATTGAAATGATTATATAATTGCCTTCAAAATAATTGCTGATAAATAATTGATTACGATTACTACTAATTGAGAAGTAATCTGAATTATTTAAAATTACTAAAAAATAGTCAAAAAGAATCAAAAGTAATCCGACTACTTTCAAAGATTACTTTTTTCTTCTTATATAATCAAAAAGAATCAAAAGTAATCCTTAGAAGTAATCGGATTATTTTTTGATTACTTTTGATTCTTTTTGATTAGTTTTAGTAATTTAAATAATTCAGATTACTTTTCCATTATTACTAACCGTAATCAATTAACAATCGTGCGAAACTGAATATACAGTAAGCCTCGGTTAATTACCTTATCAAAAATGTCATGATTTTTGGGGTAATTATCCGAGAAAGGTAATAAAGCGAAGGCGTTTAGTTACCTCATAGAGGTAGTTATGAGAATACGCTTAAATACTTTGAGAAATCCATTTATTTGAAATAAAATGCACATCCAGATGTATTTCTTTAAGTAAAATATTTTATTATGTACCAAAAACAATTAATATAACAAAAAATAAATAGGTAAGGTGCATATATTCGATTGCAGAACTTCATAAATATGTACTTTCGGTAGTTTTGGGCAAATAATCTATGATATTTTAGGGGAAATTTCAGTTTGGGGTAAAATATTACTGGGTAATTACACGAAATGGGTAATTAAACGAAAGTTAATTAAGGGTGGACTTTTGTGTGAAAAAAGAGTGTAAAAAACGGGGATTCAATATTTGGGGTAAATAAGCGATAAAGGTATTTAACCGATGGGTATTTGGGTTATACTGAAATCGTAATTAAATCATTACTACAACTTTAACACAAAAGTAATCAAATTAGTAATCATTACGATTACTAATCATTACTTAACAGCTTTGAATACAATATATATTTACAAAATAAGGAATAATTTCTATTTCAGAGTACATTGTAAAATTTCTAAGGTTTTCGTACAAAGAAAAAACAGCTGTTGTACAGTTGGTCAAATAAGTGCTATAAAATGTAGAAAAAAGTGCTGCATCAAATACTCTTACTTCTATATGAGATTTATTTTATGTTGAATTTTTTTATTACACAGCCTGTGTGTTAAAACCTGAATTTATTAAACTTAGAGCCATTATTATAACTCAAAGTTAGTTAAAAGTAGGATTTTATCGGACGTATAAAAAGTTTTTCGTCAGTACAATTGTAGCTTAACCTAAAGTGAGCGCTAAGTTAAAGGCAAATGTATTCTTCCTGGTAAGTTAAATTAAATTCATAATAGTGAATAGCGTTTTATACGTCCGCCAAATTCGACTTTTAACTAACTTTAAGTTGTAATAATGGCCCTTAAAGTGTGAATAGAAAATTAACTGCTCATGGTTTTAATGTTAGAATCAGAACTTTAAGTTTGAAAATTCCAAAAAATTGGGTTTTTTTAGAAAACTGCGTTACTACTGCAAGCATTTTCTAGTCGATTTATATTTTGTTATTTTGTAAAGCAAAAAAAAAACTTCAAAATTGTGGTGCCGCGGTAACCTAATGGGTAGTGTGATAGGATATCATAGTGCGGGGGTCCTGGGTACGACTCACACCAACGAGTCTGTCTGAACTGCATCACAGTTAAAAATAAGTTGACAGTTAAATATGAGTTAGCTTCAAAATTTTATAAATTTTTTGTGAGTACATTTCAGCTTTTATAATAAAATGGGGTAACCAACATACCATAATTGTTTAATTGATACATTTTTATATTTAATTGAATTGTAGTGAATTTTAATCAGAAATAATTTCCTAATCGGTCTTAAGTTCAGTAATTTCAATTCTTATTGAATGAAATATTTTTATTAATTAATGCGAGTTTCTAAAGAAGAGAAGAAAAATTAAACTAGACTTTATTAGCTGGGGGAAATATCCTTATGCAAGAACTCCTGACAAGTTGCAGGAATGATACAATGACACATCACTTAATTCCAAAAGGTGAGAAATATTGCTTCATTTTCTTCAATTTGAACTTAAGCATGTTACCAATGATTGTATAAATACGTAAGTATGTTTTTATATAGGTAAATACATGTATGTATGTAAGTAACATTAAGAAGCATAAAGAGGGAAAAAAATTCACAGCATATTTATTGCGAGAAGGAGTATGGTGTTGCTTTGTTCACGCTTGAATGTGCAAAATAGTGAACATCGCGAAAAGCGCCATTATAATAACAATAAAAAGGAGAAGAAACTAAACATAATAATATGAATAAAAAAAGATTTGTATCATGATCGACCCATCATCTCTGCTGTCTTCGCTGCAATGCAATAACTATGTTATGAATTGTCGAAGCAACCGAGCCAAGGAACGAAAAAGTCCTACAGACATAAATACTGCACATACCTAGAACGTGCCTGCAGAGATGGTGTCGGTTGTATTGAGGTGCATGCCGACAACAATGGCTTGTAGTTTTTGTTGGAGTTATTAAAATTTCTTGAGAAGCGTTGGCGAAAAACGCAAAATCTTTTTAAGCAAAAACCACTCAAGGAACTTCAAGATTCGTTGCCAGCTAGCTATCTTGTCTTTTTTGGTTCGTTGGCTGCATGCTTCCATTGGCATCCGTTGTCTACGTTGTTGATATGCAATCTTCTTTAACAATGGAGCCAATTTACTTTGCTTATACTACTCACGTTATTTTGTTGCTGCTATTGATGATGGCGATGATGGTGATGATGTTGGTACTCGTGGTGGTGTTATAGTGATGAAGGTGATGCTGATGGTTGGTAATGGTAATGAAGAGGAAAACACGAAAATGCCTTTTGGTTGCTTGGTGGGAGCAATACCATTATTGTCATCATCTACATCAGTTCTAACATTTCATATTTTAGCAATTCTAAACGTGTTGCAGAAACAATAGCTGTTCGCACTTTTAAATATATGAATTGCAAAACGTGACACGTTTTTTATCGTTTGTAATGCGTCTAAAAATATGCCATGGTGCCTCCAAAGATTTCTTTGCATCATGCATTGTAATATCATTATCTCACTCAATACTGTTTTGCGAAAAACACACACATACACATAAAAGGGCTACAATGGTGGGGTAATTGACAATGATTGGAGCCTTCACAGATTTCTTTGTATCATGCATTGTTATATCATTATCTCACTCAATACTGTTTTGCTAAAAACACACACATACACATAAAAGGGCTACAATGGTGGGGTAATTGACAATGATTGGAGCCTCCACAGATTTCTTTGCATCATGCATTGTAATATCATTATCTCACTCAATACTGTTTTGCTAAAAACACAACACACAAAAGTGCTACTATGATGAAGTAATTGATAACCCCCACAAAAACATAAATGCCAAAAAAGGCCAAGTTCCTATGCAAAATTTCGGTCATCAAAAGTAGTGAGATGACAATTTTTACTAAGTTCTTCTTTGTCACAATACGTGTCAATGCCACAGAATACACAGAAGTGAAGAAAGTGACAGATAAAAAAGCTCCAATCAGGTTTTTTAACATTCGTGCAAAAAAGAGAAAAGTATAGTGTATTTGATGCTGTAGTATATTACTACTTACCAATTAACACAGCTAATAAAAATCGTTGTAATTTTGTTGCACTAGAAAGAAGACAAAATTTGAGGGAAAACGAGACAAACAAAAAAATACCCTTATTTTCCGTCTCGTGACACTTCTGTATGTTTTGTGTCACTACAATCTACTATGCAATGAATAAATTTTGTAATCGCCACGTGAAAATGGCAGGGTTATATAAAATAATGGGTTAGAGTGCGATGGGTGAAGGATAATATATCTTGAAAATCCAATATTGTGTCATTACCAATAAAATAAGTACTAAAAACTCAAAAAAAATGTTCTTAAAAATATAAAATAATTGCCTAATTTTGTAAAACAGAACGAAACGTTTCAAACAGAAATTTTTGGTTTGTTTTTAATTTTGAATTTTGAAAACGAAAATTCTATCTTACGTAAAATAAATATATTTTATAAAACATATGAAAACGTTTATTAAATTGTATTTGTTTTAAAAATTTTAACTACATTATTGCATTATGGCCTAATTTTGTAAAACTAAACGAATTTTCGTTTTCGTTTCTGGTTGGAGCGAAAACAAAAACATTTTAAATTTTGTAAAACGCTACGTTGTTTTCGTTTCTTGTCAAAATGTTATAATTGAAAAATATATTATTCATTATAAAAAGCTGAATAAAAATATTTTCAAAGTCAAATTTAATTAAATTATGGAATGAGCACCAACGAAACAAGAAATTCTAAATCAGCGGCGTTAGTTAAAGCTAAATTAGACGTGACATAGCCATAACCCCATAGCCATAACCAAACCAAAATTCAATTGGTTTCTATGGTGAGAGTTATGGCGTTATAGCGAGTCTCTCTCACTCTTACCATAGAAACCAATTGAATTTTGGTTTGGTTATGGCTATGGCGTTATGGTTATGTCACGTCTAATTTAAGCTTTAAGGGCCCATAAATACTTATTGGATGTTTGTGAAACTTTGAAACGTATAATATTTCAATGCTGGAGTAAAATGTTAATGTATATGGATATGTTTTTCATCATACACATGGATTCAGTTAAGTTCCTATCCAAAATCGCACAAATTCAATCGACAAGGTCTCATATCATTTCTAGGCAACATGCTTACTTAATAACATTTTTCCCCACATAAAGAAATAAAGAGATATCCGCTATTATCTTCTGTATTATAAAGGTAAAAATATTGCCAAGTATGCAGGTTGCATAGAAATAACAGCCTGTTTTTGTAAAAATTACAACACAATTTCAAAAAAAAAAATTTTTTTGACTATTGGACATTGATCCAGAGGCATCCAGGAGTCTCCTCCAATATTCTTTTTTTCCCCATCTCCTACCGTTTTTGAAAAAAATGACAAAAATTTTTTTTCAAATTTGAAATTTTTTTTTTGTAATTGAGCTGTAATTTTTACAAAAACAGGCTGTTAAGACTTTTGACTATTGGACATTCATCCAGAGGCATCCATAAGTCTCCTTCAATATTCTTTTTTCCCCATCTCCTACCGTTTTTGAAAAAAAATACAAAAATTATTTTTCAAATTTGAAATTTTTTTTTGAAATTGTGCTGTAATTTTTACAAAAACAGGCTGTTAAGACTTTTGACTATTGGACATTGATCCAGAGGCATCCAGGAGTCTCCTCCAATATTCTTTTTTTCCCCATCTCCTACCGTTTTTGAAAAAAATTACTTAAAAATATTTTATGACTGCGGGTCAAGATATGTATTTTTCTTGTTGTTGGATGTATTAAATGTTATATAGATATAAAGGAAGCATAGAGACGGATCTCGGTTTTTTTCTGGTTCATTTTGCTAAAAAAATTGGGTATCAAGTCCATTTTGTGGGTAAAAACTAATTATTATTATTTAACAGAGGTCTGTTTTTTTTTGTTAACAGAGCTCTGTTAACAAAAGCAAAAGGCCGCCCGTGGGTACTTTGTTATGATATTTTTTACACGCACATTCGTACAATCATGCATTTTACTCTCTTTTTTCATATGTATATGTATGCGTTTGCCAGACTTTGATCTAGGTGCACGATAGAGCTCCAGGCCAGCTCGACCTATGGACTTAGTGCCTATATTTACACATACATTCGCTTTAACACCCTCATAACTACTTTGTTCCTGTCAATGATAAAATGATAAAATTTAATGCGAAGTTTGAAAGTGTGTAGTTTTTGGCACAATACTTATCACAATATTACATACATATGTATGGGCCTGTTTCTCTAAATGCGAACGATAGATTCCATCGAACATTTATATTAAAAACAAAAACATAAAACTGAAATTTGTTGTTGTTTCTAATATTAATTTTATTTCTTAATGTGGGGAAATATTTTGTGAAGTAAGCAGGTTGCCTAGAAATGATATGAGATTTTGTCGATTGCACTTGTGAGATTTTGGATAGGAACTTGACTGAAGCCATGTGTATGATGAAAAACATATCCTTATACATTAACATTTCACTCCAGCATTGAAATATTGAACGTTTAAAAGTTTCACAAACATCCAATAAGTATTTATGGGCCCTTAACTAACGCCACTGATTTAGAATTTCTTGTTTCGTTGGTGCATATTCCATAATTTAATTAAATTTGACTTTGAAAATATTTTTATATTCAGCTTTTTATAATGAATAATATATTTTTCAATTATAATATATTGACAAGAATCGATAACAACGTAGCGTTTTACAAAATTTAAAATATATTTGTTTTCGCTCCAACCAGAAACGAAAACGAAAATTCGTTTAGTTTTACAAAATTAGGCCATAAGACAAAACTAAAATAAACAAAACAAGTAAGAGTGCTATATTCGGCTGTGCCGAATCTTATATACCCTTTACCAACGTGCGTACATATATATAGTATACAGACACATACAAACATATTTGTTTTGTGAAAAAATTTATAATTTTTTTCTCTAAAGCAATTAATAGTTAGTGACCTTTCAGTATTTTTCGATTAAACAATTTGTTTCAATTATTTTATTTTCGATATAAGCAATAGTTGAATATTTTACTCTACACTCTGTGGTTAAGATATATTTTACATTCACTCTTATTTCAGTCAACATCGACGTCACGTCAATACATTACCAAAATATTGGGGCTTGTTTACTCGCTCTCGAGATGTTCAAAAACCGTGCTGCTATTTAATAACTCTAAAATATTCTTAGTATTGCACCTCCATACCAAGTAAACTAACTTGTTTTATATTTTCCCGTATTTAATAATCATTGATGTTGCAAAACTGCTCAGTGTCTTGATTTAAATTTCCCATTGCAAATGGTATACATCGTGGTATTATGTAAACGTTTTATTCATACAGGATTTGTTTGAAATTTGTTCAGCAGAAAGGAAAGGTATCAGGAAAATGAAACGGAACATGTCCTTTAATTTATCTTTAGCGATAAGTCTTAGTTTTATCTCCATTTACTAAAAATTAATAGTTATTATGCTGAGAGCACAATAAGCACAAACCTTCGTTTATACTTCAATTAGTTTAGATATCCATAAAAAAATTAAACATGTATAAAAAATCTTGAGTAATGATTTTCCTAAAACATGAAATCTGTTTAACTGAAAAAAAATATTTTTGGTTATTTTTTTACCGAAACTTTTTTTAAGCTCCAACCCTGGAACCATTTTTCTGAGTTTCTTTATAAAATATAGAATATATGTAATTACCAAAGTAATAATTAGTTTTATATACCAGAAAAAATTTAAGTTTTCTAGCTCTGGAGCTATGTCTTTTATTTTTCTAATTTCTATGCCAAACTATTTCATTTTAAGTCATAAAGTATATAAAACTTGTAAACAAAAAGAAAAAACTAAATTGACCTAGTTACTTTTGTAAAAAAACAATAAATTTAGCAACCCTGGAATCAACCTTTTAGATTTTTCTAATTTAAAAAATTAATAAAGTGTGTTAAGTGAACAAAGAAATAAAAAAAAATTAATTTTATACTTTAATATTAAAAAAAAAATCAAAGTTTCTATCTTTGGAGCTGTAATTTTCATTTTTCAAATTATATACGCCAAATTTTTCTTTCAGAAGCATAAAATATATTCAATTTATAAAGGAAAAGAAAAACATTTTTAGAACTATTTAATTTTGCATAACACAAAAAGTGTAAGTTTTCCAACCATGGAATCATAATTTAGGATTTTTCTAATTCCTTATACCAATCCAGTTCTTTAAAAAATACATAAAATATGTTAAGTGAACGA
>OX101754.1:45775368-45838169 GCA_944452675.1 Tachina lurida
TATATATATGTACGTACGTTGGTAAAGGGTATATAAGATTCGGCACAGCCGAATATAGCACTCTTACTTGTTTTTTGTTTAAATTTTTATTAATTTTTTTGTGGATATATTTTTATAAAATTTTCTAAAAAATTTACTCTTTGTTTAATATTTTGTAATGGAGGCCCTATGCTCCTTATAGAAATGACGGGAACATATATACATGTATATATACATATATAATAATCTGTAATGCCAGTAACAAAAAACGATTAACATTTTATACATTGGCAGATATATTTGATATATTTTTTAAACTTTTGTATTTTATTGCAAAAGTTTTGAACTTCAAAATCATTTTTTTGTTCGCAATAATGTTGTGAACACCGCCAATTATTCAAAAACTATGGCAACATCAGAAAGAGAAAAAGAGTAAAAAATTGAGAGAATAAGAAAGTCCGCAGAGAATATAAAATAGATTTTAATTTTATACCGTTCCGCACTGCGGTTTTTTACTTCAAAATCGTATGAAAAACCGCACCGCAATAAATTATCGTTACATTGTGTTCAGACTCTTAGGTGGAGAAAAATTAAAATGAAAATTTTGAGCAGCACATGACCTTGTAAGCATATTAAAATACAAAATTCTACAAGGTATAAAAATATGCCTAAAAGCATAAATTATGCTTTAAAAACTCGAATATATGCTAAAAATATACTGATATATGCTAAAACATGCTTTAAAGGGTCAAATATGCACTAACAAATCGATGCCGAAATTCATAAAACGTTCTGAAACGGATAAATATCTTGTCCCCGCATTAATGCGTTACACAAGAAAAAACATGAAATTGCATATTTGCGGTTTCCCTGGTCATTACAAAAGCCCCATGTATGCAAAAAATTTCGTTAGAGTTGTCTGGATAGAAATATGTAAAATATATCGCAAACTTTAGTGGGCGTGGCCCCAACTATTTTTCTAACAATATTTACATAAAACAGAAGGTTAGAATTTTATGGACGTATAAATGTCCACTTTGAAAAAGTGTGCAATTTACTTACGAAGTTTCAAAAGATTTGCTTCTGTTTCAATTTTGATGTTTTCCAATTTTTCTAGTTGATAACTCACTTATGCCTACTTGTCTTCAAAATTTTAGCCTTCTACAGTACAATATATTATGTTAAAATTTTATGGTCGTGGAGCCGCCTCCCTGGCTTAACAATTGGTGGTTTTGGTTTTTTTTACTTGTGTATATTATTTTAGCTTCCTAACTTAAAATGTAATATAAGATTGTCATAGGTGTGACCCCGCCCAATTTTTTAACTCAGGATTATGCTATGACTAGTGTTTATGGTTCATGTAAAATTTTGTAGGAAAAGGCTTATGAGAAATACATAAAGAATAGATAAAAGTCTGCTCAGTCAGAGTACATGAAACAGAATCTTAAGACTTTATCACGCCACGTCCACTTTCAAAAACAGATAATAATAGCCTTAAAAAATCTGCAATCCTAATTGCGAATTTTTAGAGCGTGTGCCCGCGCCACCTATCTTAGATTTTTCTGGGTGATCTCTAATCTAGATTTATTTGTGTATAAAATTTCAGATCTCTAATAATAATTCGAGTTTTATGGGCTTAGCCCTCCCCTGGATAAAACTTCTGTACTTGAAGATTTTTTTAGGTGCTCACTCATACACTTGGGTATTAAGTTTCAGGTCTCTAGCACACATTCCAACTTTTATTTTTATGGGCGTTAGCACATACACTTTTTTTAAACTAAAAATTTTATTGTGAGCAGCGTAAATTTTCGAAGAAAATGGGCAGATGCGTTAATGATAGACTTAAATCTGCTAAGCCGAAGTACATGAAACGCAAGGCTAAAATTTTGTAATCACGTCCACTTTTTAAGGTTGTAGTTTAAATCTTTCCATACGGTCGAGAGCTGAGTTACCAAACACTAAAATCGGAAAACCTTAAGGCTTAAACACAAACTACTCTATTGAAACTTTGCATGCACACTGCACTTACGCAAACCTATGATTTTGCGTTTTCAAAAGTGGGCAATTAAAGGTCGCTCAGATTCCACCCTTCTGTTTCAGGTGCGTCGGCTAAGCAGTCTTGTATATGTATGTAAATAATATATTAAGAAAACTAGGCGGGGTCATGCCCACTGAAATTTACATCATATCATACTTGGTTGAGGCTCCTTTAATGACACAATAGTTAATTTTTTAGGTACATATGTAAAAATGCACTCATCTGCCACTTTCGAAAGGCGCACTCATAACACACTAAAATTGTCATGTTTAAAAGATTTTATTAAAGAAAAATTTTCAAAAACTATTCAGATCCGCACAAAGATATAAATGTGAAAAAAGGCCAAGACTTTTCAAAATTTCGGCCATCAAAAGTAATCAGACAAAAATGTTTACCAAGTGCTTGTTTGATATAGTGCCTATCTCTACAATATGCTAGGCATTATGAAAAATTGGCATCATTTTTATTCAGCATTTATACAATTCTGTTGCACGAAAACTTTGTTCTTTATTCCAAAATTTTCTCTCTTTGAACATTGAACACTTTGCATAAAAACAAACTTTGAATTAAATTTGGTGCTAGTTCTTTTTGCTATATGCACAACTCTCTTTTTTTAACAAACACAAACTGCGAACTAAATTCTAAAGGGATCAGCTAAATTAAATTAAATTATTTGATAATAGGAAGAAGGACCAAAAGGTCCGTAACCTTTTGCATGATCACGGGTTTTTAATAAAAAATCATTTTATTTTTCAAACAGCACACAGTTTGACTTTGAGCTCTATGCACTTTATCCTACGTATCTCTAATTTTCTTTTTCCTTTCAAAAAAATTAAATTTGTCTAGGCTATGCTGCATTCACAACTCTGCAGGAAATGAAACTGATCGGTCCCCAAGTGATAGGGACCAGTTCGAGTTCCTATAAAGCCAACCAGTTACTTTTACATGGGGATGCCCTAGGATGGGGTAGTTAGATACTTTATATGTACCTTGTAACTTGCCACTGAACTGTATCATAAGGACCTAATCAGTGTGGAATAAAATAAATTATAAATGCATAAATGTCATTCCGACACTTAACTGTAACAATGAAAACTTATAATTTTTGTTTTTATTTTTACAAATGCAATTATAATTTATTGTTAAGCATATATTTTTGGGATTCGAACTGGCAACATCTTGCAAGACAGGCTTGCACACTACACACTCGACCTCAGGGCCACTCACATTTCAAAAGTATAAATACTAGTTAAGCTTAGGTTAATATCTAAGTATAGTTACTGGATTGGTTCGAGAGTTTCTTGACAGTTTCATTGGAGGGAATAATGAACATTATATTTATATGATAAGTTTCGTTTACTATGATACTAGACCAAGTCCATTTACAGGATATACTGTTAAGAGTTGCTGTTAATGGACCACTGTTATAGCATTTGGATTCAATGATGTGGTTTAATCAAGTGGAGTCACAGCTCATTATGGCTGGCTTTATTAAATTTTCAACGAAATTTCATACCATTGTGGCATCCATTGAGCGTCATATTCTCGAAAAAAGTAAACCAGAAACATAGATGTACATACGCTACATTGAAAGAAAAGCCAATATACCTTTTTTTCGACTCTGAAGAAAACGCATAAAAAATGATTTAACGGTAATCGACTTCTCAGACAGAAAAATTTTTTAAAACTATTTAGGTCAAGGTAAAGTATCTGAAGATATTAGTATTTGAAAAAGCTATGGATGCAAGGACTGCCATCCAAAATAAAAGCTCATAGATAAAATTGCCACAATGATAGGATCTATGATGGCTTTGATACAGAAATTTATTTGGTTTCTTCAATATCAGAAAAATGTTTAACCCCCGTCAAACACATATTCTGAAACCTTCGAACAAAGACATATGCCTGGCCAGGGGGGTTACTCTGTATTACGATGCGTAAGAAAATTTGAGCGAAAGTGAACAATTGATACTCTTTAATGCGATTGTACGTTTGACTTTCGCATCTATTATTTTTCTCTTTCGCAAGTCTGGTAGCACCGCACTCTGTAATACGTTAGCGCATGTCAAAAATATTTTATACACACAAATACTTGCGACAACCAAAAAGCAAACGCAAAGGAAGAAAAACATGTAAGTACATACTTAAAATTATTTATTTTTGAATAATTAATTTGTTATTTTTAGGGAGAAATCAAAGAAACTGTTGACAAAGCACCGGCAATTTGAAATTCCAGTTGAATTCATGGTGCAACATAGTGATTTAGCGAAGGGGCATTTGCAGACAGCAAATGCAAAACAAACCACAAATAACTTGTGGACGAAATTGTCCGATGACCTGAACGCTAATGGACCACCTGTAAGGGATATAGCAGGTTGGAAAAAGGTAAGGGCAATGGTGTTATTTATATACATACATATGATTAATATTAAGCTAACAATGTATACATACTTATGTATGTGCAAACATATTTATGTATGTATGTACATAGGTTTGGTCCGATTTAAAGAACCACACCAAGCAAAAGATGCGTAGAAATAAATTGAGCATTAGTGGTACGGATGGTGGTCCATCACAATTTTGCCCACTTTCTTCCATTGAGGAAGAAATTAGTAATCTACTTCATATGGAAGAAGCTGTAAGCGGCCTACCAATGACGTCTTGCTTTGGTACAAGCGGTTGTAACACTAGCCATGTAACGTTAGTGAGCAGTGATTGTTCGGAGGAAGTTATGAATTCGCCGCAAAACAAAAAACTTGATGAAGACTTTCTCACCGCTAAACGAAAGAGACTATCAGCCATAAATGACCGGGAGAATTTTCCTAAACGCAGGTAGAAAATCAAGCATTATATCAAAATGATTCAGTAATAGTACTCAAAGAGATACGGAACGATATAAAAGACTTAGCGAGGTGTGCTCGGAAAACACACGAATTAAAAAAAGAAAAGCTTGCACTTTGCAAGGAAAAATTTAAATTCAAAAAAGAGCGCAATATTCAAAATCAAAAAATCAAACTAGAAAAATTAGAGTTAAAGAGAAAAATTTTAGAATTGGAGACTGAAAAAGGAATAAGGATGTGATAACGTATATAAATATTTATGCTTTTATGAATTTTTTATTATAAGATCTTTTGTTGTGCACATGAAGTGCCTTGTTTTGTTTTTTAATTTTTAACATTATTATTTACTTACACGTACATATCTATACGATAAAAAAATATGTACATACTTATGTAAGCATTTTTTATGCCAAACAAGTGCCATTTTTATTTTTAAAGTAATATTTAATATAAAAGTAAATAAAATCGAATTTTATGATCTGAAACTCAAATTGTTCTTAATTTCATTGCGTATTTGTTTCGCAATATGCAAATGATCATTATTGAGCTCATTGTCATGAACTGCAAACTCAATTTCGCCAGAGACGTCCCTTTCAGGTTCCTCGAATAGTGGTGCGTTGAAGTCTAAACAAATATTATGAAGAGCACAGCACACATTCATTATTTGAACGACTCTTTCTGGTGAGTAATGCAATTCCCTAGCTGCTAATAGACACCGAAATCTACTCTTTCAAACACCAAAAACTCTTGCAATTATGGATCGCCCTTTGCTAAATCTTTCATTTAAGTATGATTCGGCAGAGTTTTCTCTGGCGTTTCTATATGAGGTTAGCAGCCAGGGTTCCAAAGGATAACCTGAATCCCCTTTGAGAAAATCCAATAAATATTTTTCTATTAAATATTTGAAATAATTTACCAATAATCCAAAAGCCCTTTTCTCCTCTTTCAAAACGATCTTTAAGCTTTTGTCTTGCGCTAGAAAGGCTCCACACATTTGAATCATGACATGCGCCACCGTATCGGCTATCAACAAATCTTATGAACATTTGGTGATCACATATCTGAAAAAGTACAACCAAAATTAAATTAAAGAAACAAAATATGTATATAAAAATAGTCTCGTACAACCATAGCATTCATACTGTGTTTCAATTTTCGGTTAAAGTATAAATGTTTACTTCTAACCGGTCTAAAGCTTAAATTAGACGTGACATAGCCATAACGCCATAGCCATAACCAAATCAAAATTCAATTGGTTTCTATGGTGAGAGCTATGGCGAGTCTCTCTCACTCTCACCAAAGAAATCAATTGAATTTTGGTTTGGTTATGGCTATGGCGTTATGGCTATGTCACGTCTAATTTAAGCTTAACCATTTGGATATGAGTGCCATCCACTGCACCAATCACGCCAAGAATGCCACATGTGTGGTAAAAGGCTCTTTTTGCATCTTGCTCTTTTTCCGCGGGCATATCAAAACTTATATGCTTTTCACACAGTATTTTCTCAATCGCCGTTAAGACTTCTATTAAGCAACGATACATTGATTGTTGAGATAATCCTAAAAAATGGTCTTGCCCAATTTGATGTTGGTATCCGCCTTGTCCCAGTAATTTTAATGCAGCGCCTAATTTTATCATATTTGGAATCGATGTCGATCGCCTTGTAACTTTCAGCTCATGTTGTATACTATTTAAAACATAAACAAACGCGTCTTTATTAAGACGAAAATTTTGTACAAAACTAAAAAAAAAACAAATTCTTTACAACATTTTCCACATTAAATTATTTGATTCTTACATGCGGCCACTTAATGAGAGTATATCGCACCTACTTCTTAAGATTCTTCTTGTAATTCGTGCAACAGGTTCGTTTTCGTCTGCCATCCATATCGCTACGGAATCCATTACAGTTTTATTTAGCACTAATTTCTTTTTTTCACACAATTTTGTTTACAATATTTATAAATAACTCACAAAAGCTTTAAGTTTGTTTTGCAATGTAATTTATTTTTCTTATTTTGACAGTTCATAATATGAGTGTTATTCAGTGTTGCATACATTAAAACAAAAATCGCAAAAGTGTTTGCGAAAGAGTTACAGAGTACCAAATTATGCTATTAACGCATTTACCTTTCGCATCGAATTTGCTTTCGCATCGCAATACAGAGTAAACCCCCAGACCTCTATACGATTTCATGAATTTGTATGGCAAAAACTGTACCGTAACTTTGAATTGAATGAAGTATGCTCGTATATTATATTGGTAAAATTGTACAAAAAATTTTATTCATTTTGTGGAATGCATGAAAAACAAGTTAACTTTAGAATGTTGTTGGCACACAGGATTAGTGCATTTGGTGCAGTAAAAACGTGTCTTCCTACGCAGCTTTTCGTCTTACATGAGACAAATTCTGCAATCTTTTCTGGAATTCAGTGTACTAGGGCCACTTTGTTGGTTAGGCAGGATGTTGCTGGGAATATTCAACGGCCTTCCAATGAAAGATTCAAAGGACAAACGGGTTGAATGTTGTCCGAAAATATAGTTGTTTTTCATGCGATTTTCAGTATTAGCAAGCACCAATTGTTTACAGCGTGTTCAAGAACAATCCTCGCTTCTCTTTTCTGGTTCCTTCTATATTTTCATTGCATATGATGTAAGCGGCTAATCCCATAACGTCTATCATGTTACAAAAAAATGCTAAGGGCCAACGTCTGGTTGACCGTTTTGTGGAGTAATGCGTTACCATTTGGTCCATTGTATCAACGCCGGGCTTTGTTGAATTGTAAAATAATATAACTTCTTGTTTTTTGCTACGCTTTCCACTTTCTTGGTGTATTGCACAGTGGATAGTAGATTTGCTGCTTTGTTCTTGTTTGGAGCATAGCTGCACAATGATATAAGATTATCATAGAAACCAAACACAGACGAAAGCAGTGGACGTTTGCTGTCCACTTCTTTGGGAAGACACCTTTTGTTCGATGCTAGTTCAATCGTCGAAAGACGTTTAGCTGCGTCTAATGTTGTGAAGAAGTTATCAGCAATAATAGTTCTGCTTCTGTTGGTGTATCGATCAGCCAAACTCATCAGCACATTTTCGCCTTGGTTTGTCTCTTGTTGTTCTCCCTCCTTACCAGTGTACAGTTTTCCTTGCAACGGGTATTTGGTTTTCGCATCGCATGCCCACCATACTTTTATGCCATACTTTGCGGTCTTTGATGGGATGTATTGCGTGAACTTTGTGCGCCCACGGTATGGAAATAGCTGCTCATCGATGGTTACACTTTCGCATGGTTCTAAATTACTGGCAAGATTGTTATTCAAGAAGTTCCATATGTCGCGAATGGGAGCAGCTTTGTCGGTCTGTTGACGAAATGCGCGCGTACGGCTATCGTCAAATCGAATACAGCGCATCAAAGTAACAAATCGTTTATATGACATGGCTGCACGGAATATTGGAAGTGCATCAGTTTGCCACATCAATCTTGAGACCTGCATGGTATTTTGACTGACACCAAAAGCCAATAGTATGCCAATGAAAGCGTCAAGCTCAACACTTGTCATATCAACCCATACTCGTGGTGTACAGTTTGCATGTTCTGCGTTCCATTTGCGTGTAACGTTTTCTCCATATAGATTTGTTTGTGTTACGATGATGAAAGTAATATTCGGTGAAAAGAAAAGCTTGAACACCTCAAGCGGAGTGGTCAGGTTTGTTTTTGGTCCACCTCTGAAACGCATGATGTTGTGCTGGCGGAATTTCACTGTAACGGGTTCAGCTGTACTCCACTTGGTACCATCCTTTGCAAGCAAAAAACCATCTGCAGCTAGAGTTGGTGCATTATCACTTTTTTCTTCGGATTCTTCATCGCTGTCGCATATTTCATTTGCTTCAATTTCCAATTCATATTCAATGTCCGAGGCGTCATCTTCGGGCACAAAAGCTGCGTTTTCACCGCTTTGGTCTTCAAATAAATTTAGTTCTTCGTCTGCTTCTGTATGAAGTGCGAAATCACGCTGTAGCGCTGATGATAGTTGTTGTTGGAAATTATCAGTAAGGCTGCCTGTACGCAAATTCTAAATCCTCTGCCATAATAAATAATAGTAATATTTTCACTTTAGTTTCTGCACAAAAAATTTATATATCGGACTGTCGATGTTGTATGTTCAGCATTCAATAAGAAACTAACTGAACTGAAAAACAAAACCACAAACGAAAGAAAGCAATAAGAAAAAAATTAACACAAAAACTACCTGGAAGTAAACATTTGCATTGAATTCACAAAAAAACAACCCATAATATAAAAAAACAAGGTTGACAACAAAATACCTAGAAAGAATAGTCTGCATTGATTTTACTTGTAGAAAAATAACCCAAAATATGTACATATGTATGTATAATAATAATTTATTTCATACAAGTTGTGTAGGGGTATGGCCAGGCATATGTGTTTGTTCGAGGGGGTACTTTTTCTTTTGCAGTTTTCGTCGTGTTGGAAAGATATTTTTGATTTTTTTTTACAGATAGAAAGCCAACAATATTTTAGGCGGCTACCGGGAAATACAGGTATCCATCTAAACTAGAATTATTTCAAGGATTAAGCAGACTGAACAATATTGAACATCAACTGGAAAGTCAAGACAATAAAATTGATTTTTTGTTTGTGTTATTATTTCAAATTTGGACCAGAAGCAATGCGGATGGGAAAATCCAAGAGCTTTCTCGTGTGTTTAATCGAAAGATTAAATCTTCAATCAAACACAATCAACTCCATTTGTTTTATTTGCCGCAAATGTACAATAAGAACATTTGGTACAAAAACTCTCATTATCGATTAAGGACTAAAGGGAATTTCACATGGGATTTCATCATTGCTGATATACAGACACCGATTATGTTATAAGACTTCTTAGGTAACTACGGCATCATTAGATAAAAAATTGTATAATTGATCCAAAATATATCCAAAGTTCTAAAGGTATTGGGCCTTATTACGGTTCTCGAATTTTTCTATTCAACTTCAAGAGTTTGTACCAGATTAAATAAAATTGTTGTATGTTTCTTTAATCTAGTACAGCAAGTTGAAGTCGAATCTACAAATTCGAGAACCGTAATAAGACCCATTGTTTTTCATAATAAGGATTTTTCCAAAATAAATTTTCATTCTGGATCAAAAGACTTTTTATAGAAACTACAAATGGTCCGCCAGAATTATGCACGCCAAGATGTCTTTCTCCTGAAAAATCAATAGTGGTGAAAAAATAAATTAATGAAATGGCCCTCCTTAGAATATGTTATATTTCCAATAGCAACTGGGAAATTCATCTACATATGGTAAAAAAAGTTACAAGTGGCGCACTGCGGAGATTGTTGTAATTAAATTCTCGCACCGTATCTGATTTCATCAAGTCTTAAAGTCTGCTTTGATTAGTTGCTGATAAAACTTCCACAACTGTTAGGTTTATGGAACATCTCTAAACTTACCAAGTGAATTGATGGAAGGAAATTAAAAAAAAAGTTACGCGAAGTGGATTAGCTTACTTATGCCCGTTATTTCTAGTCATAGATATCTATCGTGTAGATTAAATTTTATAAGGCAAAGTCGTAGGTAAAAACCTTAGGTAAACTACCTGTTTGTAGAAATAACGATCATTAGAAGTCAAATGCTTAATGTTAAACCTCTAGCTACGTATTATCGTGACACGTATTATCTTTTCCCGCATGTTTTTAGTTTCCGGGAAATCAGGATTGGTTTTTAAATTTCCCGGGGTCTCCAGACTTCCCGTTTGAAGCAACTAATTGATATTTGTGTTTTAATTTAAAATGTACATATTATTTGAAATTCACTTTAACGAGATCGAATTTACAAAAATAAAAAATTAATAAATTATTAACTAAAACGACTAGAAAGTAAATAAAATATAAAAAGGTACATTAATTTAAGTATTATTGTCAAACGAAAATATTTAGAGGTTTCAGTCTTATTATTATTATTTGACAGTCGAGTATGTTCTGGCTTCCACATCGTTTTCACCTGTTTTGTTGTGAGTTCGGATGACAAAACACATCCTACGCCTGTTTAAGTTCAAATTTAGGAAATACAAATTAATAGTATCATCCGAATTTAGAAGAAAACAATTGGAAAATGGACGATTTAAATTTTTTGATTTTTTTGTTTCGTTTTGCTTTCACGAGACTGTTAATAAGTGAAAATAATACGAGTTTTTTGCTCAAAAGTGAACACAAATTGGTTTCTTCTAAATTCGGACGATACTATTAATTTGTATTTTCTAAATTTGAACTTAAACAGGCGTAGGATGTGTTTTAACATCCGAACTCACATCAAACTATGTCAAAACGATATGGAAGCTAGAACATATACGAGTGTTTTTAAAAACCACAGTGCAATAAATTTATCCATCAGTTATCCTTCGATCATCAGTCATCAATCGATTTTTCTCCGTGTCTCCGTATTTTATACAAGTCCATTCATCCATAATTAGAGAAAATCTGCAATTGTTTTTTAACTGGGACTCAATATTTTATTTTATTTCATTTTTGACATTATTAGAGTATTGCAAAATGTCGTTCAAGCTTTCCTTAGTTTTCGGGAGGTTTTTCATAAAGTTGAACACGTTTTAATTGATTAGTATGTATTCCCTTTAAATGTCGAATTATACCACTTCTGTTCCTTCCTGTCCATGTAATTGTTTTGGAACACAACGGACAAACTGCAGGATCTGGTGTTTTCTTTTTAAAATAGTCCAACAAATAAGATTTGTTATCTCTCATTTCTACGGAATTTTCTAAAACAAATAAGCACTCAAGATAGCTTAATAAGAATTTCGATACAGTAGACATTTTTACGCCCCAAAATTCTCGGAAATTCCCGGGATTATGGGATTGGAAATTTTGCGGAACTCCAGGGTTTTCCCGTCCCGGGAATTCCCGTGAAACACACTAGTCAGATGTGATGCAGTGAAGCAAAACACCCCGCAACGAATCAAAGATGTAATTTCTTAATGATATTTGATACCTAAAACTTTATTTTGGCATTCTTTACGAATAAATTAATTCAAATTCTTTATTTTTTGTACTATACGTGAGAGTAATTGTGCTGACTGTCTTTAATAATAAATTTGTAGTGAATCAATAATTACTCGTATTTAATTAAATGTGTAAAAATGAACGATTGGTATTTCATCATTATAAAATAAATATCCCCCAGAAAGAAGGACTTGAATCTACAATAATAAATAATACGTAATGTCACTTTCACACGCAACCATTCTTGTATAATGAGTTGTTGCTCAAGTCGAAACTAAATTTAGTTCACAATTGCTATTGTCGTTCAAATCAAATTGTAATTGTGCGTTAGAAAAATAAATTACCTTTCTTGAGGTAAAGTGTCGTTTGTTTGGGTCATGCACTTAACAAATACATATATATACAAGTATACACATGGCCAAATACCCTCTAGTCATCCTAGAACTATATGTCTCTATGTCAACATTCTTTTCTCTAGCGACACTTGCACTAGTCAACAACTTTCGTTTTATGGGAGAGTAGAGATACGCATGTCTGACAACATTGTTAACGAACGCTTCAATAGTTTGTTTTATTTTTACTCGACTGCGGGACATAAAGAAGGGTATTATGTTTACCAGCCTATGTACTCGTATGTGTGTGTGTTCTTTTGCGGCACCATATAAACCGAACGCGTGTACCGATTTTGATGAGTGTCACTAAAGATATGACAATAGTCTAAAGTCAATATAGCTGTCAACAGACACCATTTTGTAAATGGGTATTATTCGAGAGGTATTTTCAAATAATTTTTAGGCTTCTCTTATGATTTTCCATTTTGAATGAACAGTTAGGATATTTAACGGTTAAAAGTTGGTAGCAGTTGTGTTTTTTAATTTTTTTGCTTATTATGGCTGCGCAGTCAATAGCAGAGTTGCGAGTCCATCGGCTTTTAGCCACTGTCGCTTCTGATTGACTGTTTCAATTTTAAACATATGCTGCCTTATTCATAAAAAATATTTCCGTTCAATAAGAGGTTTATGAAACAAATTTTCTATGGAAATTTGATTAATAAACCTTGTATAAAATCAAAATATTTTTTATGAATTAGGCCCATATAATATAAATATATATTTTAGTTGCAGCTGACATAAGCCCCTGCTGAATCATTGTTGTCAACGGCGCTGCCTAAATTTTTTCGTAAACTATTTTATCTAGTCCAAGGCACATTCGCCAGGTGTAGCGAAAACTCAGCTGATACATTTTTTTTTCAAATTAAAGTTCATTCGATACTTCAAAAATTGTTTACGAAAGAGAAATTAAAAAATTAAAAAAACATGAAAAAATTGTATTTAGAAAATTCTTTGAAAACAAATTTAAAAATATGAAAAAACTATTAAAAAATTTTAAAAAGTAATGGTAGCTACCATGGAGAAATTTTTTAAAATTTATGTGAATAATTGTTTTATGTGAATGTTTTTGTAATCCTGATATTATCTGGAAATTAATGTGCCTTGATCTAATCCATCAAAAATATTTAAGTCTAAATTATAAAAAAATAATATGAATAATTTAAAAAAAAATTACAATGTCACTACCAAATCACTACAATTTCAATATTCGCATTTCCTGCAGGGTATGGACATACATATGTATATAAAGGAGTAACTATGATAAATATACATAAATCTGTGAAATTATCATAGAATTATTGACAGGTATTGAAAGACATGCCAAATCTACGATGAAAAATCTGTTGTCTTCTTTTATAATTCCAATCACATCAGATAAATTTTATGAATGGATGGCACTTGCATTCAACCATTTTAAAACACAACCACACGAGTGCACATATCTACACAATATTTCATTAAGCGCTTGCTTTCTTCAAATCTAAATAAGAATAGTATTACAATACGAATAAGATAACATTGAAATATTTTAGTTGTTTGAAATGTCTATCTATACCATTATGTATGTATGTATGCAATTGCTCGCTGAGGCAATTAGTGCCGTTCTGTTGAAAACGCATTTGATTGGTGTCGATACTATCCAACTTTGACCAAAAAGGTTGGCAATCATCACCGTATAGCGTTGCGGACTGAACAGAACACGCTCATTTGCTTAAGCACTTTACAAACAGATTAAACATATTACAGGCAATTCGACAGATGTAGCTTCAACAGTGCCATAAACTGTCAAAGTTCGGAAGTCCATATTGGAAAAACCTTTATATTTCAATAAACTTTTACTTTTAAAAAGTTTATTTACAATACACAGTAAACTTGAGGAAAAATAACGGTATTCGATATCGATCGAAACTTTAAAATATTTGCATATACATTTTATTGAAATATATTCCAATTTCATTCGATGCTGATGGTCATAATTTGGCCCCTGAAATAAGTCAAACTTTTCAAAAAAGATGAATTTGTCTTTTGATATCTCACACAATTATCAAAGCAAAGCTCAGGGGTCTAATCGTCGCTTTCAATAACAAGCAGATTCGATCATGTGAGATTATGACATTCGCTATCGAACAATGTTATAATATGGTACGATATCGAATGCCTTAATCTCAAACTGAAAATGCGTGATCGAATCACGAAGTTATCGAAAGAGACGATTAGACTCCAGCATTTGATTTTAAGTTACCCAGTAAAAAAAGACACTCCAAAAAAGTCATGCAAATGTAGAGTTTGCGATCTGGAAGTAGTGCAAATTTCGATCCGATCTAATAATTTTTACATAGGGTTGTCATTGCAAGAAGTTCTCTTTTTCGATGCCTAGTCACCGAATTGGAAGCGACTTTAAGAAAAATGTAATTTTTTGTGTTCTATGATAATATTTTCATCTAGGAAAAATGGTTAATAGTTACCTATTTTAACAATTATTTTCTTTTTATAGTAATTTAAACGCGAAACAGTATTTTCATGTAAATTTAAGCAAATAAATTCAAAATTTTAGGCCAAAATTAATTCATAAGTTTCTCGAAAAAAATCGATTTTTTTAAAATTCTGCTGAGTAATTTCTAAAACTATAGAGGACTTACAAGGTTCTGTATGACAAAAATAAACTTCTACTTGGTTTTCTACTAACTATCGGCAAATTAAAAATATCGATTTTTTGGAAGCAATGAAAATGTAGTTCCTTTAGAATGACTTCCAATTTTTTTTTACTGGGTAATAATGATTTGAACATCCGTCAAGTGATATTTTTCACTTTATTATCAAGTGTTATTCTCAAGTTGTAAATACCGAAACAAGAAAAAAAACAAGAACTTGATAACTTGATAAAAATGTCCATTATTTAAAATAACTGAAGAAAAATTGTGAGAAATAAATACAAACAGCCTCATGTATAAGAAAAAAAGTGACATGAAGTTAGCATAAATGGAAAAACTGAACATGATCTTGAAGAGTTTTGCCATAAAAATACACATTAAAATTATGATTTAATGGTGCCGAGTTTTAATGTCAAATTGTATGGAAAAATTTGTTAAGTTTTTTCTCATACATACATAAGTAACTGTGATAAATTAGTTAAATTACAGAATTATTAGGAATCTTGAAGTAATTTGATAAATTAAAGCTTTATAATATAAAGCTTAGATGTACATTGATTATTTTGTTATTAGTTTTATTTTATATAATGCATATCGTTACCTTAATATTATTATTTTTTCCATTTTTCCATTTTTCAATACATTAGATGTTCTTCTATCGAAATATACAAAAAAACCCGATTTAAAAAAAGAATGAGTTAGGGTCTTTTTATATTAAAGTAACCCCAGTAAAAAAAGATACTCCAAAAAAGTCATGAAAATGTAGAGTTTGCGATCTGGAAGTAGTGCAAATTTCGATCCGATCTAATGATTTTAACATAGGGTTGTCATTGCAAGAAGTTCTCTTTTTCGATGCCTGGTCACCGAATTGGAAGTGATTTTAAGAAAAATTTCCTTTTTTTGTGTTCTATGACAATATTTTCATCTAGGAAAAATGGTTAATAGTTACCTATTTTAACAATTAGTTTCTTTTTATACGAACTTAAACCCGAAACAGTGTTTTTTGTAAATTTAAGCAAAATACTTTTAAATTTTAGACTAAAATTAGTTCATAAATTTCTTTAAAAAAAATCGATTTTTTAAAAATTCTGGTTAGTATTTTCTAAAACTATGGAGGAATTACAAGGTTTTGTATAACTAAAATAGTCTTCTAATTGTTTTCTGCTAACTATCGGCATTTTAAAAATAACGATTTTTTGGAAGCAATGAAAATGTAGTTCCTTCAGAATGACTTCCAATTTTTTTTACTGGGAACGTAATGTACACATCGTCCCTATCATGTAAAAGGAAACTTCTGAAATTCTCATAGACGATAGATAACTCAATAAGAAATATTTTAAGTCTGGCATTTTTAGGAGTATGACGACTTTAAATTCAGAACTGATGACACTTTGCGCTCTTCTGAAAAGTTCAAATTTTCAATTTGGAGAGTTTGACATTGTAAGGACGATATGTCGATACATAAAGAGCGTATATTTTTAAATTTCAGTCAATAATGAAATTCAAGACATTAAATACTCGTACCATAAAACAAAAATTGGCCTTCATTCTCTTTCCACAATATATTACTTCACATTAGAGAATTACGTTTGAGAACAAGATGAAAACAAATCCTTTATCAATATGAGAATAATTTCCTATCTTGTTTGTTATTGTATGTTTTTTAAATAATTTTGAAAGGCTTTCAAAAGAGTTTGATTTGAAAAAAGTGAAAAAAGTAAAAAATAATAGTAAGTATCTGCAAAACAGAAGGTTGACGTGGTAGTCTTATATGTTGTGTTAGTCCATAAGTCAGTGGGTCGTGAGTTCGAGTTCCAATAAATGCTTCTAATCGAATATAATCAATTAATACCCAAATGTGTTTCACGACGATTTAAAACCAAAAACACATTTTTCTGCCCTTATAGACATACATAAGTATGTATTTCATTTCTGGCTTAAAAAACATCATTGGATGTTTATTTAGTTTCAAAGAGGAAAATATTATCAGCCAAATGCACGCCACAATAACGCTTATCAGGCCATATTCTTTTCATAAAATTTTCCATCACAAATGCACACATTTTCGTCTGCATGTCCACGATGTCTTCACGAATTCCATTATTTTGGTCTTGATTCAATTATGGGCCTTTGGACCAAAAATTTCTCTTCGACACAACAACATAATCGGTATATTTGTCGTCCACTTCAATATTTTCCAATTCCGATCATACAAAGTCATTTGTGAAATGCCCAGTTCCAATATTGTAAGTTTTTTACAGCACTAATTGGTATACCAGTTGCTCAATAAAATATTGACCACTAGTTTTATAATTGCAGGCCGGGAGGGTGCTTTATGACGACCAACAATTGCCTTAATTTTCAAACTGGGACCTTGAAATTTTAAAATATATGCAGTAAATTTCAATAATTGCGTATATTATTCAATTTTTATTAATGGCATAGCTTTTACTTGTCATCTGCAAAGTTTACAGCTTGAGTCATGACAGCTGTTAAAATGGAATACAGTTGTTAGCCAATTCACAAAGTCTTCTAAAGTTACTAGTAATAACCCAGCAAAAAATTTTCGAAATTTTGTAATGGGTAGTACTCTTTTAATGGCTTACAAAGTAATGACTGATACTTATTTATGTAATTATTTTATGTGCGTAGTAATGACTGCCCTATAATGAATAAAATAAGAACTTATTTATATCATTACGTGAAACTACTTATTGTAGTGCTTTCCAGTTAATAAGGAAATATATCTAGAGAAAAATCTATTGATCGTGAAAATTATTTTAATTATAAAAACTAGCAAATTAATTAAGAATAAGTTTAAGCAAAAATTAATCTATAAAATTTTGCATATTTGTAAGCAAAAAATAACCCATTAAATTTTGAGTACTCTTAGGCAATCAGTAATGTATTAACTTTTGCATGTTTGTAGGCAAAAAGTATAGGGTACCGCATACTTTTTGAACTTCTCAAACAAAAATAATGGGTTATTCAGTCAAATTGTAAGCACTTACGACTGAGGAGTACATACACTTTTTTGCATTCTAGTAGGCAAAGTTTTTTGCTGGGAAATTACTATATGTATATTTGAAGTTAAATAGCAGTACTGTGATCGGCCTGTTATATTGTTATATAAAATGTTGTCATAAATTTTAAGTTCAAATGACAGAAAAATTAAAGAAACCATAATTAATATATATTCAAAAAATAATAACTAAATCAACTATAATTAATATAGTTTATGAAGGTCAAATTAAATAATACATATCTGTGGCAATAAGGAAAAAGTGCTTAAGTCATATTTTACTGTTTTGCAGGAGAACACTTTTAAACGTTCAAGTCGATTTTCAGAAATTTATTTATTTTACAGTTCAGTTGGGAAATTCTCTGTTAACCTTTATTTTTTTAAGCAAACATCGTTCTACAAACTGTAAATAATATATTTAAGTTCAAATATACCAAAGTATAACCTTAATTAAGCTATTATTCCAAATGAGATTAGAAGTCTAAAAAAGATAAGTCGGAAGTAATTTTGCTATAACTTCCTGAAAAATCAGACAAATTAATTAAGATTTTGACCAGGGGTCCTTTCAAATAGGCAAATTACAGAGGTACCTTAACTCGGAATCAGCTTATCTCTACTTAAACACTTTTTCCTTTTTGCCACAGATATATAAAAAGTACTACGCTCCAATAAACATGCAGGTATGTTTGTTTCTTTGAAACCAACATTTTCAGCAATTTGATAAAAACCATTCAGGGCCACTAAATCAGTCAATGATTGTGTCTTTTATTTTAAATTCTATTTAAACACAAAATTTAAATGAAACTTAAATAGCCACCATTGGTCATTTAAGATTTGTTTAACTTTTGCAAACATACCATATGTTTTATGCTGGTGTGTGTTTATTGGCGGAATGTGCGCGAATGCGGAATGTGGTCGTATTAAAAGGAATTTCGTTTAATTCTAGCAAATATTTAACAAATATAACACATATACATAGTTTCAAATCATGAAATATATATATAAGTACATAAATTGGAAAATGCATTCTGATCCTCATTTTGTATCATAAAATGTGTTTTTTCCAAATTTACTTTTCAACGCATTAGGCCTGTTCATTTACTTTCTTAGCAGAAACTTGCAACGAGGGACTAAGGCAGACATTTTCAAAATTACTCTCCGTGATATGAAAAATAAAAGAAAGCTTTACTTGTAAAAACTTAAAATAAATTTCATTTATATAAGTATAACCAGGATGGAAATCATGATACAATTGTAATTCTTCTGATGTATATTGGATTATCTTGATTGATAATTTTTATATTACAAAATTTTTAAAAATCGACATTTAATATCAAATACTTTACACAGTTTCATACATTATTTAGCATTTTTATGAATTTTTCTTTATTTTGTAATTCTATTCTATTAAAATATACAAAAATACTACATTCGATCTCTGATCAGATATGATAAGCAAACAAAACTATTTGATTATAAAATTGTATTTTGTATTTATTTATAAAAAGAATAAATGAAGAAAATATGCTTTCTTTTTACATACATGCGTATATATATTTTTTAATAAAAAAATACACATTTTTATACCCTTTACCAAAAATGGAAAAGGGTCCCAGCAAAAAATTTTCGAAATTTTGTAATGGGTAGTACTCTTTTAATAGGTTACAAAGTAACGAGTGGTACTTATTTATCTAATTATTTTATTTGCATAATAATGACTGTCATGTAATGAATAAAATAAGAACTTATTTATATCACTTAATAAGGAAATATGTATATCTAGAGAAATTTGTTACAAAATTTTATTCATTTAAAATAAAAAAATTAGAAAATATAGCAAATTAATTTTGAATAAGTTTAAGCAAAAATTAATCTATATTATTTTGCATATTTGTAAGCAAAAAATAACCCATTAAATTGTGAGTACTTTTAGGCAATCAGTAATATATTAACTTTTGCATGTTTGTAGGCAAAAAGTATATGGTACCGCATACTTTTTGAACTTCTCAAACAAAAATAATGGGTTATTCAGTCAAATTGTAAGTACTTACGACTGAGGAGTACATACACTTTTTTGCATTCTAGTAGGCAAAGTTTTTTGCTGGGGTATATATAAGTTTGTCATTCCGTGTGTAATTTCCATAATTTTAATTTGCGACTAAAAAAATATATATATTCTGGGTCCTTATGAATAGCGAAGACGAATAAGCGATGTCCGTCTGTCCGTCCGTCCGTCCGGTGTACGTGAAATCGGTTTTCCGAAGCTCCCAGAAAAGCTAGAGACTTCGCTCTTGAACTGGTGTATCAGAAATGGTCCAACTTAGATTGGTATTGAAATTCAGCAAAATCGAGCAGACGATTGCAGAGTTGGAAAGCTTAAACTTCATTTTGCCATATAAAAGTAACTAACGAAAACAAATTTTTATTTATTTTTAATAAATAAATTTATTTTACACTTCAGTACGACTAAAATTGGAATTAAAATAAAAAAATATAAAAAAAATAAAAAGACGTTTCCAGTGTTGGAAAACTTTAACTTTTTGTGTTATTGAAAATTAACTATGTCTAAAACTATGCAGGGTATTTTCTCGAGAACCGTAAGAGCTAGAGACCTGAAATTTGGACACAGTATGGTACACCTTTGGCCGCTACAACAACAAATACATGAGAATTGGAAATTAAAGGGTGTTCCAAAACGAGCATCGAAAAATATTAAAATCCCAAATAATATACATACAATTGTATGTACGTATGTATATACACTTGAAATTTGTAAGGTTAGTGTATTTTTATACAGACTACAAAAATTAACACTAAAATTTCAAAAAAATTAAATTAAAGGGTGTTCCATCAGTTAATGCAATTTTGACTATGCAATTTTGACAACTTGCTGTATCTTGGAAACCGTAAGAGCTAAACTCTTGAAATTTTCAAAAACGGTAAAACTAAAAATCAAAAAATTATAAAATCGCCAAACCGAAAAAAATCGCCAAAACCAAAAAAATTGCCAAAATGAAAAAGCACCAAATTAAAAAAATGTCTACGACTAAAATAAATTGCGAAAAACCCGAAAAATTGCTAAAAATGAAAAAAATCGCCAAAATGCGAGAAAATCGCCAAATTGAAAAAAAAAATCGCCAAAATTAAAAAAAAAAATCGCCAAAACGAAAAAAAACCCAAAAAAAGCAGAAAAAAATCGCCAAAAACAAAAATAAATCACCAAAATGAAAAAAGCACCAAATAACAAAAATAATGTCTAAGACTAAAATAAATCGCGAATAACCGGAAAAATTGCTAAAATGAAAAAAAAAACCGCCAAAATGAAAAAAAACGCCAAAATGAAAAAAAATCGCCAAAGCGAAAAAAAAACCCCAAAAAACAGAAAATATCGCCAAAATGAAAAAAAAATCGCCAAGATGAAAAATATCTCCAAAATGAAAAAAAGCCCCAGAAAAAAATCGCCAAAATGAAAAAACCCCAAAATAGGAAAAAACTGCCATAATGAAAAAATATCGCCAAAATGAAAAAAATCTCCAAAATGAAAAAAAAAGCCCCAAACAAAGAAAAAAATCGCACAAAATGAAAAAAAACGCCAAAATGAAAAAAATTGCCAAAATGAAAAAAACCCCAGAAAAAATATAATTGCAAATATCCGAAAAAAGTCGCCAAAATGAAAAAAAATCGCCAAAATGAAAAAAAACCCCAAAATATAAAAAATTGCAAAAATCCAAAAAAATCGCCAAAATTAAAAAATCTCCAAAATGAAAATAAACCCCCAAAAACGAAAAAAAAATCGCCAAAATGAAAAAAAAAATCGCCAAAATGAAAAAAATCTTTCAATGAAAATAAACCCAAAAAAAACAGAAAAAAATCTCCAAAATGAGAAAAAAGCGACAAAACTGAAAATATCTTTTAAACTGAAAAAAACTTCAAAAAAGCCAAAAAGCCACATTAAAAAATGCTCAGAACCGAAGGTGCGGAACCCTTCGTGCGCGAGTCAAAGTCTCACCTTACTGAATTTTTAATATTAAGGAAATTAAATGAAATTAAGTTTTTTCTTATTTCGTTTTTGCTTCGTTCACTTAACACACTTTATGTATTTTTTAAAAAACTAGATTTGTATCAATAATCAGAAAAATCCAAAATTATGACTCCAGGGTTGGAAAACTTACACTTTTTGTGTTATGTAAAGTTACATACGTCTAAATAATTCATTTTTCCTTTATAAATTAAATATATTTTATGCTTCTGAAAGAAAAAATTGGCCTATAAAATTATAAAAATGAAAACCAAGGCTCCAGAGATGGAAAATTTTAATTTTTTTTGATAATAGAGTAACTAAATAAAACAAAGTTTTTTCTTTTTTCCTTTTTGCTTTGTTCACTTAATATATTTTAAGTATTTTTTAAAGAACTAGATTGTTATAAGGAATTAGAAAAATCCTAAATTATGATTCCAGGGTTGGAAAACTTACACTTTTTGTGTTATGTAAAATTAAATAGTTCTAAAAAGTTTTTTCTTTTCCTTTATAAATTGAATATATTTTATGCTTTTGAAAGAAAAGTTTGGCGTATAAAATTTGAAAAATTAAAATTACAGCTCCAAAGATGGAAACTTTGATTTTTTTTAAATATTAAAGTATAAAATAAATTTTTTTTTATTTCTTTGTTCACTTAACACACTTTATTAATTTTTTAAATCAGAAAAATATAAAAGGTTGATTCCAGGGTTGGTAAATTAATTGTTTTTTCTACAAAAGTAACTAGGTCAAGTTAGTTTTTTCTTTTTGTTTACAAGTTTTATACACTTTATGACTTAGAATGAAATAGTTTGGCATAGAAATTAGAAAAATAAAAGACATAGCTCCAGAGCTGGAAAACTTAAATTTTTTCTGGTATATAAAACTAATTATTTCTTTGGTAATTCTATATTTTATAAAGAAATAAATTAGTATTAAGAAACTCAGAAATATGGTTACAGGGTTGGAGCTTAAAAAAAAGTTTCAGTAAGAAATATAACCAAAAATATTTTTTTTTCAGTTAAACAGATTTCATGTTTTAGGAAAATCATTACTCAAGATTTTTTATACATGGTTAATTTTTTGATGGATATCTAATCTAATTGAAGTATAAACGAAGGTTTGTGCTTATTGTGCTCTCAGCATAATAACTATTAATTTTTAGTAACTGGAGATAAAACTAAAATTTATCGCTAAAGATAAATTAAAGGACATGTTCCGTTTAATTTTCCTGATACCTTTCCTTTCTGCTGAACAAATTTCAAAAAAATCCTGTAGGAATAAAACGTTTACATAATACCACGATGTATACCATTTGCAATGGGAACTTTAAATCAAGACACTAAGCAGTTTTGCAACATCAATGATTATTAAATACGGGAAAATATAAAACAAGTTAGTTTACTTGGTATGGAGGTTCAATACTAAGAATATTTTAGAGTTATTAAATAGCAGCACGGTTTTTCAACATCTCGAGAGCGAGTAAACAAGCCCCAATATTTTGGTAATATATTGACGTGACGTCGATGTTGACTGAAATAAGAATGGATGTAAAATATATCTTAACCACAGAGTGTAGAGTAAAATATTCAACTATTGCTAATATCGAAAATAAAATAATTGAATCAAATTCTTTAATCGAAAAATACTTAAAGCTCACTTACTATTAATTGCTTTAGAGAAAAAAATGATAAATTTTATCACAAAACAAATATGTATGTATGTGTCTGTATACTATATATATGAACGTACGTTGGTAAAGGGTATATAAGATTCGGCACAGCCGAATATAGCACTCTTACTTGTTTAGTTTTCCTTTTTCAGATACTTTTCAAATAATTAATTTCAAACACAAGTAAGAGTTGTGCTGTGCCGAATCTTATATACCCTTCACCAAAGTGCTTATATGTAGTATAGAGAAACATACATACATAAGCACATGCATACATATTTGTTTTGCGAAAAAATTTATCATGTTTTGCTCTCATGCAAATTTTAGTAAGTGACCTCTCGCTATTTTTCGATTAAATATTTTTTTTCTATATTAGCAATGAGTTGAATATTTTATTCAACGCTCTGTATTTAAGAAATATTTTACATTCACCCTTATTCCAGTTGTCAAAAACGACGTCATGTCATACAATATCAAAAAATGAGTGCTTGTTCACTGGCACTCGAGATGGTCTAAAACAGTGTTTCTATTTAATAACCTTATAAAATAGTCTTAGTATTGTACCTCCATACCAAGTAAATTAACTTGTTTTATTTAATAATCTTTCATGTTGCAAAATTGTTAAGTATCTCTATTTAAACATCCCATTGCAAAAGGTATACATCATGGTATTGTGTAAACGTTTATTCCTAAAGAATTTTTTCAAATTTGTGCAGCTCGAAGGAACGGTTTCAGGGAAATAAAACGGAACATGACCTTTATTTAATTTTATAGTTAGGACTGTTATTTAGCGATAAATTTTATTATACCCTTTACCAAAAATTGTAAAAGGTTATATATAGGTTTGTTATTCCGAGTGTAATTTCCATAATATTAATATGCGACACATAAAATATATCCATTCGGAATCCTTCTGCATAGGGAAGGCGAATAAGCGATGTCCGTCCGTCCATCAGTCTGGTGTACGTGAAATCGATTTTCCGAAGCTCCCAGGAAAGCTAGAGACTTCGGTCTTTGACTGGTATATCAAAAATGGTCCAAAATAGATTGGTATTGCAAATCAGCAAAATCGAGCTGACGGTTTCAGAGCTGGAAAGCCTAAACTTGATTTTGCAATATAAAAGTAACTACACAGAGAAAACAGATTCGTTGAGACAACCGAATTTGTTGCCAATCGAATTTTGGTGGTTGCACCAACTATATAGAATTCTGGTATAACGACTGCAATTTTCTTGTGGTACCACTATATTTTAATTATAACCCTTAAACAAATAGTTGCAGCAAAAGAAAAAATTGATAAACAGTATGGAATTTGAAAAAAAGTTATTCTTGCTACCGAAAATGTGGTTAGTATAACTGAAACAATATCATAATTGGTACATGTGAAAGAAAAATTGGTCTTCCTTGCTGAAATAAAATAAGCAATAAATGCAAATAAAAATATACAATTTAAGAAATTTATTATTTAACATATTGTCATAAGTTATTTTTAATTGAAATTTATTTATTTCAACCACACATTTTGAACAGCCACAAACCTGTTATCTTATGCACATACTTTCAAAAACCATTTGAGAATTCATATATCATAATATCTTTGAAAGTCACAAAAGTTAATTTTTAATTTGCTGCAACGATTATAAACTATGATAGTAAGTTCAACCTATAGTTAGTTGCAGCAACTGATAGAAAGTGTTTATTTCAACCTTAATATAGAACGACAATTTTTTAGTTGTCAATATCAAAAGTTGGTAGTAACATCTAATTCATAATATTTTATTCGGTTGTGTTAACCAATCAATGAATTAGTCATGGCAAAAGTATACGCTCGGTTGATGCAATCAATTTAAGAATTGTCAGAATCATATCTTTTTTACAATTATGCCCTTCTGGCAACAAACATGGATTTTTTTTGGATTAACAGAAAATTGATTGTGTGAACTGAAATATAGTTTATGCAAATGATATTTTGTTGGCCTAACTATTTTCCAACCAATCTTTTTTTTCTGGGTGTAGGTAAAACTAATATTTATGTTTTTTTTTGTTAAATATAGCATTTTCAGTTTAAATTAAACTATTTTCAAATTTTCAACTTATAAGGGAAAAGAAAAAAATTTCTTAGAACTAGTTAATTTTACATAACAAAAAAAGTGTAAGTTTTCCAACCCTGGAATCATAATTTTGGATTTTTCTGATTATTGATACCAATCTAGTTCTTTAAAAATACATAAAATAAGTTGAGTAAACAGAGCAAAAACGAAATAAGAAAAAACTTAGTTTCATTTTATTCCTTTAATATTAAAAAATTCAGTAAAGTGCGACTTTGACTCGCGCACGGAGGGTTCCGTACATTCGGTTTTGAGAATTTTTTAATGTGTCTTATGCTTTTTTTGAAGTTTTTTCAGTTTAAACGATTTTTTCTAATTTTGGAAGTTTTTTTATTTTGGCGATTTTTTTCTGCTTTTGGGGCTGTTTTTCATTTTGGAGATTTTTTCATTTTGGCGATTTTTTTTTAATTTCGATGATTTTTTTTTGATTTTGGTTTTTTTCATTTTGGCGATTTTTTCCTTTCTGGGGTTTTTTTCTGTTTTTTTTCGTATTGGCAATTTTATTTATTTTGGCGATTTTTTTCATTTTGGCGATTTTTTTCTGTTTTTTGGGGGTTTTTTCATTTTGGAGATTTTTTTAATTTTGGCGATTTTTTTTCCTTTTTGCGATTTTTTCCTATATTGGGGTTTTTTCATTTTGGCGATTTTTTTCATTTTTACTTTTTTTTGGGGCTTTTTTTTTTGAAATTTTTTTCATTTTGGCGATTTTTTTTTCATTTTGGTGATTTTTTGCTGTTTTGGGGTTTTTTTCATTTTGGCGTTTTTTCTGTTTTTATGCCTTTTTTTCATTTTGGAGATTTTTTTCATTTTGAAGATTTTTTTTCATTTTTTTGATTTTTTCCTATTTTGGAAATTTTTTTCATTTTGGCAATTTTTTTCATTTTGATTTTTACCTGTTTTTTGGTTTTTTTCATTTTGGCGATTTTTTTCTGTTTTTTGGGGGTTTTTTTCGTTTTGGCGATTTTTTTTTCCTTTTTGCGATTTTTTCCTATTTTGGGGATTTTTTTTTCATTTTGGTGATTTTCTTTCATTTTGGCGATTTTTTTTTTCATTTAGCAATTTTTCCGGTTATTCGCGATTTATTTTAGTCTTAGACGTTTTTTTTTGTAATTTGGTGCTATATTTCGTTTTGGCGATTTTTTTTGTTTTTTGGCGATTTTTTTTCATTTTGGCGATTTTTTTCTGTTTTTTTTTGAGTTTTTTTTTTATTTGGGAGATTTTTTTCATTTTGGCAATTTTTTTCTCCTTTTTGCGATTTTTTCCTATTTTGGGGTTTTTTTCATTTTGGCGACTTTTTTTCTTTTTGGCGTTTTTTTCATTTTGGCGATTTTTTTTCTGTTTTTGGGCCTTTTTTTCATTTTGGAGATTTTTTTTTCATTTTGGCGATTTTTTTTAATTTTTGCGATTTTTTTTCTATTTTGGAGATATTTTTCATTCTGGCAATTTTTTTCATTTTGGTGATTTTTTCCTGTTTTTGGGTTTTTTTTTCATTTGGCGATTTTTTTCTGTTTTTTTTTGGGTTTTTTTCGTTTTGGCGATTTTTTTTTCAATATGGCGATTTTTTTCATTTTGGGGATTTTTTTCATTTTGGTGATTTTCTTTCATTTTGTCGATTTTTTTTCATTTAGCAATTTTTCCGGTTATTCGCGATTTATTTTAGTCTTAGACATTTTTTTTTGTAATGTGGTGTTTTTTCGTTTGGCGATTTTATAATTTTTTGATTTTTTAGTTTTACCGTTTTTGAAAATTTCAAGAGTTTTGCTCTTACGGTTTCCAAGCTACAGCAAGTTGTCAAAATTGCATAGTCAAAATTGCATTAACTGATGGAACACCCTTTATTTTAAATTTTTTGAAATTTTAGTGTTAATTTTTGTAGTCTGTATAAAAATACACTAACCTTACAAATTTCAAGTGTATATACATACATACATACAATTGTATGTATATTACATGGGATTTTAAAATTTTTCGCTGCTCGTTTTGTAACACCCTTTAATTTCTAATTCTCATGTATTTGTTGTTGTAGCGGCCAAAGGTCTACAGGTCTGTATCTCTTACCGTTCTCGAGAAAATACCCTGTGACAGACATAGTTTTAGACACATGTAGTTAATTTTAGATAACACAAAAAGTTAATGTTTTCCAACCCTGGAAACGTCTTTATTCATTTTATTATCTTTTTTTAATTTAGAATTCCAATTTTAGTCATACGGAAATGTAAAATAAGTTTATTTATAAAAAAAAAATAAAAATTTGTTTTCGGTAGTTACTTTTATATGGCAAAATGAAGTTTACGTTTTCCAGCTCTGCAATCGTCTGGTCGATTTTGCTGAATTTCAATACCAATCTATTTTGCAATTTCTGACACACCAATCCAAGAACGAAGTCTTTAGCTTTTCTGGGAGCTTCGGAAAACCGATTTCACGTACAGACAGACGGACAGACGGACATCGCTTATTCGTCTTCCCTATGCATAAGGATCCAGAATATATATATTTTATGGGTCGCTTATTGATATTATAGAAATTACAAACGGAATGACAAACCTATATATACCCTTTTACCATTTTTGTTGGTAAAGGGTATAAAAATCAAACAGACGTTTCCAGGGTTGGAAAACTTTAACTTTTTTTGTTAAATAAAAATAAATCAAATACAAAACTGTATTTGATTAATACTTGTGATTTGCCTCTGAGCAGCAATATCCACACTTCCACATTTGCTGATGATACAGCCTGCATATATACAGTATGTATGAAAATCCTTACGAGGCATTCCGATATCTTCAAGAACACATTACCCAGCTGGAAACATTGTTAAACTTATGGAGAATTAAGGTAAACGAACAAAAGTGTGTTCAAGTAACATATACATTACGAAAATATACTTGTCCACCCATTCAGATTAACAATCAAGTTGTCCCTCAACATTCTCAAGTGAAATACCTTGGTATACACCTTGATCGAAGGCTTACATGGAAATATCATGTTGACTCTAAGTTAACTCAAATAAAACTTAAATTAACTCAAATATATTGATTAATTGGCAGAAATTCAACACTCAGCCTAGACTGCAAACTTTTGATATACAAGTCGCTTTTGAAGCCAATATGGTGCTATGGAATTCAGCTATGGGGCACTGCTTCACCTTCAAATATTGAGAAAATCCAACGAAGGCAAAACAAGATTTTACGGTTAATAACATCGGCTCCATGGTACATTAAAAATTCAAATATACATCGTGATTTAAATATGCCACTAGTGATTGAAGAAATTGCAAAATATTTAGGCAAATATTAAACAAAACTCGAGTCACATCCTAATCCGCTTGCTCGTAATATTTTGAACTTTACTGGACACATCCGCCTAAAAAAGATACAAGGGATGCTTCAAAATACTTTTATTTTTATTTTTTTTTTCCTTTTGATTATCACTACTTATGTATTATTTATAACTGTCTCTTAATTTATGTTCGACAGCGGTCGGGCTTAATAATTCTATTTTAGATTTAAGATTTGAATACTTATTATTAGTTCATATTTGAAGATACAATAAATAAACAAGTAAGAGTGCTATATTCGGCTGAGCCGAATCTTATATACCCTTTACCAACGTGCGTACACATAAATAAATATATAGTATACAGACACATACAAACATATTTGTTTTGTGAAAAAATTTATAATTTTTTTCTCTAAGGCAATTAACAGTAAGTGACCTTTCAGTATTTTTCGATTAAAGAATTTGATTCAATTATTTTATTTTCGATATTAGCAATAGTTGAATATTTTACTCTACACTCTGTGGTTAAGATATATTTTACATTCACTCTTATTTCAGTCAACATCGACGTCACGTCAATACATTACCAAAATATTGGGGCTTGTTTTCTCGCTCTCGAGATGTTCAAAAACCGTGCTGCTATTTAATAACTCTAAAATATTCTTAGTATTGCACCTCCATACCAAGTAAACTAACTTTTTTTATATTTTCCCGTATTTAATAATCATTGATGTTGCAAAACTGCTTAGTGTCTTGATTTAAAGCTCCCATTGCAAATGGTATACATCGTGGTATTATGTAAACGTTTTATTCCTACAGGATTTGTTTGAAATTTGTTCAGCAGAAAGGAAAGGTATCAGGAAAATGAAACGGAACATGTCCTTTATGTCTTTAGCAAGGTTGGAAACCGAAAAAAATAACGGTATCGGTATTGATACCGGTACAATTATTTTTTAAATTTCGGTATCGGTAGCGGTATCGGTATTTTTTTTATTTCGGTATCGGTATTACCGGTACATACCGTTATCGAGTTTATAATACCGGTATACCGATATTACTGATAAATTTATTATTTCAGGCAGTGGACATAACAAAAAATCTTTTTTTTTTATTAAATTACGTCCAAAAGGGAGTATTTTTAAATTAACATATGTACTCGTATAAAAGCATATAAACTTATTTGTTTCTATATATGTTTTTATACTATTATTAAAAAATAATTTATTAAAAAAGTGAAACAAGGAGATTGCAGTTCAAACTTTACATATATAAAGTATACATTTTGGTTAATTACACAAAATAGTAAAAATAAAAGTTTTGTCTATGCTGATATATTACACCGTGTGACAAATTTTGATGAAATCGAAATACCTGGGACGTGTTACTATTTTTCTGCTAGGTATTGTCGAGTATAACAATACCAATTGTATTTGAAATTTTCCAGACACCTCTTCAGTTACGGGAAAAAACCGGTTTTTCATACCCGTAGACACTTATCAACCTTCAACTAAGTTAAATATCAACCGATTTTAAATTTATAAACGGATACAGATAGAAGAGACTAAAACCTTTTGAACCATATAGATATATCTTCTTTCAGTAAATTTCAACTATGTCTTTATTTTTTCACCAAATATGATTTTAACGGTTTTTTTTTGACACTTTACTACTTTCGACAAGTTCTTAGGCAATATTTTTGTACTGGACCTATGTTCATTGTTTATAACTTTGTTTATAAAACATAATTGAATAAGAGTAATTCACAGGACTGTTTTAAATATTTTGTTAGAAGACTTTTTGTTAAAAAAAACTACCTGTATGATGTATTTCGCGTTCTATTTATACGCTTTCGGTGTATTTAACCTTCCAGGATGATGAAAGTACAATTTAATAGATGTATATAAACACAGAGTACAAAATTGGTACAACAGTGGTCGCCAAAATTTGTTCCTTCATTTTAAAAGTACTTTTCTTCACCTCAAGAGAGGAATCTTTAACTTCAAATATAAAAGTTTAGAAGTTTTTTCTCTACCCAACCTTATATATTACGTTTAAGTGTGTAAACAAGACCAACACCAAAGAAAGAAAGTTAATTGAAATATATTTTTGCAATTTTTGCACTTATTGTGGTTTACAACTCAACTAAGATGGATTGAAACTAAAACAACTTAACTTTTGGTATTCTGAATAAAAACTAATTTTAGTTGTCTTCGAATAAATGCTAGAAAAACAAAGGTTTTTATCTATGCTATATTTTTTGAAACCATAGTATCCATTACAAAACATTTTAAATATTTTTAGTTTTGGCCTTGCTATTTTACCTTGAGATTCTATGTTTTATGAACATGGCAATAATATTGGTTGACAAATGGGATTGGTTGGCGTCTGGAATAGTAAAGGAAAACGAACACAATGGTCGAAATAAAAACCAAAATACAACTGATAAAAAGCAGTTGTCTCATGGTGAAAAAAGTTGTAATACATAATAAAAATTTGGCAACTACAACTCAACTATCATTAATTTTTTGGCCGGAATCGGTATACCGGTACGTACCGGTATAGACGTAAACGGTAGTCTGGATATCGGTATTTTCTAACCGAAATGGATTTCGGTATCGGTAACAATACCGGTATCTAATTTTAGCGGTATTTGAATCGGTATCGGTATTTTTACGATACCGTTTGCCAACCTTGGTCTTTAGCGATAAATTCTAGTTTTATCTCCATTTACTAAAAATTAATAGTTATTATGCTGAGAGCACATTAAGCACAAACCTTCGTTTATAGTTCAATTAGCTTAGATATCCATAAAAAAATTAATCATGTATAAAAAATCTTGAGTAATGATTTTCCTAAAACATGAAATCTGTTTAACTGAAAAAAAAAATATTTTTGGATATTTTTTTACCGAAACTTTTTTTAAGCTCCAACCCTGGAACCATTTTTCTGAGTTTCTTTATAAAATATAGAATATATGTAATTACCAAAGTAATAATTAGTTTTATATACCAGCAAAATTTAAGTTTTCCAGCTCTGGAGCTATGTCCTTTATTTTTCTAATTTCTACGCCAAACTATTTCATTCTAAGTCATAAAGTATATAAAACTTGTAAACAAAAAGAAAAAACTAAATTGACCTAGTTACTTTTGTAAAAAAAACAATAAATTTAGCAACCCTGGAGTCATCCTTTTAGATTTTTCTGATTTAAAAAATTAAAAAAGTGTGTTAAGTGAACAAAGAAATAAAAAAATTAATTTTATACTTTAATATTAAAAAAAAATCAAAGTTTCCATCTTTGGAGCTGTAATTTTCATTTTTCAAATCTTATATGCCAAACTTTTCTTTCAGAAGCATAAAATATATTCAATTTATAAAGGAAAAGAAAAACTTTTTTAGAACTATTTAATTTTACATAACACAAAAAGTGTAAGTTTTCCAACGCTGGAATCATAATTTAGGATTTTTCTAATTCCTTATACCAATCTAGTTCTTTACAAAATACATAAAATATGTTAAGTGAACGAAGCAAAAACTAAATAAGAAAAAACTTAGTTTCATTTAATTCCTTTAATATTAAAAAATTCAGTAAAGTGCGACTTTGACTCGCGCACGAAGGGTTCCGTACATTCGGTTCTGAGCACTTTTTAATGTGGCTTTTTTGAAGTTTTTTTTCAGTTTAAACGATTTTTTCAGTTTTGTCGCTTTTTTCTCATTTTGGCAATTTTTTCTGTTTTTCTCGGTTTTTTTCATTTTGGCGATTTTTTCTGTTTTATGGGGTTTTTTCGTTTTGGCGATTTTTTTTCATTTTGAAGATTTTTTTCTGTTTTTTGGGTTTTTTTGTTCATTTTGGCGATTTTTTTTCATTTTGGCGATTTTTTTTTTCATTTTGGCGAATTTTTCCTGTTTTTGGGCTTTTTTTCATTTTGGCGATTTTTTTCTGTTTTTTTTTTTCGTTTTGGCGATTTTTTTTCATTTTGGCGATTTTTTTCTGTTTTTGGGGCTTTTTTTCATTTTGGAGATTTTTTTCATTTTGGCGATTTTTTTTTCATTTTGGCGATTTTTGCCTGTTTTGGGGTTTTTTTCATTTTGAGGATTTTTTTATGATTTGGGGCTTTTTTTTCATTTTGGAGATTTTTTTCATTTTGGCAATTTTTTTTCATTTTGGCGATTGTTTTTCTGTGTTCAGGGCTTTTTTTATTTTGGAGATTTTTTTCATTTTGGCGATTTTTTTTCATTTTGGCGATTTTTTTTCATTTTGGCAATTTTTTTCATTTTGGGTTTTTTTTTAATTTTGGTGATTTTCTTTCATTTTGGCGATTTTTTTTCATTTTAGCAATTTTTCCGGTTATTCGCGATTTATTTTAGTCTTAGACATTTTTTTTGTAATTTGGTGCTTTTTTTCGTTTTGGCGATTTTTTTTTGCTTTTGGCGATTTTTTTCGATTTTGAAAATTTCAAGAGTTTTGCTCTTACGGTTTCCAAGATACAGCAAGTTGTCAAAATTGCATAGTCAAAATTGCATTAACTGATGGTACACCCTTTAAGTTAAATTTTTTTAAATTTTAGTGTTAATTTTTGTAGTCTGTATAAAAATACACTAATCTTACAAATTTCAAGTGTATATACATACATACATACAATTGTATGTATATTACATGGGATTTTAAAATTTTTCGTTGCTAGTTTTGGAACACCCTTCAATTTCCAATTCTCATGTATTTGTTGTTGTAGCGGCCAAAGGTTTACACATTGAGTCCAAATTTCAGGTCTCTAGCTCTTACGGTTCTCGAGAAAATACTAATATAGTTTTAGACATAGTTAATTTTACATAACACAAAAAGTTAAAGTTTTCCAACCCTGGAAACGTCTTTTTAATTTTTTTATATTTTTTTAATTTAAAATTCTAATTTTAGTCGTACTGAAGTGTAAAATAAGTTCATTTATTAAAAAAAATAAAAATTTGTTTTCGGTAGTTACTTTTATATGGCAAAATAAAGTTTAAGTTTTCCAGCTCTGCAATCGTCTGCTCGATTTTGCTGAATTTCAATACCAATCTATTTTGGAAAATTTCTGACACACCAGTCCAAGAACGAAGTCTCTAGCTTTTCTGGGAGCTTCGGAAAACCGATAGTAGTGTACTAATGGCGGAGGACGACATGTTTTGGGAATTCAAAACCGGGAAAAAATAAAAACGATGGCAACCCTGTTACAAATGAGGGGATTTTGGGGATTTTCATGCTGAGATTTTTTTTTTTGTGTGTGTGTGTGACTTTGATTCTCTGTTTATGTGTATGTATGTATAGTTGTGTGTACAGCTTTTGTTGTTATTGTAGAGAAGCGTTTTGCTTACAGTGTATGGATGTATGAATGTGCGTGTGTGTGTGTGTGTGTGTGTATGAGTATGTGTTTTTGTATTTACTTGTGTGTCTACCGGTGTCCGATCCTTTTGTTGTAGTGGCAGACAATCATTATACCCAGTAGGAAATGTTGATGGTGAAAATGTGCTAACTAGCTTTTGACTAGCTTGTCACCAGTACTACTATTTAATTATACCCCATACAATACTTTTAAACCCTACTATTAAAAATACAATTCACTAGGTAGTGACTACGTAGCTCGTATGGGAATATGGATACATACTAACCAGACAGTTAGTTACTGGTACATTTCTATAATTTACGTACATACAAATGTGTGTATATTGACAAGTTATTGTCAATTCCACCTCTCCTTCTTTTATACTGGCGGATAGTAGAACATTTATTATACCAAAGCTGTAACTAGAATTTTAGTGTTGACACAAAGACACTTGTTCCCAGTCTGACTGCAGGGTAGATACAAGGGATCTGTGTATTTGTGTGTATGTAGTGATTGATATTTGATAGTCTTTGGGTAGCTGTTTTGAATTATCGTTGGTATGCTTATGTAGGGTTATTGTATTGCATTTATGTTTGCGATCTCTGGGGAAATAATCTAATAGCTACAGAGAGTGGCAACCATGTTGTGAATGGAAGTGGGTAGGGAATGTATTTGGTAATGTATGTATATGTTGTTGTATTAATGTATGTGATCGTATCTATTTTTACTTTGAAGAATATCATTGCTTATGAGTATTGTTGGGCCTGCGAGAGTTTTTCATACATATTTACAAATGAATGTGTATTTGTTTTCTGGGTTATTGACGTTGCTATTCTTATAGAGATAGAAAATATTGTGTTGGCATAGGTTTTATATGTACAAGTGAATTTCAGATGTTAAATGTTTTGAATCCAATCAGGTTGATAAGCAGATTTTTGAATAGGGGTAATGATATTTTTATTTCAGTATATTACACTTTAATGTAACAATTATAGGAAATAGCTTTTGGAGACATACACCAAAACTTATAGAAGCATCTACTTTTACGTGTCCCGATTTTTTTCGTACCTTTGTATTACAAACTGATGCTAGCGATTTTATTCTGGTGTATATGAATTTCATCATATATCGTAATACCAATAGAGAATTGTGGAAATATGTATGTGTGTGTGTGTGTGTGTATGTGTGTGTGTGTGTGTATGTGTGTGTGAATTTCATCATATTTCGTAATACCAATATATGTGTGTGTGTGTGTTTGTGTATGTGTATGTGTGTGTATGTCTGTGTATGAATTTCATCATATTTCGTAATACCAATAGAGAATTGTGGAAATGTGTATGTGTGTGTGTGTGTGTATGTGTGTGTGTGTGTGTGTGTGTGTGTGAATTTCATCATATGTCGTAATAAATTAGAATTGATGACTACTACGCGATTCTCATATAAAGTATATAAGTAGAAGAAATAATGTAGATTGGTATCAGTCTGCTTTAATATCTCAACAAGTGACAACCTAATTTCCCAACAAAAATTTCTAAAGTGTTTAAAATCCAAAAACTATAAAAGTGCTAGAACTAATTACTGTTTGTTAAACAAGTTTCTAGTGTATAAAAAATAATTAAATAAATTGTTTATAACTAAAATAAATTGTTAATAAATAAAATAATTAAATAAATTATTTATAAATAAAATAATTATATTAATTAATAAACAAATATATAAAATGAATACTAAAAGTTGTGCAATCTGCAATAAAGTCTTTATGACTCAAACAAAACTAAATCAGCATATGGAAACGCACTCATATGGAACTAGTGCTTGATCTTCAAAAAAAATATTGTGAGGATTGTGATGAGATGATCCCATCAAATGGTTACATGGCTCATGTCAGAACCACAAAACATAAAAACAGTTGTCACCTAGAACAGATTGGAGATCTTCTCACTAAAAGAGCGAGCAACTTCAATGGGAGGATCGAGACATATATCCTCCTCAACAAAAATGAGGGTGTTATGTTTCCGGAGCAGTTTCTGAAATCTGCCAAGAGCTCTATACTACAACAGCTAATTGAATGTAGTAGGACACATACTACATTTAAATTTAATATGGAGCTCACTTGCGATTATATGAAGACGGTGAATGATGAGATGAATGTTTCCCAACTGGTACATATTTCTAAAATGATGTTGGTGACTTTATCTGATGACATAGAGGATATGTACAAGAAACAGGCCGAGGAGCTAAGAGCTAAAATGGAAGAATTTCAAGAGAGGGATAGCGGATGGACCTTGATTTCAATAAATTCCCTTGAAGTTAATATAAACAAGGCGTCCATTATAAGAGGATCGAGCTTTATCCCTCTCCCAAAAAATATTGCAGTGAAATGTGCATGCATAAATGTCGAAAACAATGATATTTATTGCTTTAAATGGTGTATCATTGCGGCTTTGAACACAAATAGTACTTTAGATCGAAGACAACAGAAAAACTATAGAAACTATAATATAACAAACATTTCTGATGAGAATATTAGTATAGGGGCAATTGTATTAAATTTCGAAGGCCTAGAGTTTCCACTCCCATTGAAGCAGATTAAACAATTCGAACGTCAAAATAATATGAGCATCAATGTATTTGGTCACAATGGAACATCGCTTATAGGACCATACTACATAACAAAAGGAGAACAACATGTTCATATTAATCTGTTATTGCTCCAGTCCGATGAAAACTTCCACTATGTGCTCATCACGGATATATCAAAGTAAGTTTCATTTGTGCATTTAAGAGAAATATGTTTTCATATCTATTTAAAAAGTTACTTCTTATTGGTATCTATATTTATTTATTTCTTATTTTAATTTCCTCTTTTCCTTAGACTCCTTCGTTCCAATATTACATATCATGAGCACAAGATACATATATGCAACACCTGCCTATTTTATACACATGATGATTATGTGTATAATCACCACAAAAATGTTTGTGGGAAAAAAGTCATCAGAATGCCCGAAGATGAATCTATCATCAAGTTTCAAAACTAATACAAACAGTTAGATGTACCATTTGTAATCTACGCAGACTTTGAATCTATTTTGGAAAAAGTTGATGATCCTATGAGTAAAAGCACTACAAATGTACAGAAACATCATGCGTGTGCATTCGCTTATTTTATTAATTGTAGCTTTAAGAGAGAAAATAATTTATATAGACAATATTTTGGTGAAGATTCGGCGAATATATTTATCAAAAAAATAGTTGAAGATTGTACAGATATTTATCTAAATTATTTACTTAAAGTTAAGAAAATGTTCATGACCCCAATAGAAATAGCTCAATATAATAATGCAACAAATTGTCATATATGTAAGAAAATATTAAATAATGATAAAGTTAGAGATCATTGTCATCTTACGGGTAATTATCGTGGGGCAGCTCAAAGCGACTGTAATTTGAATTATAAAACACCTCATTTTATACCGGTTATCTTGCATAATCTTTCTGCATACGATATGCACTTATTTTTCAAAGAACTTACTACTATAAAAAATTCCACAATAAAAGTGATTCCCCAGAACACAGAGCGTTATATTTCTCTTTCAATTTTCATTAGTTTAGATGCAAAACATGGATTTCAAATAAAATTTATAGACTCGTTTAGATTTATGGCTTCGAGTTTAGATACGCTGGCGAAAAATCTTGATTGCAATGATTTTAATACTATTCGATCATGTTTCGCTGATGAAGCTCATTTCAACCTGATTAGAAGAAAGGGTGTATTTCCGTACTCTTACATGGATTCCATGACTAAGTTTAAGGAAATTAGACTCCCTAATAGAGAAGATTTCTTCAATATTCTAACGAATGAAGAATGTGATGTAGTCGAGTATGAACATGCTCAAAAAATATGGAGAGAGTTTAACTGTAAAACCCTCCTTGACTATACTGAACTCTATTTAAAGACAGATGTTCTTCTTTTAACCGACGTGTTTGAAAATTTTAGGAAAATTTGTAAAGATATATACGATTTGGACCCCTGCCACTATTATACAGCACCAGGTTTATCTTGGGATGCAATGTTGAAAACTACAGAAGTTTCACTCGAACTGTTCACTGATTCCGAAATGTATATGTTTATGCAAAACGGAATAAGAGGTGGACTAGTTCAATGCTCGCAAAGATATTCGAAGGCGAATAATAAGTATTTAGAAGATTTTGATGCATCAAAACCATCAGAATTTCTTGTATATTTAGACGCTAACAATTTGTATGGATGGGCGATGTCGGAATATCTTCCTTGCGGTGAATTTGAGTGGGTATGTGATACTGATTTTGATGTTAAAAAAATTTCTGATACTGCAGAGTATGGGTACATTTTGGAAGTGGATATAGATTATCCCGATTCAGTGCATGATCTACATAATGATTTGCCATTTTGTCCTCAAAATAAGCCCGTGGGGGGATCCAAAATCAAAAAATTAGTTGCAGACTTACACTCAAAAACAAATTACACCATACACTATAGAGTTTTAAAACAAGCCATTTCAAATGGCCTCATCTTAAAACAAATCCATAGAATACTCAGATTTAAGCAATCCCCTTGGCTAAAAAAATATATTGACTTAAACACATTTAATAGGACAAAAGCTAAAAATAATTTTGAAAAAGATTTCTTCAAACTTTTAAACAATGCTGTTTACGGGAAGACAATGGAAAACATTGAAAAACGTAGGGACATTAGAATTACTTCATCTTGGGAAACAACAAACAGGAATCATTTGGGGCTCAGAGCATTAATTGCGAAACCAAATTTTATACAGTAAACAAAATTTTCTGACGATATGTATGCGGTAGAGTTAGAAAAAATGGAACCACTATATGATAAACCTATATATGTTGGTTTCACAGTACTGGAGTTATCCAAGTGGAGAATGTATGACTTCCATTATGGCTTCATGAAGCCTAAATTTGGAGAGAACATTTATCTGAACTATATGGATACTGACTCATTTATTTATTCAATTAAAACTGATGATTTTTACGATGACATCCGTAATGATATTAGTTTGAATTTTGATACGTCAGAATATCCTATAGATAACCAATTTCGTTTACCGCTACTCAATAAGAAGGTTTTGGGAATGATGAAAGATGAAAACAATGGGGATATAATGACAGAGTTTGTTGGTTTAAGAGCAAAAATGTATTCTCTGTCAACTCTTCGCTCGGAAGCTGTTAAAAAATCTCAAGGGGTCAAAAAGTCTGTAATTAAAAAGTTGTCCATTAATGATTACAAAAGTTGCTTATTTGAATCCAAAATTATCTCAGATGAAATGTTTTTGTTTAGATCTAAAACACATCAACTATATACACAAAAACTACATAAAATAGCACTTAGCTTTTCTGATGATAAGAGAAATATAATGAAAGATAAAATTAAAACGCGCGCTTGGGGACATTACATAGACCGAAACAATGAAACAATGGATGTAGAATAGAATGCTTCCTACTAAATTGCATGTAACATGACAAAGACAATTTAATTTTGTACTAATTGTATTTATTTGTTAATGTATTTCTTTAATTATTTATTATTTGCTTATTATTTAATTTATTTATTTATTATTTCTTTAATTATTTATTAATTTATTTATTATTTACTTATTTGTTTATTAATTAATTTATGTATTTAGTATTTATTTATTTGTTTATTAATTTATTTCTTTATTTATTTATTAATTAATTTATTTATTTATTTATTTATTGTTTATGTATTTGTTTATGAATTTATCTATTAATTTTAGTATTTTATTCACACAAAAACATGTAAAAATTGTAAATTAAAATCAAATATTCGATTAATGATCTTTTTCCTTTTTATATCTATATATTTTTATTTATACATAGAGTTAAATTTGTATTAGTACTAAGATTTTTAAGAAAAATGTTAAATAAAATATTGAAAAAATATTAAAATATGTAAATGGTTTTTTATTTCAGCTTAAATTTACTAAATATAAATTGTAACTACAAATGTCTACATTTTTATATTGTGTTTCTATATTGTGTTTCTCTATTACTTCGCTAGAGCAAAAATTTTTCTTTTTTGTTTTCATATCACTTAAACATATACAGTCTTGTTATCTTTGAGAGGTCCTACACAAGAGGAATTGAATTTCACAATATTATAAAATTCCATTAAATTTCATTAGATATTTTCTTGTCAACACCAACTGTTTTAAAATTTTCTCATCCATGTTCAATAATAGCAAATAAGCTATTAGATCAGGTATCAGCTATCAGATCAGCTTATCAGGAGCTGGTCTGGTTTTCAGATCAGCTTTTCAGGACCTGGTCTGGTTTTCAGATCAGCTTTTCAGGACCTGATCTGGTTTTCAGATCAGCTTTTTAGGACCTGGTCTGGTTTTCAGATCAGCTTATCAGGACCTGGTCTGGTTTTCAGATCAGCTTTTCAGGACCTGGTCTGGTTTTCAGATCAGCTTTTCAGGACCTGGTCTGGTTTTCAGATCAGCTTATTAGGACCTGGTCTGGTTTTCAGATCAGCTTTTCAGGTATCAAATCAGGTTATTAGGTAGCTGGTCTGGTTTTCAGATCAGCTTATCAGGTATCAGATGAGGTTATAGCAAATAGATGTATTAAGTTTAAAGTTAGATTAATAACTAAAGTCAATCCTTTATGAGCAGTAATTTATATAGTTATGAAATAGTCAAATTGTTTTCTAAAACGAACATTATTTAATTTATCATCAAAAATCCCTATTTATCCTTCCAACACTATACAAATTTCTTGAAACTCTTCAAAATTCATATTACTGACAACATAATCCCTATACACGAGCTTAATATTTTTCTCATCTTGCTTAAACATTATAATAACATTTTCATTGTCTCTTGTTAAATGCTTACAGCCGTATTCATAAAAATTTTAAACAGCATTTTGAATGTTGTTTAACCAAAATTCCCTAAAATTGTATTCATAATAGAATTTTAGCTTAAAAAACGTTTTTTTATTTAAACCTTGTGTAGATCACCAAATCTTAAAAATTAACTGCACCCATACTTAAAATAATTTTGAATTGAGATCGTTGTAATTTTGCTTCATGTTTATTTGCATTTTTAACTTTGCCTATATGTATGTATGTATGTATGCATGTATGTATGTATGTATCTATTTAATGTTAAAAAGAATTATGTTATAAGTTGGGCACAAGTAGAATGAGTCATCATTCTTCTGTCGCCCCATACAAAAATATATACGTACATATGTATGTATATTATTCTGCTTTTCACATGCAGCATTAGCAAATATCATACTTGAAATTCTTTTAGCTTCATTACGAGAAAAAAATAAATGTATAATATACTATTCTTTTAATTATGAAATTAACTTCTTCAGATAATCATATTTGACTTGATATAGATAATTTTCGTATAAATATATGTTTTTAAACCTGAGATAGTAGTAGTGTATTGCCACTCCGGCGTAGATTAAAGTTTTGAAGGTTAATTACCCATTACTCCGACAAAGGGTCCCCACAAATTATTATTATGTAAAATAAAAAAAAAACGAACAATAATTATTTCTCTACATATATTTCATTATTAACTAGAAAATACTACAATAAGTACTTTCCCGTAATGAATAAGTTGTTAATTTATTCATTACAGGACAGTCATTATTATACACATAGAATAATAAGGTAAATAAGTACCTCTCATTACTTCGTAAGCCATTAAAAGAACAATAGCCATTACAAATTCTTAAAAACTTTTTGCTGGGTCGTTGCAAGCTGTGAACAAAAGTCCATCAATTTAAAACACACCTGTGCTGAGGGCATAAGAAACATGGCACAAACCTTCATTTATACTCAAATAAAAATTGAACATATATAAAAAACTCTAGAGTAAAGATCTACCTAAGACATAAAATATCTTTAAGTGGAAAAAAATTGTTTTTGGTTATATTTTTACTAACAATAGTTTTTTAATTTCAATCATTTTTATTGGAACCATCATTTTTATTTTTCTAATTTTTAATACTAATTAATTTCCTTCTTGAGCCTTGGAGCATTGCTTTTTATTTTTATAATTTGTATGCCAAATTATTTCTTTCTAAAACATAATGTGTAAATAATTTGAAAGCAAAAAGAAAATAATAATTTTATCTACTTACTTTTATATACGAAAAAAATTAATTTTCCAATCCTGGAATCATCCTTTTAGATTTTCTAGTAGTTCTTAAAAAATATATATAAAGTATGTTTAGTGAACAAAGAAAAAAAGAAATTAATAAAAATTGTTTTATTTAGTTACTTTCATATCCAGAAAAAAAGTTAAAAGTTTCCAGCTCTGGAGCTGTGGCTCTTATTTTTATAATTTTCTACATCAAATTTTTCTTTCCAAAACGTAAGATATATATAATTTATAAAGAAAGAGAAAAAAATTAATTTAACCTAGTTACTTTTATATATCACAAAAAAAAATGTAAGTTTTCCAACCCTGGAATCATTTTTTTTTTGCTGATCTCTTACACCAATCTCTTTCTTTTAAGAATATAAGATATGTTTAATTTATAGAAAAAAGGAAAAACTAGTTTTAGTAAGTTACTTTTATATAACAAAAAAAGTTAAAGTTTTCCAACACTGGAAACTTCTTTTGAATTTCTTATTTGTTTTTCTTTTTTAAATTTGAAATACCAATTTTATTGTTACTGAAGTATAAAATAAGTTTATTTATTAAAAAAAATAAAAATTAGTTTGCGGTAGTTACTTTTATATGGAGAAATGAGGTTTAAGTTTTCCAGCTTTGCAACCGTCTGCTCTATTTTGCTGATGTTCAATACCAATCTATTCTGGACGATTTCTCTCACACCAGTCAAAAGCTAGCTAGGGACTGATTTTCTGGGAGCTTCCGAAAACTGACGGACATCGCTTTATCGTATTCCCTATGCATAAGGATCCAGAATATATATACTTTATGGGTCGCTTATTAATATTGTGGAAATTACACACGGAATGACAAACATATACCATTTTTTGGTAAAGGGTATAATAAAACACAGAACATCTGCTTAGTTAAAATTTTACTAGTAATAATTTGCAGGAAATTTTCTGTCTCAATTTTTCTCTCTCTTTTAATACTCACTCCTCACATCTTTTCGAGTTAATAAACACTTTCCAATTAGAATTGTTATGAATTCGAAAATTTTTTGATAAATAAACAAAGCTCTTGATTTATTTATTTATTTCTTATTTATGTGTTTTGGAATGCTTTACATACGGCACTACCAACGTAAATTAATAATAACCTTATTTAACCACTGAAAATATGGAAGTGTATTTAAATACATTTTAAATTTGTATGAAAATTAATTTGAAGCATATTTAATTATTTACTGATTTATTAGCCATTAGGCACATTGACATAACGTGTCATAACCGCCAAAATAGCTTAAGCGACATGATTTTCAAACTTAATTCTTTGACTATTAGAGATCGTTAATAATGGATTATCGTCAAAGGAACGAGGTCCAAAAAATGTGTCAGTTAAGCTTTTTTTTTGGCGGTTATGGCTCGATATCGTGCACTAACTGCTAAAAAAGCTTAAACGAGATAATATTTGAACTTAATTTTTCTACCAAAATCGACAAGTAGCGATCGTTAATAATGGATTTTCGTCAAAAGAACGAGGTCCAAAAAATGTGTCAGTTAAGCTTTTTGGGCGGTCATGGCTCGACATGATTTGTTAATCTGTTCAGAGTCAAAGTCTTAAAATAAAAGCATGTCAAGATAAAAAAACAACTTTCTATTATTATTGTTAAATCCGTAAATTAAATTGTGTATAAAAACTAATCTGAGTTATTTAAAAAATGCGAAAGTCGTTTTGCAAAAAGGACGATTAAAAAGTTCAATGACATTATTTACGCGGACAATAACTTTTACATTATTTACTTCATGTCAGAATTCTATTCCTTAAATGTATCTACATACATAATATGTATATTTATGCCAATACATACAACTACAGCATACACACATGCATAATTCAATAAAAACTAAGTTGATTTGCCCAAAGAGAGTTTATACCCTGAAGGAAATGTCGATGGTGAAAATGTACTGAGTCGCTTTTGACTTTGTCACCAGTACTACTCTCTAATTATTCCCCATACAATACTTTGTGCTATAGACATTTAGCATATGCTTGTCATTGAAAATCTACTAGTAACACTTAAACAGTTGACTAGGTAGTGACTACATAGTTCTTATGGGTACATGGAGACAGACCAACCAGACATTTAGTGGTACATTTCTATACCTTACGTACATACAATTATACGAACTAGATATACCAAACGGACGACACAATCGTCCGCATTCTAAACAGAAACAAAATATCTTTATTAAACCTAATTCAATTTATTGAACTCTCGTCCTATAAGTTTTATGCAGCGTGACCGTTTGACCTACTAAAGTGGCAAATTGCCACTTTTTCGACTGCCTTGCCACTTTTTTCCCCTTTTTTTAGAGTGAATTATATAATAATACATTAAAAATAAAAAATTTAGTGTAGTTTTCACGTCTTTTTTTAATTTTGCCCCTTTTTTTGATAAAAAAACCTATTTGGTGCAACTTTTTGAAAAATGTCATCGGCCACCCTGGTTTTATGGCTTTCATACAATAACAAATAAGAAAAAAATGGAATATCATGAAAAATAGTACACAAATATACACACACACACAGTGTAAACCAACAAATGAGTGTGTACTATGTTTGCATGTAGTAGTAGCAACTTTAAACGCTTATAGCTCCCAAAATACTAAACCGATTTCAATAAAATATAGATTCTGCACATCTGTGCAGAAATTCCTTTAAAATGATATAAATCTTTCCAAAATCGGTGCAGTAGTTCCGGCGTAAAAGGGATTACAAAAAACGTGTTCGCCTATTAATTATATAGATATTGACAAGTTGTTGCAAAACCCACCACAAATGCACCACATCTGTTTTCTCTCGTTCTTTTGTACTGCCGAATAGAAGAGAAATTGTAGACAATGTACATACTACTAGAATTTTAGTGTTGACATAGGGACATTTGGCCCCAGTCTGACTGCAGGGTAAGCAGGACATTTATTTACGCATACATTTGTATGTGGTTCATGTGTGGGTGGTACGTGCGAAGGACATTTTTTCACTTGAAAAGAATAGTTAATTTTTGGTTATTTAGGATGAGTGAATCAGATTGTATTGTTTGTTTATTTTGAAAAAGAAATGTTTAAGTACTGTAAATTCGAATCTCAGATTGATGCAAAAGTGAGGGTAATTAAATTATTTACACTGAATATATTTTGTATTCTTGGCACAGATAAAATCATTGTCACCCTCTGATTTCATTCGTAAAGATTTCAACACTTAATGTTTAATTCAGGAGTGCTGAGGACCGGGGTGTGAGCACATGCTCGTATTTTAAAATTGAATCAGAAATTAACATCTATTTTATTCAAATTAAATATGTACTTAACACACTCACACTAGCCACATGTTCAAATTATTTGAGTAAAAGTTATAAACTATTACATTGTAATCTTAAATATGCATAAATAAATGTAGGACATTTCAAATTATGAAGATATTAAAGTAAAGTACAAGTGTTAATGATGGTCGCTTTCCCACTCTTAACGAATTGTTAAGCACTGCAGGAGCATAAAGTACAAATATGTTTTCAGAGTTCCAACACGAATTTCAAGTGACATGTAATGTTGTTCATAAACTTGGGTAAACTTTGGGGAACTTTTAATGAAATTATACGAATATGTCGTGTAGACAATCTCATGCAGATACTTATTTGCCACTTCTCTTATCCCCTTTTCCCCTCGTGCTTGTTGTCACTGTGGGGTGTTATGTAATAAATGAAATACATTGGTTTCTTCTAAACGCCACTGGCACTTATCTAAACTTTTTCGTACGTACATATGTATGTACATGTGTTTGTATGTCTGCAAATGTAAGTACATATGTTTGTGTTATAAAGTACCCAACGACGAACCGTGTTGCCGCAATTTTTTTGAAGTTTTCGGTTAACTTTGGAAGAGAATGAATGCAAATATGTGCGGCGTATTTTATTTATTTGGTTGAACATTTTTACAAGAATAATACAGATTAGCAAAAAGCATTATAAGAACAACCAGCGTTTTAGTCCGTGCACTGGTAATATTCCATACATGCCGAGTATAAATAAATTCCGTACCAACGATTTTCTATATTAAAAAATAGTTCAAGTTTTTAGTTCATTCGTACTTATTAAATATCTTCAACATTTTTTTACAAAGTTAAACTGCAAAACGACATATGACTTTTTTTTTCATATATATATTAATTTATTGTATCTTCAAAAATGAACTAACAATAAGTAATCAAATCTTAAATCTAAATATAATTATTAGGCCCGACCAGTATCGGACATAAGCTTAGTGATAGTAATAAATAATACATAAGTAGTGATAATCAAAAAGGAAAAAAAAGAAAAAAAAAGAGAAGACATATGACTTGACATAGTTATAATTTTTATATAATTACTTTTCACATTAGAAAATTATAAAGATTTTTTTATATACATATCTATATGTAGAGATGCTAAACGGGAAATCCCGATTCCCGAAATCCCGGCATTTTCGGGACTTTGCAAATCCCGGAGTCCGGGATTTTTTGATTTTAAAGCCCGGGATTTTCGGGATTATCTGAATCCCGTTTTTTTTCATAAATATTGTCATCTTCTATGTCAAAAATTATTAGAAACTCCCTGTTATAAGAAGTTAATATAAAAAATTTACTTTGAATAAATATTTTAGTAGATAATATTGTATGGTATGTATATAATATATCTTACGGCGTTTTCTTTTCTAGGAAAAATGTTACATACATTGCACTTTTCAATTAAATGCCTGAATTATATACATAAATACCTTTTAAACATGAAAAAAAATATATTTTGTAAAATTAAAATATTATTTTTAATATAAGGACGTACATTTGTGCACAACATTTTCGAGATTTTGTAAGTCCCGAAAATCCCGAAGCCTGGGTTATAGTTAATTTTGGAAAGTTTTGTCTTGAGGCTGGGTTATCCGAACGTAGTGTTGCCTTACCGTACTGTTAGCACATTAGTATACTTAGAAAACATTTGAAAACGTGAGTATGCCTTACTTGTACTTACTTACTTTTTTTGTACACAAAAAAATGTAAATGCTCCTTGAACTGTATTGCTGTATGTACATAAGAAACATTTACAAAACCGAAGGTCTAGGGTTCGAGCCCGATCTGTCATTAAAATAACAACACCACGTATTTTTCTGATGTGCATTACTGTCCATTACAATCCTAATGTAACATCAGAGTGCCCTCCTTCATCGAAATTGAGTAGCAGAATCATCGGCTAGGTAAAATAACCGAAAAAATGGCTACTAAGTACAGCTTCAAAATTTAATACGCCTCACTAGAGGTGCTGCAGCACTGTATTATTAAATAAATTCAAGAAAGCACGACTTTGACTCGCGCACGAAAGGTTCCGTACGTGGGGCTTCGAGGATTGTTTTTTTTCATTTTGGCAATTTTTTTTTGTTTTGGCGATTTTTTTCATTTTTTTCATTTTGGACATTTTTTGGGCGATTTTTTTCGTTTTGGCGATTTTTTTTTGTTTTTCACAATTTTTTTTGTTTGGCTATTTTATAATCTTGGGATTTTTTAGTTTTACCGTTTTTGAAAATTTCAAGAGTTTAGCTCTTAGTTGTCAAAATTACATAGTCAAAATTGTATTTTGAAATTTGTAAGGTTAGTGTATTTTTATACAGACTACAAAAATTAACACTAAAATTTAAAAAAATTTGACTTAAAGGGTGTACCATCAGTTAATGCAATTTTGACTATGCAATTTTGACAACTTGCTGTATCTTGGAAACCGTAAGAGCAAAACTCTTGAAATTTTCAAAATCGGTAAAACTAAAAAATCAAAAAATTATAAAATCGCCAAACCGAAAAAAATCGCCAAAAGCAAAAAAAAAATCGCCAAAACGAAAAAAGCACCAATTTACAAAAAAAATGTCTAAGACTAAAATAAATCGCGAATAACCGGAAAAATTGCTAAAATGAAAAAAAAATCGCCAAAATAAAAGAAAATCACCAAAATGAAAAAAACCCAAAATGAAAAAAATCGCCAAAATGAAAAAAAATCTCCAAAATGAAAAAAAGTCCCAAAACAGAAAAAAATCGCCAAAATGAAAAAAAAATCGCCAAAATGAAAAAAAATCGCCAAAATGAAAAAATCTCCAAAATGAAAAAAAAGCCCCAAAAACAGAAAAAAATCGCCAAAATGAAAAAAAATCGCCAAAACGAAAAAAAACAGAAAAAAATTGCCAAAATGAAAAAAAGCCCAAAAACAGGAAAAATTCGCCAAAATGAAAAAAATCGCCAAAATGAAAATAAAAACCCCAAAAAACAGAAAAAAATCTCCAAAATGAAAAAAAAGCCCCAAAACAGAAAAAAATCGCCAAAATGAAAAAAAAATCGCCAAAATGAAAAAAAATCGCCAAAACGAAAAAAACCCAAAAAAAAACAGAAAAAATCGCCAAAATGAAAAAAAACGAGCAAAACAGAAAAAATCGCCAAAATGAGAAAAAAGCGACAAAACTGAAAAAATCGTTTAAACTAAAAAAAAAACTTCAAAAAAGCCACATTAAAAAGTGCTCAGAACCGAATGTACGGAACCCTTCGTGCGCGAGTCAAAGTCGCACTTAACTGAATTTTTTAATATTAAAGGAATTAAATGAAACTAAGTTTTTTCTTATTTAGTTTTTGCTTCGTTCACTTAACATATTTTATGTATTTTTAAAGAACTAGATTGGTATAAGGAATTAGAAAAACCCTAAATTACGATTCCAGGGTTGGAAAACTTACACTTTTTGTGTTATGTAAAATTAAATAGTTCTAAAAAAGTTTTTCTTTTCCTTTATAAATTGAATATATTTTATGCTTCTGAAAGAAAAGTTTGGCGTATAAAATTTGTAAAATGAAAATTACAGCTCCAAAGATGGAAACTTTGATTTTTTTTTTAATATTAAAGTATACAATTAATTTTTTTATTTCTTTGTTCACTTAACACACTTTTTTAATTTTTTAAATCAGAAAAATCTAAAAGGATGATTCCAGGGTTGCTAAATTTATTGTTTTTTTTACAAAAGTAACTAGGTCAATTTAGTTTTTTCTTTTTGTTTACAAGTTTTATATACTTTATGACTTAGAATGAAATAGTTTGGCGTAGAAATTAGAAAAATAAAGGACATAGCTCCAGAGCTGGAAAACTTAAATTTTGCTGGTATATAAAACTAATTATTACTTTGGTAATTACATATATTCTATATTTTATAAAGAAACTCAGAAAAATGGTTCCAGGGTTGGAGCTTAAAAAAAGTTTCGGTAAAAAAATATCCAAAAATATTTTTTTCTTCAGTTAAACAGATTTCATGTTTTAGGAAAATCATTACTCAAGATTTTTTATACATGATTAATTTTTTTATGGATATCTAAGCTAATTGAACTATAAACGAAGGTTTGTGCTTAATGTGCTCTCAGCATAATAACTATTAATTTTTAGTAAATGGAGATAAAACTAGAATTTATCGCTAAAGACATAAAGGACATGTTCCGTTTCATTTTCCTGATACCTTTCCTTTCTGCTGAACAAATTTCAAAAAAATCCTGTAGGAATAAAACGTTTACATAATACCACGATGTATACCATTTGCAATGGGAACTTTAAATCAAGACACTAAGCAGTTTTGCAACATCAATGATTATTAAATACGGGAAAATATAAAAAAAGTTAGTTTACTTGGTATGGAGGTGCAATACTAAGAATATTTTAGAGTTATTAAATAGCAGCACGGTTTTTGAACATCTCGAGAGCGAGTAAACAAGCCCCAATATTTTGGTAATGTATTGACGTGACGTCGATGTTGACTGAAATAAGAGTGAATGTAAAATATATCTTAACCACAGAGTGTAGAGTAAAATATTCAACTATTGCTAATATCGAAAATAAAATAATTGAATCAAATTCTTTAATCGAAAAATACTTAAAGGTCACTTACTATTAATTGCTTTAGAGAAAAAAATTATAAATGTACGCACGTTGGTAAAGGGTATATAAGATTCGGCACAGCCGAATATAGCACTCTTACTTGTTTTTAATGTATTATTATATAATTTACTTTAAAAAAAGGGGGACAAAAAGTGGCAAGGCAGTCGAAAAAGTGGCAATTTGAGAGACTTCAAAGACAAGAACTCAGAAGCATTTTCAAACAAAAACGTCCTAAATCTTAGGAATTAGGGCATTAAGTTCAGTAATTTCAATTCTTGTTGAGTGAAATATTTTTTATTAATTAATGTGAGTTTCCAAAGAAGAGAAGAAAAATTAAACTAGACTTTATTATAATATATAGCTGGGGTAAATGCCGATATTTTTCTGTGCAGCCACAGATAAAAATTAAAAGAAAATAAAATGAAATGAATTTTAATTTTATCTCACTTTGTATTTTCTTTAAGTTCGTCGTTATGTTAAAATAAGCACATTGAATACTTCTATTTTATTTATTGTTTTTTCATTTTTTATTCATAATTTCGCAAAAAAAAGCATCAGAAAAAATTTTAACATCAGGATGGAAAAAATGTCCCGTACGCCATGTCTAATACGAATATAATAAAATTTAAATAAGAAAAAAACCATTAATACTTTTCTACCAAAAACTAGCCAATTTTAAGAAACAATGACTCACCTTATTCTAAAATTAGTCACATTAATTTATTGTTTCAGGTTTTGCTGAAATAAGCATATTAATTGTTTACTAGAAAACCTACTTCCTTTTTTCTCTCGTATTACAACCTTAGTTTTTTGCAATTATTCTTAAAACTAAAAATTGGTTATAATTGGATTTAACACCATCAATAGAGCTAATCAGGGGCCATAACCTAGGGTAATAATCAAAACAAAAATCTATTTGATTTTGATCTCTTTTTCACTGTAAATGCGTACGGCTGTCCCATACGACAGTATGGAATTGCCCATATGCATACACACATACATATATATGTATGTAGCAAATGAAATAATTTTTATACCAAAATATGTGTATACAAAATAAGAGATTTTGATAACATTTAAATCCTTTTATATACATATCTACCCTGCAGACAATTTGGTGACAATTGATCCAAACGTACTCGTCCTATAACTGGAGAAAATGTGGGTGATATCAAAAGTACGGAGTAGTGACTGGTGAAAAAAGGCATATCGTTTAAATGCTGACATATTGACCATTTTCGTGATAAATCTTCTTGATCTTGAGCCAATTTAATTCGGACTCGGTCTAGTATTGTAGTAAACTGCACTGAACATGTTCGATGTGGTCGAATACAGGACCTATCAAATAGTGTAAATATAATGTTAATTGCTCCCTTCAATGTGATTTTGGAACCAGTCCCGTAACTATACTTAAATATTAACGTAAGCTTAACTGGTATTTATACTTTTGAAATATGAGTGGCCCTGTGGTCGAGTGGGTAGTGTGCCAGCCTGTCATGCACGAGGTTGTCGGTTCGAATCTCAAAAAATTTTCAGATTAAAAATAAAATGTCATTGCATTTGTAACAATAAAAAAATTTATAAGCGTTAATTGTTACAGTTAAATGTCGAAATTATATTTATAAAAAATGTATATTTATATTATTATACATCGAATAGGTCCCTATGGGATAGTTCAGTGGCAAGTCACAAGGTGCATATAAAGTATCAATTAACCCCATCCTAGGCCATCCGCATGTAAAAGTGACTGGTCCGTTTCATAGGAAATGTTAGAACTCAGACTGGTCCCTATCACTTGGGGACCGGTCACGTGACTAGTCTTGTGTCTGTTTCATTTCATGCAGGTTCACATTTACGGCTTCGGTAGTCAAATCGTATTGTGCTGTTGCGTATCAGCTGACAAAATCAGTATCGTTTAATAAACATGTTGATGCTTATTGAAAATGTATTGGCAATGTTTGCTACTTTAAAATTCTATAGAAAGTAGACTTTTACGGAGCAAACGTCACATTTTGGCTTACATAAAAACTTACACACGAATAAAACAAAGATAAATAAATACAATAACAGCTGACACATTCGCTGACAGCCTCACGTTTTTCTAACAAAAATCGATACGAGTCGTATTACTGATTCCCACGAAAAAGTTGTAAACTTTATAATACGGTGTTTTAAAGTAATACGGATGTGCTAAGCAAAAAAAATATAAATACGGAAAATTTGTGTTTTTCGATATATACTTCCATTTAAAGCGTCATACAATATTACAGGCCAGTTTGATTAAAATAATCTAAATCTTCTTTGAAAGGCTACAAGACTGCGCGTCGCATATGGATAATTGATCTTGAGGATACAAAGTGATACTTACCATTTCATGTCAGAAAACTTTCTTTCCTGCCAAATGTACACTATGTTAAAAGTGTTGACAAAGACTTATCATGGGTCGACCTTCAAAAATAGCACAACCACTCATGGTATTTTAGTCCTGAAAATGTTGCCTTGCATTTTTGGTCAGAGAATACCAAGCAGCTCCGAAGTAAAATTTTCGAAGCTCTAATGGATATTGGTAATATTGATTAACGGAGCTATTCTCGAATTCATGAAATCTGTCATTCAATTGTTTTTAATACAATATTTCTTGGGAAATATTTGAAATACGTATTCCAGAATTTCTGTTTTTTTTTAATTTATAGCATTATTACCAAAATTAAAAAACACAATTGGAAAAGCTTCGTAACAACCAAATAATTTAAAATAAACTTCTTGATTAATTATGATGTGATTAACCAAAATACATATTTCTTTATTCACATATATTCAAAAATACCAATTTTGTGCATTAATCAATTTGGCACCTAACAAATAAATAGTTTTAAATTTATAATGCTTTTTGTTTCTCCTGTAAAAAAGTAAAAAGTTTACTTACATCCTTTCGGATTTTAGGAGACGATATGTTTGTGGCAAGAATTTAAAATTCCACCCATAACAAAATTTAAGTGTTGCACTTTTTATCTGTTGACCTCCACCATAATACCGGTGAGTATGTTAGAATTGGGCTGATCACACTCCTACAGAGCCAGTGTGTCGCAATAGGGCTCAGTCCCCATCTGGACCCAATGTTCCTTCTGCAGAGATACCAGCACGAGTTGGCATTCTTGACTCTTTCCTCTATGTGATGTTTTCACAACAGTTTTCGATCTATGATCACTCCTAAATATTTAATCCTATCGGATAAGGTGTTGGTCTCTCCCTGGAATCTAGGTTCAATATACTGCATGATTTTTGTCTTTTTGGTGATAAGAAATATTTTCGTTTATTCAGTCCTCTTGGCAGAGCCCAGCTTAGCGCAATGTTGATAGTTTTTACCACCTCCCAGCAAATTTGTTTAAGATCTTGGCACTTAGAAGTATCATGGCATTGTCTTCATTAGTCAAGTCTCTTAGCCAGCTGTATAGTGGTTACCCAAAGTAAGGGTGAAATTATTCCTCCTTAAGGCGTCTCACATTGCATCCTGTTCCGTTTACATTTTATATCATTTTATTATCCACAGGTTCCCCAGCATGAAGTCTACCTAATCAATTATTGATTGGTCAGCTTGAAACGATGCTAAGGATTGGACAAGAGTGTCGGTACTCGAATTGTTGAAGGCAACGCCAAGAGCATACAACTTCACATTGAAAGCTTTTTCGATGTAAGTTGTTAACTACCCTGTGAAGAACTGTCTAATATCCTGCTCTTAATCATGTCGTCCACTATCCGTCCATTGTCTTGGGCAGGAAAAAAGTATGTCCTTGGAGTTGCATAACTCGCCTTGCCAGGCTTAGGTATAAAAACTACCCTTGCTTCCTGCCAGCTTTTTTGGAGCATATACAAATTTTAAGCAGGCATTAAAAATTCTAACCGAATGAGATAATAAGGAGTTTACTTCTTTCTGCAGAAGCGCAGGAGAAGGAGAGAAGCTTCTCATTCCATTCCTGACCATGCCATCTATGACTAGTAGCGGTACGCTCACTTTATTATTTATTATCATTTAAAATTTATTAAATATTCTTTAATATAATTTTTCTGAAATTATCAATCACTATTAAGGGATGAACCAGGGATCTAGCTTGTAATTTTAAAAGCAACGCAGGGTTTGCATAAGCAAATCTAGTTTGAAAAATAGCATTTTCGTCGTAATTTAAAAAAAAAATCAACTACTTTGAGGTGGTTTGGCCTTATGCAAAATGTATGGTAAATTATGTATAAATTAATTAATAATTTGCTCAAATCACAATGATGTGTTGAAATTATGCCGGTGGAAACATACTATTAGATATGATGGATATTAACTGCCAAACGTGATCATATTTTAAAGTTATGCTTTTGTTTCAAATCTAATTGTATGAAAGAAAGAAATTCTTCGCCATCGTGAAACAGGCATTAAGTATTTTTAAATATGTATGTATCTTTTTTATAGATATTGGCACGTGTTGTGTTTTATTTCGTGACACGAACACGCACGACTTAACACGAAGTGTTCGTGAGAAATAATGTGAATTCGTGCGTGGTAGGTTCGTTTTGAGCAAAATTGATACGAAAAACACGAAACGATTTGAAATGTAAAAAATGTATTCATTTCCAATAAAGAAAAAATTTAATATTTTGTATTGTGAAACATGCAATGCCAACAAAAATATGTATTTATTTGAATATAAAAAAATTAATTTTTGCTATTCGTGCATGTTGTATCGTGTTGTTAACATTTTTTGTGTGCATATTTCGTGCATGTTGGACATCTTAGTATTCGTCTTCGGCTCGTGTCTTGTTGAAATAATTCGTCACGCGCCCATCTCTAATATTGAATACAATTGTCACATGAACTTTTTTTCTTTACAATACTAAGTAAATACTTCGATTTTATTCATGAATCAGATGTTAAATATTTATACAAGCAAATGATTTTTACAATTCGATCAGAAAACATTGGGTAAACAAATACTCTGATCAGTCTTTGGGGAGGTAGACTCGAATAATATGAACAAGTTTTAAAATCTTAGTTTGGCAACACTGGCAAATATTGTTATTGTGTGCTTACTTGTTTTTACCCAACAAACATTCCTTTCTGAATTCCATTAACTCCTCACAAAGGTTTATGCACGTTGTGAATATGGTAAAATCATTATAATAATATAGAAAGTAATCTGCCGAACCAAAATATCTCTCTGTTTTAAACGCTTATTTGAATATATTTCAATTGCTATTTATACTGTAGCAGCACTTTCTCATAGGCGACCAGGAGACGACAATTTTAATTTAACAATTGTAAAATAAAATTCGCGTGTGGTCTCAGCTGAATGGTTATCATGGTTATGATTTATGTACTTTATCCAATAATTTTAAATTTTAATAAAAGAAAAATTATTTAATTTAACTCAAGGTAAAATTGAGATAATGGCACCATTATAATTTCTTATTTTAAAAATTAGACTGCGCGCAATTTAGGTTTGGTTGTATAATAAGAGATCAAGAAATTATATTTAAGTAATTAAATTAAAAAAAATTACTTTCTTTCCATATAATATTTTTCCATACACGATTTCTTCTTAAATAATGAGTAAACAAATACATTTTTCTCAGTAAGCACCACTGCTCTTTTATTTATGTATGTTTAATCTGTAAATATTAATTATCGTGTATCTCGAAACACCAATAGTTTTTTTACCTTCAATATCTGAGGAACCGCAGAGCAAAAGGTCCAAAGTTTTTGGCCTCCTCATATCTATACGTATAACTCTAACATCATTATTATGCTAAATATATGTATGCAGCAATACCCACTAATACTCGTATATATGTATTTACTGGGTTGCAAACATTTCCTCGCCTAAATTCACACATCCATACTTGTCGATGAATATACTCGTATTAGTGATGTACGAATACGAATATTTGAAACGATATTTGCGAATACGAATATTATATGTGAAATTTATAGACATTAAATTTTGGTTCTATTTACGCCTGCAATATGAAATATTAAAAAAATTTTATAAAAAAGGACTTCCTACTCCTGTTGGAGTACTTTGAAGTTAATATAAACTACCCAAAATTTTGATGATCGTCAATAAAGAATATTTGAAAATGATACAAAGCAGAAATTTAATGGATTTGTACAAACTAATTTTTTTAGCCCTTTATTTAATTTTCGTTTAGGATTTATGAATTTATTTATTTAGTTTGTTTGAAAAAATATTCGTATTCGTATTCGCTGAATTTGGCGAATACGAATATCTAAATATGGCCGAATTATCGACAATTCTAATTCGAATACGAATATTCTTGCATCACTAACTCGTATGTAATGACATGTAGGACGACTAAACGCTATAAGAAAATGTACACTTACGAGTATTTACGAATGTTTAAAGTAAGTAACTAAATACACATATTATTTGTATTTAATGTTGGGTTCATTTATAAAATTTCTTTTTTCTTCTGTGTGTCGCATACATTAAATCTTAATGAACTCTGCCTCACTTAGTGCTTTCACTTTAAAGCCTTGGGCTTGTTAGAGTGTGAAATACTTTTAACATCCCTCACACTTTCCTTACAAGCCTTCAATTTATTTTACAAGAAACTTTGTGCATTTCTTTCAGCGTTTGGTAAAAATACTTTGCTCAATATAGTTAGTCGAAATACTTATACATATACATACATACATACATATTTACTTACGCATATACAAACATATGTTAATACATACATACCTATTTGAATAATGAACATAAATATACAAACCTTCTTAATTTTATATACTTATAGTCTACTTCAAAAAATAAATAAGAAAATTTAGGGGAACTAAGTTGGTAAAAAGAACTTTACACAACATAAACTCGCACATTTAAATATATTTAAAGACCTCTTGGAAACAAACTTTAACAACACAATAGCATTCGTTATTGAAAATTAAGTATGAGAAATGCAATAAAAGAAAAAGCGAGTATAATTTTAGAATAAAATAAAACTTTTAAAAAAAAAATTAAACCGACTTCAAAAATAAGCACTAAAAAGCAACAAATAATATAGATCTAGTTAAATAAAAGATTTTTATATACATATGTTACCTACAGTGCCGTTTGAAGTTGGTGCCAGTAATACTGGTACTAAGCACATAGGAACATGCCCGGTAAAAAAACTGCAAGTAATTTTTATGTACATATGTATCTGCTTAGTTACCAATGTTGCTGGCACCAACTTCAAACGGCACTGTAGGTAACATATATAAAAATCTTTTATTTAACTAGATCTATATTATTTGTTGCTTTTTAGTGCTTATTTTTGAAGTCGGTTTAATTTTTTTTTTAAAGTTTTATTTTTACCTTTTTAGTGAATACTTTTAAACTCTGGTCAATTCAAAAAAAATTATTTGTAAGTATCTTTCTTTATTTCAAGAAGTGTGCTAAGTTTCGTAAAAATCGGTTAAGTAGAACCACGTGTAATGTTATAATACATTTTAATGGGCGTAGCCCCACCCATTTTTTCAACTTAAAAATTTTGTAATTACAAAAACCAAAGATGTTTGCTAGGTTTCCCAGCAATCAAATGAGTAGAAGATTACAAAATCAAATTTAAAAAATTTTAGGCGTGACCCCGCCCACTTTTTTAACGCAATTTTTTGGCTTTATTAAAGCTCAGGGTGTGTGCCAAGTTTCGTCAATATTGGTTAAATACAAGCACATGAAATATTATACTAAAGTTTCATAGGCGTTCCCCGCCCACTTTTTTAACGCAATTTTGTGCCTTGATTAAAGCTTAGGGTGTGTGCCAAGTTTCGTAAAAATCGGTGAAATATAACCCTGTGAAATATAATATAAAATTTTAATGGGCGTAGTCCCGCCCATTTTTTTAAAAGAAAATTTTGTCTATTTTAGAATTCAAGGTGTGTGCTAAGTTTTGTAAAAATCGGTTAAGTAGAACCACGTGTAATGTTATAATACATTTGAATGGGCGTAGCCCCGCCCATTTTTTCAACTCAAGAATTTTTTAATTACAAGAACCAAAGATGTTTGCTAGGTTTCGCAGCAATCAAATAAGTAGAAGATCAATAAATCAAATTTAAAAAATTGTGGGCGTGACTCCGCCCACTTTTTTCAAATGGGACCAATGGGAAGCTATACCCTCTCAGACAACAAAAAATTTTTTACAATCGGTCTAAAATGCACCGAGTTATGGACCTACACACCTAAAAAAAAAAAAAAAAAAAAATAGTGACGAATTGTTAACCTCCTTCTTTTTTTGAAGTCGGTTAATGAAGTTTTATCGCTCAACAAAGAAAAACAGACAGGTGCAAAACGCACTCGAAAAATTAAGTTTGAAAGAGGTTTTATTGTTTAAATAAGTACATATCTCTCATTTACTTCAATAGTGTCATAACTCAAAAAACCAAGGTTGGAAACCGAAACAAATAACGGTATCGGTATTGCTACCGGTACAATTATTTTTTAAATTTCGGTATCGGTAGCGGTATCGGTATTTTTTTTATTTCGGTATCGGTATTACCGGTACATACCGTTATCGAGTTTATAATACCGGTATACCGATATTACTGACAAATTTATTATTTCAGGCAGTGGGCATAGCAAAAAAACTTTTTATACCCTTTACCAACAAAAATGGTAAAAGGGTATATATAGGTTTGTCATTCCGTTTGTAATTTCTATAATATCAATAAGCGACACATAAAATATATATATTCTGGATCCTTATGCATAGGGAAGACGAATAAGCGATGTCCGTCTGTCCGTCTGTCCGTCTGTCCGTCTGTCCGTCTGTCCGTCTGTCCGTCTGTCCGTCTGTCCGTCTGTCCGTCTGTCCGTCTGTCCGTCTGTCCGTCTGTCCGTCTGTCCGTCTGTCCGTCTGTCCGTCTGTCCGTCTGTCTGTACGTGAAATCGGTTTTCCGAAGCTCCCAGAAGAGCTAGAGACTTCGTTCTTGGACTGGTGTGTCAGAAATTTTCCAAAATAGATTGGTATTGAAATTCAGCATAATCGAGCAGATCATTGCAGAGCTGGAAAACTTAAACTTTATTTTGCCATATAAAAGTAACTACCGAAAACAAATTTTTATTTTTTTTAATAAAAAAACTTATTTTACACTTCAGTACGACTAAAATTGGAATTTTAAATTGAAAAAATATAAAAAATTTAAAAAGACGTTTCCAGGGTTGGAAAACTTTAACTTTTTGTGTCATGTAAAATTAACTATGTCTAAAACTATATTAGTATTTTCTCGAGAACCGTAAGAGCTAGAGACCTGAAATTTGGACACAGTGTGTAACCCTTTGGCCGCTACAACAACAAATGCGTGAGAGCTGGAAATTAAAGGGTGTTGCAAAACGAGCAACGAAAAATGTTAAAATCCCATGTAATATACATACAATTGTATGTATGTATGTATATACACTTGAAATTTGTAAGGTTAGTGTATTTTTATACAGACTTCAAAAATTAACACTAAAATTTCCAAAAATTTAAATTAAAGGGTGTTCCGTCAGTTAATGCACTTTTGATATGCAATTTTGACAACTTGCTGTATCTTGGAAACCGTAAGAGCAAAACTCTTGAAATTTTCAAAAACGGTAAAACTAAAAAAACAAAAAATTATAAAATCGCCAAACCGAAAAAAATCGCAAAAAACAAAAAAAAAATCGCTAAAACGAAAAAAAGCACCAAATTACAAAAAAAATTTCTAAGACTAAAATAAATCGCGAATAACCGGAAAAATTGCTAAAATAAAAAAAATCGCTAAAAAGAAAGAAAATCGCCAAAATGAAAAAAAACCCCAAAATGAAAAAAAAATCGCCAATACGAAAAAAATGGCCAAAACGAAAAAAACCCCAAAAAAAGAAAAAAAAATTTTAAATGAAAAAAAGTCGCCAAGATGAAAAAAATCGCCAAAATGAAAAAAACCCAAAAACAGGAAAAAATCGTCAAAATAAAAAAAAAGTCGCCAAAATTAAAAAAATCTCCAAAATGAAAAAAAGCCCCAAAAACAGAAAAAAATCGCCAAAATTAAAAAAACCCCAAAACAGTAAAAAAAAACGCTAAAATGAAAGAAAATCGCCAAAATGAAAAAAACCCCAAAATGAAAAAAAATCGCCAAAACGAAAAACATGGCCAAACCGAAAAAAAACCCCAAAAAAAGAAAAAAATTTAAAATTAAAAAAAGTCGCCAAGATGAAAAAAATCGCCAAAATGAAAAAAACCCAAAAACAGGAAAAAATCGCCAAAATAAAAAAAAATCGCCAAAATTCAAAAAATCTCCAAAATGAAAAAAGCCCAAAAAACAGAAAAAAATCGCCAAAATTAAAAAAAACCCCAAAACAGTAAAAAAAATCGCTAAGATGAAAGAAAATCGCCAAAATGAAAAAAACCCCAAAATGAAAAAAAATCGCCAAAACGAAAAATATGGCCAAAACGAAAAAAAACCCCAAAAAATAGGAAAAAATCGTTAAAATGAAAAAAGTCGCCAAGATGAAAAAAATCGCCAAAATGAAAAAAAACCCAAAAACAGGAAAAAATCGCCAAAATAAAAAAAAAATTCGCCAAAATTAAAAAAATCTCCAAAATGAAAAAAGCCCCAAAAACAGAAAAAAAATCGCCAAAATTAAAAAAACCCCAAAATGAAAAAAAAATCGCCAAAATGAAAAAAACGCCAAAATAAAAAAAATCGAAATATTAAAAAAATCGCCAAAAGGAAAAAAATCTCCAAAATGAAAATAAACCCCCAAAAAGAGAAAAAAATCGCCAAAATAAAAAAATTGCCAAAATGAAAATAAATCGCCAAAACAAAAAAAACCCCAAATAACGGAAAAAAATCGCCAAAATGAAAAAAAATCGCTAATATGAAAAAAATCTCCAAAATAAAAACAGCCCCATAAACAGAAAAAAAATCTCCAAAATGAAAAAAAAAATCGCCAAAATGAAAAAAAATCCCAAAATAGGAAAAAATCGCCAAAATGGAAAAAGAATTGCCAAAAAAATCGCCAAAATGAAAAAAAGTCGCCAAAATTAAAATAAACCCCCAAAAAACAGAAAAAAAATCGCCAAAATGAAAAAAAAACCCAAAAAACAGAAAAAAAATCGCCAAAATGAAAAAAAACGCCAAAATGAAAAAAAAATCGCCAAAATGAAAAAAACGCCAAAATAAAAAAAATCGAAATATTAAAAAAATCGCCAAAAAGGAAAAAATCGCCAAAATGAAAAAAATCTCCAAAATGAAAAAAAAACCCAAAAAACAGAAAAAAAAATCGCCAAAATGAAAAAAAACGCCAAAATGAAAAAAAAAATCGCCAAAATGAAAAAAACGCCAAAATAAAAAAAATCGAAATATTAAAAAAATCGCCAAAAGGAAAAAAATCTCCAAAATGAAAATAAACCCCCAAAAAGAGAAAAAAATCGCCAAAATAAAAAAAATTGCCAAAATGAAAAAAAAATCGCCAAAACAAAAAAAACCCCAAATAACGGAAAAAAATCGCCAAAATGAAAAAAAATCGCTAATATGAAAAAAATCTCCAAAATAAAAAAAGCCCCATAAACAGAAAAAAAATCTCCAAAATTAAAAAAAAATCGCCAAAATGAAAAAAAATCCCAAAATAGGAAAAAATCGCCAAAATGGAAAAAGAATTGCCAAAAAAATCGCCAAAATGAAAAAAAGTCGCCAAAATTAAAATAAACCCCCAAAAAACAGAAAAAAAATCGCCAAAATGAAAAAAAAAACAGAAAAAAATGGTCAAAATGAGAAAAAAGCGACAAAACTGAAAAAATCGTTTAAACTGAAAAAAACTGCGCGAGTCAAAGTCGCACTTTACTGAATTTTTTAATATTAAAGGAATTAAATTAAACTAAGTTTTTTCTTATTTCGTTTTTGCTTCGTTTACTTTACATATTTTATGTATTTTTTAAAAAACTAGATCGGTATCAATAATCAGAAAAATCCAAAATTATGACTCCAGGGTTGGTTGGAAAACTCACGCTTTTGTGTTATGTAAAATTAAATAGGTCTAAATTTTTTTCTTTTTCTTTATAAATTGAATATATTTTATGCTTCTGAAAGAAAAGTTTGGCGTATGAAATTTGAAAAATTAAAATTACAGCTCCAAAGATGGAAACTTTAAAAAAATTATAAATTTTTTCACAAAACAAATATGTATGTATGTGTCTGCATACTATATATATGTACGTACGTTGGTAAAGGGTATATAAGATTCGGCA